>OX451389.1:8057500-8657500 GCA_949629135.1 Eremobia ochroleuca
TTTTTTTGCCAGACGTTGCTTATAATGCTCTCTTTGTTCATAATTATAGTACAACATAAAATATGTGCAGGTTTTTTAGTAACGTGGGATTTTAGTTCATCTTGTAATGCATTATTATGAAGCGTTTCTGGTTTCGACTAGTTCCTGCTTATTGTCTTTGTTCTTGCTGTTTATAGGAAGGTTTGACATGTTTCTTGCTTGATCTGATTTATTTCTGAATGAGTTTTGGTTGAATTCAACCAAAGCTCATTGCTAATTAGCAACGTCATTGATGGAACGACATATCGAATTAGCATGCTTTGGACATTCAGGGTGACAGGGATATCGACGCGCATACTGAAACCATTAATTAAGCATATGATTCTACACACAGCTTATCGTCGGTTATATAAAAAATAAAAAAAATCTGCTGTTTCATAGATAAGTATTAACTAAAAGTAATACCTACGCGGTCAAAATGTATAGTGGAGCTAATTTTTTTAAATGACCGACAAGAAATTTCAACGCTCAGGGGGATTCAGAAACATGTACTGAATCCATGATAACAGGTTGTGCGCCGTTGTCCCTGCGAGTTTGTTCTGTGTCATCAATGATAATTACATCAGTTGCAATACTCTCTATCAGAATATTATTCATTACATGTTTGCCGGTATTCATCGAGAATTCTCGATTCATATCATATAGAATAACAATTTCTATGCACAAGAGGATATTTGTGAACAACCTTCGGGTAGAGTCATACGAATTTCTCCCAGAAAATGATTTATTCATCAGAGCGCGGCAACACCCTATCGGTACCACAAACCTAATTTAGTAGTATGATTGATATGGAATTGAATATTTTATTATAATTAATTCAATTTCTTATACTAAAAAGTCTCTGAGGAATAAGAATGAAAGAGCTCCTGGAAAAGGTTATAAATATAAGTGACAATTTTCTACTTAACGAAGGAGTTGTATGTAATTGAGAGGTAGTGATTTAAAATATGAAGAAACTTCACCAGTTAGCCAAAATATAACCCTTCTAGTTTCTTGGAAGGAAGCTCAGCACTGATTCTAAAGAGATCGGAGCAGTTGAGTTAAAGATATAGACTTTACAAGGGTTAATTCAATATTTAAATAACTTCCAAAAATGTGTTAAGATTTAGTTTATATTTTAAGGCTTACAGAAAAGTATACCTTAATAAATAAGCTTGTTTGAATTGTCAGGTTACGAGATAGAGATTCATTTGAACAGGTTTCTATTGGGCTGTGCCAAATGTGAACCACTTTTGGCACTGCTTGGTGCTTTGGCACTAAGTGTGGGGATCATAAGCGTGGTTTATTTATGTTTGTATAGCCATCTTCTTTGATTAAGTTATTACCGGTAACATTTGAGGTTATGCCAAGTCCTGGCGTTTTTAACGGTATAGTTTCAACAATTAATTTTGTTTTACCAAGGAGTGTAAGAGTCTTCCTTCTGCTAGTTTTTTGTTTGCAGAACTAATTTTAAATATTCATTGATTTTTCGTTTGTTTATACCTCTAACTAGAGAGATTTGGACAAAATCAAAAACGAATGTAGGCTCTAGTTTCGTTTCTTATGTTCGTGGCAAGATTTTGTTTTGGGTAATGAACAGAGAATATGTAAGAGGTTATAATTTATGAAAATAGAGATGCGAGGGATGCACTCAGGCGCATCGCGAGTTACCGAGGCGACGAGTGAGGAGGTGCGGAGGGAACCGTGGTGCAGCGGGGGCGGGGGGAGACCGGTTCAACCTCGTCACTAGTATACTCGGCTCTGTCCCCGTTTACCTCCACTTTATGTTTATAGTGTAATATAATTTTGATTTTCCATTATATACTTCATTTGTTTATTTTTAATTAGTACCGTAAGCAGTGCGTTATTTTGAGGTCGCTGAAATGTTTAATGTTTGCTAGATTTTTTGGTTTTCATGATTAATTTTTGAACAAGATCACTGCATGGTCTACTGCATTTTTGCACTTATGTGAAACCGAATGAATTAATTATAAATAGAATTGTGTAAGAATATATACATGTATGGAACTAATTTAATTATATATTTCAGAACTGACATTTATTTTATTTGCTTCCTTGACGTTATTAAAATCAATTTAATCTAATAACTAAAATAGATATAAGTATGTTAAGATCAAGATAAAGCTGAATCTCACGATTATCCTATTCCAGATAATAGTCAAGATACCAAAGTAACAATGTAAAGCGCTTGAAATGCGAGATAGCGGAGCGCGTTGATGTCTTCCGTTTGATGGCATAATTCCGAGCTTTTATTATCACGAGCAATTTGGTTGTTACCTCAGATCATTGTCAACATTCGTATTCATTGACTACGACATAATAGCCCCATAGAATGCTAGAGTCAAAAACCCCGACCGGAAGAAAGTTGTACAGCCGAAAGCGGCCTCTCGAGATCGGAATTTTGGTCGGACACGTATTACTGACATACAGCCGGCGCGCCCACCTGCTAGCAACCACACCTGAACCAAAAGTGTGTCAACATCGCTGACTCCTCGAACTCGGCGATCGATCGTCACAACTTTCACATTACCTTAAATTAACACTCGACTGAGCTAGCACTGATACGTCTAGATAATATTAAAGACCCACCTTTTGCACGCCGCGGGGCGTTCCAACTAAAAATCCGGTTAAGCACTATCAGGGGTTGGGGTTAACGCACGGACACTGTGCTTGTACACAATTCACAACACTTGAGTCACAAGGTTTGCCACATGTCGGCAGGCCGGTGCGGTCGCGACGGCCGCCAGTTCAGCACTGAGGCTTTCTTCGAGACGACGCGCGCGCGTGCGCAGCTAAGAATGAGACTACGGTTACCTACACACCGCTACGAGTGCTACGTCAGTGTGCGTAGACGTCGCCCATCGACGTGTTTCAGGCGTAGAAGATAATGTAGATGCATGTGTATTTACTTTTCATGTTAGAGTTATTTCATGTGTCCATATTTTCATTGGAGCTAATTAGTTTGAGAACTGGTTTATAACGGTTTTATTGCGACAATGGGAATAACGTTCATGACGTCTTGTTCAGTAGCGTTTATCTATTCTAATGATATAGGCGGTTATTACATTGCACAGGACACCGCTCCGGTGTGCGGTGTCCAATACAGTGTGATATGATAAAAGCTATACTTTTGTTTTGATATCTACATAACTCTACTGAACTGAAAAAAATGTAAAAACAAAAAATCCTCATTTAAATAAATTCATATCAGTTTCTCATCTAGTCATAATAACAATTTTATATTTTGTATCATCTTTTAAATAACAAGTTTCTTCCTTAAAAGTAGTCTTAACCATCTCTATTCAACACTTTATCGATAACCTGAATAGCAACGCTTCCCCGATCCACTATACACTCTTGCGCCTCTACTATCCATACACACAAACACAAGCAAGCAGTAGTGGGTTACATATTTAATATTCAACTTAACGCGAAAGACAACGGCACACAGACACTAAGAACTAAGACATTGAAAAAAAAAAAATAGAATATTTTATTTTATATTTTGAATTCAGAATTCGAATATCTTGTAGCTTATACTGTTGATTACAACATTTTTGTTGCAAAATGTTGTAATCAAAAATAGTATCAAGACTTGAACTATAAGGTATGCCAGATATTACATAAACCTAATATGACTCATTTTATATTATTTATATTCTGCTGGGGAGTTTGTTGCGCCACTTCTTCTTCCCAGCGAAAGCACTAGGAAGTGGTGAAGGGCGGGCGTTTTGGGGGACTGTCTTTTGTAATTTTGACGTTCGAAAAGTGCTGATTCTCAGCCTAGTTTGAATAAATGACTTTTGATTTTGATTTTGATTTATACTGCAAAAAAATATTTCATAAATAAATATAATCTTTTTACATTCAATATTAAAAGGTCAATGCCAAAACGTACGAACGATATCCAAACATAAACGAAACCTCTGAATACAATTTTGTTTCAATAAAAGTACCAGCATTGTTCGTTGAAATACAAACAAATAAGCTTCCATGTGGTGGTTTGTTGTTTATTGACGTACGAAAGCCTTTCATAATAAACCAACAATTATATGTAGTGTACGAGTCACATATAAACGTTTAAGAATCTTATATTATACTCAATACGAAAGTGTAGATATCATTCATATTTTCATTAATATCTCTTGTATCTAACCAAGTATGTATGACTAAGTTTACTTGAATGAGCGTTTACCCGAGTCATCCTAAGTGGCACATAAGTGACAATAGCTTAGGAATGTGGTACTTTCCCCGACCGTGACGTCATTATTAAGGCGACGACTCATGCTACAAGGATACCATAAACAAGAAACCGTTAAGTGTAGAGGATGTACACCAACCGTGTAGGGCATACAAGTGCTTATAACAACTGGCGACCACCAGCGGTAGGCGTGATGATTATAGGCAAAAGGAAAAAGAAAACTAGGTATTGATTTCGAATTTCAATAGGAAATTGGAGGTATTCCACTCACCATGAATACACAAAAGAAATAAGTGACTATTTTCATCAACATCTGCCCAGCCTTTTCCCAACTATGTTGGGGTCGGCTGCCAGCCTCACCGCATGCAGCTGAGTGGCAGTACTTTACATGGAGCGACTACCTATCTGACCTCCACAACCCAGTTACTGGGTAAAACTATACCCCTTGGTAAGACTGGTTGTCAGACTTTCGGGCTTCTGACGACCCGTAAAGACTGTCAAAGATCCACGAATAACAGCCGGGACCAAGGAGCGGTCTCGGTATGTAAAGATGGTCACCCATCCACGGACCAACCGCGGCAAGCACAGCTTAACCTGATCGATCGAAGCGTGCAGCTGTTATTACTTAGCACCCTAAACAAGTGACTAATTTGAAAAGAAAAACTGACACAAGTGACTAATTTTAAAACTGTTGGTTTGTTGGTTTGTAGTAGTCCTCTCTAAAATCAATGCAATCTTTACACTTTCCGAAGTTTATTTAAAACATTACGACACAGTTTTAACATCAAAAAGATGACTCAGGTTGCTCGATCAAAGCTTTAAAGTTATGATTCGGTCGAGCAAACTGAGCCATAATTATTTTGTTTTTAAAACTTTCATGTCAATAGCAATTAGCTAAAATAAAACACATTTATCACTATCACTACATAGTATAAAACAAAGTCGCTTCCCTGTCTGTCTGTCCCTATATATGCTTAGATCTTTAAAACTCCGCAACGGATTTTGATGCGGTTTTTTTTAATAGATAGAGTGATTTAAGATGAAGGTTTATATGTATAATACATGCATAATATAGTAGAGAAACACTGATAATTTTAGAGGTTTATAATGTGATGTCGTAAATAAACACATTTTTAGAGCCATTATTTCTCGTAAAAAGTATAGCATAAAAAATCGTTATTGTGGGTTATCCCATGAGAAAGACATATGCCATTGTGGATTTTTTTGTAGACCTTTTTAAGGCGTACAATACTGTAGTACATTATTTTGATCTATCTCGTAGGATTCAGTCAGCGTTTGCAATGTAAACGCAAAAAATGTGTTTATTTACGACATCACATTATAAACCTCTAAAATTATCAGTGTTTCTCTACTATATTATGCATGTATTATACATATAAACCTTCCTCTTGAATCATTCTTATCTATAAAAAAAACCACATCAAAATCCGTAGCGTAGTTTTCAAGATCTAAGCATACATAGAGACTGGCTGACAGCGGGAAGCGATTTTGTTTTATACTATGTAGTTATCAGCATTGCACCCGTGCGAAGCCGGGGCGGGTCGCTAGTAAGTAATAAAACAATATGAAATAGAAGGTTTCAATTAAACACAACAGGTGTTATTCATAAATGCTAAGAAGTAGGCGTTTATTAGTCTCTAATTAAATTCCCGTATTCGAAAAGGACACGAATTCTACGGAGTAACTAAATTCGTTACTTTACGTTATTCGTTTTGTATTACAAAGGACTCGAGTATCTAATTTTATCAGTAAGTTAATTAATTCATATTTCAAGTGATGGCAGAGCAGTATTCCCAATTCAATTTTCAGGCAACTTTCGCGTAACTTCTTTTACTCGTGTAAATACGAACGTAATATCCTTTTAGGGTAAAAAAATGAACCTCCATTCGGTCCTCCACGCCTCATTAGCTTCAAAAAATATCTTGAAACACTAAACCTTATCAGACCACAACGAAAGGACATTTTGCACCAAATCTCTGGGCTGTCATGAATCAAAAGGGAAACTTTATATCTTCATAATATGTGATGTGTGACGTTAGATTTTTCCAAGCCACTCATTTCCTTAAATATGGGAGGCGGAAGTACGATGACCTACATTCTGGGCCCCGATCCCGATTAGGGGGCCCGGATGGGTCCAAATAACAAACCGAACGTAGTTCTATGCTTTTTTATGGTGCAACCATGAATGTTGATCCAACTTGTCTGACACGGTGGAATGGGCAGACTTTAAAAGGTGACGTCGTTTGTACGATATTGCTGGCAAGGGAAAAATTGCATTATAAAGATAAAGATTTTGTGGGGGTTCGTAAAGTATATATTTAATGCAGCGTTGGTGGCAGCGAAATATAAAGTGTGTAACATGTGGACTGCAATTCGATGTGTTTTCTTCGTTACGACTAAAACTAGTTAGTCAGTGTTACCAAAAATAAGGCAACTAATACAATGTCGCGCTCACGAACAAACTTTTTATTTATTTATTTATTTTACCATTTATGTACACACATATATAAACAGACAAGAAAAAAAACAGAACAGAAAAATAGGTACAAAGGTGATTCTTATTTCTTAAGAAATCTCTTCCAGCATACCTGCGATAGGACAATAGATAGAGAGATGTAGACAGCGTGTGAAAGACTAAAGGAGACCAAAAAAATACATAAAATCGTAATCAATTATTTACTTAAAAACTAAGCAAATACTATGAGAATATACTTACAAACACACATACACACATACAAATAAACATACATACATACATATAATGCTTCTAAAATAAATATCACTATGAAGTTAATAAATATCGCGTAATCAAAATAATACATACATACACAACTATATTCTTTTTTAGAATTCAATTCAATTCAATTTGTTTATTCAGTAATACGTCACATTACGTTTGAATATAATCCAGCATAAAACATTAACAACAGTATTAGATGTACATAGTCACAAATATTTCTCTATACTAAAACTGTTTTTATTCCTGCCACCATATTGCAGCCGTAAGTCAATACCTAATCCAGACAAAATAACTTGCACGCGAACCTGCAAGCAGTCGATAGTGGCTAAAAAGCCTATAGAATCCCGGGATCACGTCGACCCGGTAACCGATCTCCATAATTCACGTGACTGTCACATCCTTATATAAATTGGACCCGTCCACTTAGCCGGGATAATACTGGTCAAGGAAAAATGCCCATGCGGGTTTGCTTACAACTTAAGCTTTGTGCTTCGTTCATTACTCCTTCAAGGGTACAAAAGGGCAAATATTTATTTGGAGTTTGACCTTGCTTGTGATAGGTTCAAAGTAATTTCTGATGTCCATTTTGGTCCTGCAATCATTAATTAACTCTAGCACTAGTTTATAAAAACAAAAAAAAAAACCGAAGGACCGCACTACAAATTCTTCGATGAGACATGATAAAATATAATTAGTGACATTACATATTAATTGTACATTACATTCATTAGAAATTACATAATAAGGCTTTACGTAGCCTGAAGAAACCTTGTGATTGAATTACTTGTAGGTCCTTTAAATGTAGTGAACTATGTTCTTTTACTAGCCTATAACACGGAAAACAATGTGTAATGTGTTTACAATACAAATTCTTTTCCGTATTATAATCATCATCATTAAATTGAGTGGCTTGTGGCTAAGTAATAACAGCCGCACGGGTCGATCGATCAAGTTAAGCTACGCTTGCCGCGGTTGGTCCGTGGATGGATGGCCATCTTCACATACCAAGACTCCTCCATGCTTCGGAAAGCACGTTAAGCCGTTGGTCATGGCTGTCATTCGTGGATCTTTGACAGTCGCTACGGGTCGTCAATCAATCAATCAATCAACTCAGCCTATCGCAGTCCACTGCTGGACATCTCTCCCAGACTGCGCCATAACACTCTGTCCTCCGCCTTCCGCATCCAGTCTGTCCCAGCCAACTTCTGTAGGTCATCCGTCTACCTAGCCGGGGGGCGTCCCACACTACGCTTGCCGATACGCGGTCTCCACTCCAGGACTCGTCTGCTCCACCGGCCATCGGCCCTTTGACAGAAATGGCCAGCCCACTGCCACTTCAGTTTGCTTACTCTGCAAGCTATGTCGGTTACTCCGGTTCTTTTCCGGATAATTTCATTCCTGATTTTATCCTTCAAAGAAACTCCGAGCATAGCTCGCTCCATAGCGCGCTGAGCGACCTTGAATTTGTGGACCAGCCCGATCGTCAGTATCCACGTTTCAACACCGTATGTCATGACGGGCAGGACGCACTGGTTGAAGACCTTAGTCTTCAAACACTGAAGGATAGGCGACGAGAAGACGTGACGAAGCTTTCCAAATGCTGCCCAACCCAACTGGATCCTTCTGTCGGCCTCCTTCTCAAAGTTGTGTCTAACGAACTGGGTGACTTGTCTTCACAACTTCGAGAAGCGACCCTTCCGTCGTCAGGAGTCCGAAAGTCTGACAACCAGTCTTACCAAGGGGTATCGTATTTCCCAGTAACTGGTTTGTAGGGGTCAGATAGGCAGTCGCTCCATGTAAAATACTGGTATTCAGCTGCATCCGGTTAGACTGATCAGATCAATTAATGGGGTCATTAAATCTTCAGCTACATACATGTTGTTTAACACGTATGTAGTTGAAGATTTAATGAAATAAGCTGCCAGCATTCGCTACAGTTTCAAACATTAAAGGTGAGTGTACGTAAGTTTTTAGATCTTATGCCTTCAGAGATTTCCTGCACTCAAAACGTCGAGGCCGACCCAACATAAGGATACAAAATGTCTGTTTCACAAGCATCACAAGTGTGAAACGGAACTTTGCTAACCCAGCAATTTGTTAATTACGAAGTTTGGCTACATTGTCCAAAAACTACTTTTACCTTCTGATTAGCTTGCTAAGTATGTCACTGTAATTTTGTTTCAAACTATAAAATTAGTTAATTTTGTATCGCGATTATGTAAGGTTCATGCACTAACTTTGGTAATTACGCGTCTCCGGAATATTGTCTGGTAAATTAGCGCTGTTTGTTGTGTAATAATCGGTTCATTAATCACTTCAAGTGTTGTTGGAGTTTTTGTTATAGTAACGAACAGTTTTTATTTAGTCCTTTGGTGTCGGTAGTTACTTTAGTAAGTTCGTGATTTTGTTAGAATAGAATAGAATACTCTTTATTATGTAAACATTATAAATTACAGACATAAATATAGAAATTTTACAAAGGGTGACACAATGTGCAGTCTTATAGAGCGATCTTTTAAAGACAACCTTTGGTTGGATTGAAAAGGGCAAGGAGAGAAAAATACCGTAGGTAGTCTGCGGTGTACAATTATATAATACAATGAATACATACATAAAATGTATTATACTAATCTAAATAAATATTGAAATAATTGACATGAAACAATTTTATAATAATTTTAAAAGTGGACAAAGATTGAGCATGCCTTAATTGACCTGCACCTGAGACTAGAGCTGCCGATGCATTCCACCAGTTTCTATGACAAATCTTTTACTGTTCAAGCTGTACGGTTATGGAATGAATTGCCCGTGTCAGTAAGGGGCAGCGCAGACGACGGACATTTGTCCGTGGACTTTTTCGTCCGCCAAAATAGAGCGCCTACAACTGCATCAAGTAACGCACACGAGGCGAACTTTTTGTCCGTGGTATTTTTAGTTCCTCGTGTGCGTTACTTGATGCAATTGTAAGCGCTATATTTTGGCGTACGAAAAAGTCTGCAGACAAATGTCCGTCGTCTGCGCTGGCTCTAAGGCGTGCTCAATCTTTGTTAATTTTTAAAATATGATAAAAAAGCACTTCCTCTCTCCTTAAACAGCATCATTATATTTTCTTTACTCCTGTTTCATGTCTATTATTATATGTATTATATTTATTTAGATTAGTATAATATACATTTTGTATGTATTCATTGTATCGTGTAAATGGTACACCACAGACTACCTACAGTATTTGTCTCTCCTTCCCTTTTCAATCCATCCAAAGGTTGTCTTTAAAAGGTCACGCTTTGTAAAATTTCTATATTTATGTCTGTAATGTATATGGTATATGGTGTACATAATAAAGAATATTCTATTCTATAATATTATTAATATCGTGTCTTGCGTGTCCTGTCAGCTGCACGTTACACGAACTGATGGACGTTGGTGATGGCGCCAAACAAGTAGCCGAATTCTGGGCCAAAGCTATTTAGATTACTATGGGCACGCTAAGAAGAAGATTGTTCAGCCCTGTAGACAATTACAAAGATTTCCGTTCCGTTACTTTTCGTTAGATGTTTCCAAAATAAAGTCCGTCCTAGGGACTGTAGACTCTAAAAATAAGATTCCAAGAAGTTCCTTATGGTTCTCGGACTGAGTAAGTTTCTTAGAATCCGGGACATCGGACTTTAAATAAAGGGCTAGAATATTTTGACGATTCAGGCTTCCATCCCAAAATTATAAAGCATTCTTAGTGGTGCTAAGTTATAAAAAACTGTGCATTATTTATTTGCAGTTTAATAGCCTTTAGAAACGTTTCGTACGTAGCGTGGCGAATCATGAATATGTAAACAGTTGGCCATTCTGATATTCGCAAGTTTATCCAACTTGCGGTAGTTTGGCACCCGTTTCTAGTAAGTTCTACTATAGTCCTGTCAAAACTTAAGTTATTCTGTACCTTAAGTTACTCCGTTAGAACAAATGGTTATTTTAGGCTTTATGTGTCTTCAACGCTACAATTCCCACTTACGACTTCACCTTTCGCACAGTAATCAAAAAGAGTAATCTTCACGTCGTCGGTATCATTTTCGCAGAAATTCATTCTCTTATAATTTTCGCCACTCAGCATCATCTCTCAGATTTTATATAATAAATTCAGGTTTTATTTTAAGTGTCTAAAATTCTTTCTCATCTTTTTCAGACATATTATGATGTTAGTTACTATGATTTATTTTTCGTGTGTTGCTCCAAGTAAAAGAATCGTATAAAATAATTGTGTTAAAAGAACGGCAAGAATTTATTACTGTTCTTTATCCTTACAAATCCGAGACATTGTTCAAGGTCTTTCGTAAGCCTGTCTTTATTTAGTCCAATTTGTCTTCTAAGAATGGCAATCCACTAGCATATATAAATACCTGTAAACTATAACAATACCGTTCATTTTAGCTCTTAACTCAAAGAAAACCTGCCGTAACATGTCAATATAACTTTTCATCACTCTCCTTAGAACATCTGCATACCAATTAATCTTTACTTTCATCTGATTAAGTGTCAATAAAGTTCACTAATCTTTTTATTATGCGAATTAGCTTACATTATAACTATAGATTCATCAAATAGTAAATTCAAATTTTAAATAGTGACAGATGTATGCGAGGAGATTTTAGAAAGTGTATAATTTTAGCTTAATTTGAAGTAGTTACGATGTATTATTACGACGTGTGCGTGTAATTCCGTATTTTTTTTAAAGTTATTATAGCTAGTGGCACTTGCAAAACCCATAACAATTGTCTGTTAATTTCGTGGGAGAGTGCGAACGGGTGCTTTGAGGTGCGGCTCGAATGCTAGCGACGAACTTTGATTAGGACTAATTAAGTTTATATTATGTGATGAAAGAGGTATTGGTGTGACAACTGAAAATCAACACTACTACATAAATATCTGACCTCATTATTTTGATAAAGATCATGAGAAAAATTAGGATGAGCGGAAGTTGACAACACAACTGATCGGATGCTTCAATGACTTATCATGGGAAAAATATGTACGTCATCATCATAACTGGATGAGTTTGACCATTGTTTTATTTTGTTATGCATACTCACTGCCTATCCTGTAAGTACAACAATACAATGTTTTGACTCCCACGTAGATGGAGCAACGACCTTCGCAGGGTACATGAGAGTGGTCGAGGATCGAGTTATATACTTATAATACCTACTTTTAATACTTATTTCATATATTAATTCTAAATTTTTTTGTGGCAAAATCTATAATAATATTATTGTTAAACAGCTGCTCTGCTCTATCTATATGTGAGTACATTAAAATGCAAGAATTTTCTGCCCCCCACAACTGACTTCAACATCCCCACTTCAAAAGTGTCCCGTTTTACACGTTTCTTCTATTTTCAGGAAAACGATACAAGCCAGGACAAAGTGGTCACAGACTAAATTACTTATTACTAATTTACCTAAAAATAAGTACCATATTAATTTTGATACGAGTTATAGTTTCCAAGGTATGGTGCGTCAAAGTTGACAGAATAATCAGCAAATAGTCACAATCGCAACAATTTTTTTCTCCAATAGATTTTACCTCAAAGAAATTGACTTGATCATCTGCGACTATTCCATTTGACAACGATAGAAAATACCGGGTTTGTTTGAATGGAGAGTGAATTTTAAACCTACTATAGGATAATTATATTCATGGGAAAAGAGAAGTGGGTTTCTTCGGCAGCTGTTAGTAGCAACCCTAGGGTAATGATATTCATGGGAAAAGAGAAGTAGGTTTCTTCGACAGCTGTCAGTAACAAACCTAGGATAATGATATTCATGGGAAAAGAGAAGTGGGATTCTTCGGCAGCTTTCAGTAGCAACCCGTATACCACAGTAATAGGAAACGTTACGTGGACGAGTCCTCCATTGTTTCACCACGTTTTGTGTTTCCGTGTTCGGCTGTGTTGATCACACATTTTCGTGTACTCCCATATTGTATGATCGACCTAGTTATTTGAACTGATGCGAATTTTTAACACTAGTATGAATAGAAAATATTTTTTGAAGATCTTAAATTGTGTTTTCTTCCTGTAATTACAACAAAACTGAAAATATGTATATACATACTAGATGTGCCCGCGACTTCGTTCGCGTGGATATCGGAAAACAATAATGTGTCTCCTAACTTAATTACTTTTCTTATTGTAAATTAAAGCCTTCGTTACTCCTTATAACATCAGCTATCTGCCAGTGAAACTCTCGTCAAACCACTCCAGGCGTTTTGGAGATTAGCCGGAACAAACAGACAGACAGACAAATATAAAAAAAAAAACGCTTTAAGTACCGTATACACTTTCATATGCACTTAGTAAAACAGCCATTTTTACAAACAGATACTTAAATTTTATTTATTTGTATACAGCATGTTTTTTTTTACCGGCTCCAAATTTTTACAGGGTGTTCCACCCAGGAATATAAATATGTAACTTTCACTGTGGAACCAACTCTGAGATCACGAAAAAAAAAATCAGCTGTTTCATACATTTTGGTCAAGTAAACAAACAGCAAACAGCTGATTTTGTTTTCGTGATTTCAGAGTTGGTCGCATAGTGAAAGTTCTTCGTATTCATGAGTAGAACAGCCTGTAAAAATATGGAGCCTAAAAAAAATCATCCCGTATGTACACCATCTTATACAGCTATAAGATGGTGTACATAATCAGAAATGAAAAATAATACTTCGAAAATAACAAATGAAGCGATGAGATGTTACAGATTTATTTTGTATCGTTCGGCTTTTATTTTTCATATAACCCAGTTAGAGCCAAAAACACGAGACGCGCGCTAACACCATTTTATTCATGAGGCGTCAGTTTGGTCTCTCGGGAGAGATCTTAATTACGCCTTTTTAGGGTCACAGGGCAAACGAGTCAGTAGATTAGATTGTTTTTCCCTTTAGACCTATGCATTACACATGTTGTACTACGTAGAAACCGACTTAATTTAAGTTTCTAAACTAGGGGAGTTCTCAAGAATGGGAATAGTTTTGAAGAAGACTTGGCGGTTGTTGGGAACTGCTTCATTCAGTTGCAAATCGTGACTGCGAGGACTGGGATAGATTTTGTGGTCGGGCTATGTAATTGGATATCAGTTCTCACTCAATTACGGTTCTTGGTTGTAGCTTGAAGTTTTCGAAGATCGTGTATAGCTTTAAAATTTAAAATTAAAACAATTAGTTATTTAAAAAAAAATATATAGAAGGAATTCATTTTTCATAGTGCTTTGTTTCTTTGCTTGCGTTATTGCAATTATAACGTCTATTTCCTTTTGGGCTTCCGCGCAGTCTGACAAGAAGTATAAGTCTGACAACAGCATAAAGTCCTCCAGACCGAATTTCGGTCATTGCGTTCAATCTCAGCGAAGCTTGCCTTCGGCATGTAAGATATTGTAGTGCACAAGTGCATGCGAAGACACAAGTGCACTCTTCCCCAACTTTTACTCTCCGATGGGACGGCAATACGAGAAGACTAGAGAGGCGGTCACGCGCAGGACCAACGGCAACACTACCACCACACATACAACACCATACATTGTTCTACCTACTGCCCCTAATGCCCGTAGAAGAATGAAGGCATGCGTTCGTTCCCCTACAAGGACAGCCTTTTCCAGAGGACAATTCAACACGCAACAGTCTTAGCTGCAAACTGTACGACCATATTAATAAGGAACTAAAAACTGTAGGACTAAACAAACGCAAAGCAAAAGAAATAGTTACTGATTGGCTACTCAAAATGGACTATCGACTATAAAGACTGAAGATTTACTTAACTGTGTAATCCATGATCTTTATCACCCACACACACTCACACACACTTACACATAAACTCATACACACACTCACCTTTTCACTTTTCTATAACGCTTTTAAAATTATTAAAATAAATAAATAAAAAATATTCTTATTCACATTCACAACAAATATACCTAAAGACACCAAATTGAAACATTATCCACGGCTGAACTCTGTGTCCCAAAATACAAGCGATAGCTTAGTTTGGGAAACAGTATCACCAACGCCTGCGATTAACGTACCTTTTATTTAGAAATAATAATATTGTGAATGATTTTCTGGTAATAAACAACTTTTTTTTTTAATTAACAATGCCCTCATTGTTGAAAAACATGATAAAAAATAGTTACAAGATACCGTATATGTCTTGAAAATAACTAAGAACCACAAAACCTCGAATAATGTGCCGAGATATTCAATAAACAACAACTTTACAGATCCTTTCACCAAACATAAACGTGACATGTATCAAAGATTTGTCGCTCTTATAACTTTTATACATTCATTCCCGTATCTTTATTCTGCTTAGCATCTGGTTCAGAATTACAACAAGGATATGATAGTCCGTTGACTTTTCCCCCTGACGTGATCTGTATGTTGGATGCCAATCCGAAAGTACGTGTACTTACTCACAAATATGACGCACTGTGGCCAGTATAGGATGGTTTATGTGAACGTATGTGTCTTGTAATCATTTGTAAATATTTGTATGTGAGGATGTCGTGTTTGTAATGCGTTGTTGTTTGTTTTTTAAAGAATCACTAACACGATAAGATTAAGTAACTTTCTATAACTTTTAGCACCTTTTGGTTACACAATACCACGCTTTTATTTCTTGAAAGGTAAGTCAGAGGTACACCTATAGTTCATCTTCATTAAAATATACAACGTGTAACGTTAAATGCGCAAAACCTCACACACCCCAACTGATTTCATTCAATTGACATATTTCAGAGAGAAAACAAGTCATCAAAAAATTTGTAAAGGTTTTATGTGCTGTTTTAGTTTTAATGGCCATTCTGATCGTTTCTTGCGTCTGCGACGACGCTTTATCGAGAGAGGAGTCGTCACCGGGCCGCTGCGCCGCGCTGACATTGGCTTGCTTGACCTATTAATAAATAGACACGGCAACGTTTTTAATGAAGATTTTTTGAAAAATGTGACCTATATCAAAAAGTGGTTCAATTAATTCTGCTCGTTATTGTGATCAAACTATTTTCAGGTTTTGCGCATTTAACGTTACACGTTGTATAATAAATTACCAGAAATAGTTAAAGCAGTTTGCTCGCTTTAGGTTGGATTGTTTGGGGTCGTACAACACGGCAATTCTGGGCCAAAACTGTCCACCTGGGTCTTCTTTAAAATGGCGTTTTCTGCTTTTATGAACCAATAATAATAATAATTGATTCCTTAATCGGTATTATTAAAAAAAATAAACATTTATTTAGTAATTTACTTCTCATTTATCAATAATACTTCAGATAAAAATATAACTTACCTATGACAAACTCGAACAGATGACGAATGAGTTGAAGGTACCTACTGTGCATCACGGGAGCTAGCTTGAAGCACGTTTTGCTGATAACGGAAAGTAATGCTATGCCAAATGAGTCAATACAAACAAACAAAGAAAGGACGCAATAAAAAAGGGCTGGATATTTTTACCTGCTCTTCTGAACAGATTCTAGTGACGTCAGCTGTATACGTATGACTTGCTCACTAAGAGCGGCTAAAGTGTTATTAAAAAACAATACGAGCAAATCTCTCGCGAAGACAGAGAGGAGCGGTTGTTTTAAAAAGTTGATGTTAAATATTTAATAATACATCAAGCTACCCGAATCTGTCAAATTTTCCCAATCAACTTTGAACCTTATATTTTAGCGATAAAGTTTAAAATCTATTAAAGAAATTTGGCAGATTGTAGTAGCTGGATGTGCTGGCGTCTGTACAAAAAAAGTAAGTTTGGCATACACAAAAAAAATATATGGGCCCTAGAAGGAATATAAAATAGGACGAAGCAGGAATAAAATATTTAAAATTATATTTTGGGACGAAGGAAGCATATTGTTTGGACGACCCAGGATTTTTTTATGTAGGACAAAACTCAGTGGGCCAAACGAAGAATAAATCGTCTCCTACAACGTGCTCATCTTTATCCCACGCACTAGCTTCGTATATAAGGTGTTATTTAAATAAATCACAACCTTATAAGTGGTCATTGTACTCATCATTATGAATAACTTTTACTATGAGACCAAACTTCAAATTGCGAAAAAAAAATCAGCTGTTCCCTACATTTGTTCGTATAGTTCGTCAAAATGTAGAGAACAGCTGAATTTCTTCTCGTGATTTCTGTTATGGTCCCATAGTAAAAGTTGTGACCCCTTATGAGGTTGAACTTGTATAATCGGTTTTGTTTATCTTCCAAACATATTACGTGTTGTGTCTGTAACTACCAGATTAATGCGGTAATAGGTCACAGGCACTGCTCATTGTTTAAAAGTCACACTTGTGAGAGCTGAAGATATACTTTTTTTTCTCGGTTTATTTGAGACCTGTAACCTTTTGGGGGTTATGTCAGACCCAATGAAGATATTTACTGATACTGTTAGCTGTGCAAATAAAGCTCTCTCCAAGTATATAATACAACAGAATAGAATATTTACACTTTATTATAATAATAATAATCAATAATAATTAATTATAATAATTACAGATTAAATGTATCATGATATCATGTATTTATGATGTTGTGTGTGTACATTTAAATGTCTTTGCCAACTCCCCATTTTACCGTTAATTTTTCACACACTTTATCTCTATAGAAAACACCCTGCTATTCTCCTCATTTAAAAAGGGTTTAACTATTCAATATTCAAAAATATTTTCTATTCAAGTTTTACGCAAGCAAATTGAAAAAGTTTTTTCCTTATTTTTCCAAATTCCAATATGTGCGCAAACCTATGGCACAAACACCATGGTCCCACATACAGGCGTTATCCGGATTAAAAAGTTTTACGCCTGTGCGGACGATACAGAACTTTATTGCTTTTACAGACCGTTCGTGGCAAATAGCTTTTAATAATACTAAGTATTTGAATGTTAAAGTTAATAATTTGTTTTAATCCTCCAACATTGTTACTAGTTGTAAGTGGTTTGTTGCAAAGCGTATGTTTTGTGTATTGGATTTTCAGGCCCGCATAGCTATTCACTACCGTTCGATGCGCTTCCGTACCGAATCCAACGTCAATCAATGTTACCAGAGTCCTCTAAAGACTGTTCACAAATCAACAACAAAACCCGAAAATTTTGTCAGATAACATCAAATATCGTATTTGATTTAGGGCTGATTTTTCCAACGCCAGATAACTTTATCGAATGAATAATTTTGAATGTTTGACAGTTCTTCCATACAAAACTTTCAGACGTCAATTTTATTCCACGAATAAAAATTATCGGTCGATTGAAAAATCAGTCCTTAATGTGACAATATTTTCGGGTCTTGCCGTCATTCTTCCGACAGCTATTTGGTGTCGAGGGCAAGGCAAATGACTAATTGAAAATGTGTCATTTTCAATTCGGCAACCTATCGAACCTGTCCACCCGGTCGAATGTTTGTGAATGGCGATGTCGGTTTGTACGTTTGTGAATAGCGATGACGATTCGATGTCGTCACAGGTTATACGAGAGCAGATTAGGTATGCTGCGGTGAAACGAGTCTGTCAGACAGGTTGACTGTCCCAGAGGCAGTCACAATAGTTAAACAAAAGGGCTGGGACAAAGTATCGTTCTTGCAATACCAAGTCGGTTGTATTTATTTCAAAACTTTGAAGTTATTATTTATTTAATTGTGGCGCTATCTACTTCGCCACATGCGAAATACGCATTCAACTGACGTCACGCAGAAATCCTGCATCGCGCAATCAGAGTTTACCGCGCAAATTGCATTATTATACAATATCCCGACATAAATCGTTGGACAGCTGCCCACCAGACACAATACCCGTATGGGGCAATAACCATTTATTTACACATATAGTATATAAACAAACAGGAAGAATAGAACAAACAATTGGTATAAAGGTGATGCATTTCTAAAAAAATCTCTTCCAGCATACCTGCGATAGGAAAGCAAATAAACTGTGTGTTTATAACTGTGGTACTGTTATGTGTGTATACCTGTAAACGTACACTGTGTTTAACCTTCTAGCGGGCGCGCGGTCATTTGTAACGGCAGCGGTCGCGCGTAACCTAAAAGACCTGTAGGATATTTCAGGGATTAAAAACACTAATTATTTAATATTTTTTGTATTTATCACATTATCATTATGTTAGGACATAAACAAAATTATAAAATCAAAATAATATTCTAATTTTCTTTGGATTTTTAAGCAATTTGGCATCATAAATGTATCGAGAATCGATCGAATCGCGGTCGATTCGACGCCGCGCGACTGCTTGAAGGTTAAATTGTGTATCACAAATTGAATCAAATTCGTAGCTGGTCGCCTCATTGGTCTAGTAGTCGCAAGCGCTTTTGCAGAGTTCCTTTTCCAGGCAGTGTTATTGGGGTTTTCCAACTGGAATTTCTCCGTAGCAGCCCTTGAAAAAGGCTATAGGCTATATAACATCACGCTAGGACCCTGAGGTGCCGAGAAAATATATATAAAGTCAGAAAGAACGCTAAGAGAACACGAAGTTATAGCGTGGGTGGGGTGGCACTGGGAAACTAGAAATTTGACACGAACGAAGTCGCAGGCAGAAGCTAATAATAAACAAAAACCTACCAATTTATCAACTACATGAAACTAAACTTAGCTAGACGCGTAGGCATCAAAATGTGCGACATGAAAACGTTAATTACATCTCAAGAAAGGTCTAGGCTTCTCGTCACGCGAAGTGTCGGCCCGCAGACTTAATGCCAGTGATTAAGTCGTGCCATTCGCCCTAAACAAGGCCTAAGCAGTCCTGGGTACAAATTACTCGATTTATTTCTGATAAGGTTACAGTATTTTGTTACTGGAATTTAAGGCCATGGCTAAATAAACGGATGATGGAAAAATACCTTTACTTCTATTATAAAGTATCGTGTTAAGTTTTCTACACTAATATTATAAAGAGGAAAGATTTGATTGTTTGTTTGTATTGAATAGGCTCCGAAACTACTAGACCGATTTGAAAAATTGTTTTATCACTAGGAACCGACATTATCCTTGATGATGATTTACCGCGGGAAAATGCTTCATTCCTACGGGAAAACGGGTAATTGGATTTAAACGGCGGGAATTCCGAATTCTACGCAAACGAAGTTGCGGGCAGATGCTAGTAGTTGATATCCCGACTAGTTGTACTCAGCTCTTCTCCTCCACATTTATGCGCACAGCCAAAGTGTGGAACTCTCTCTGCCAGCGCAAGTATTCCCTTCCACCTTTAACCCGTCTGCTTTCAAAGCCAGAGTGAATAGGCATCTTCAGGGCATGCTCGTTCCATCATAGACCTCATCCATTGCTTTCCACCAGACGAGATCGAGGTCAAGAACGGACCCATTCAGCAATAAATATTCTTTTTTAAGTAATTTAAAAAGACTGTCTGTATCTGTCTGTGACTGTCTATGTGTGTGAGTATGTGTGTGTGTGTAAGAAGTCTGTAAAGTATATGGAGATTGTAGGTTTTAGTACATACCTAAAAGCTAATTTAATTTAGGTAGTAATGCAGTTTATAGTATACAAAAATGTAATTGAAAAACTCATTATTTGCTTTCACAATAACATTGCCAATAATAAGTGTAATGCTTTTTATAACAAAACAAAATGGCTGGCTTTTTATACGGTTTATATTCCTACCCTAGTTAACAAGCTATATCAACTCGGAATCCGTAGAAAATAACTAAAAACAGGCTGTTTGTGTATGTGAATTTAAATGTTTGTTAACGCACCCACAATACAGGAGAAATTCCTAGTGTGGGGCAACGTGTTTTTCCAAAAAAAAAAAAAAATATTTGGAATACACAAGAGGTAAAAATTGGTAATCATACAAGTGATGGCATATCTGTTACCCATGGAGTGCCAAAGGGACTAACTAGTTGTTCCTAGTTTATATTCATGAACTTACACTACTTAATATCCAAAAGTGCAAAATAATTTCGTATGCAAACGATACTACCCTAACATTCCATGGCGATAACTTGGAGTGAATCATTCCGAAACGCACAACATGGCTTTAACACGGTCACAAAATGGCTTGCTCAAAATTAGCTCTCTCATAAGACCGAGAAAACCAAATACATATATTCGCAACCCTGGTGAAGCGCTAAAATCAACACATCGTAAAACCTCCCACATCTGCCATATACAACGTGTAACGTAACGTGAAAATAGTTTGATCGGAATAATGAGCAGAATTAATTGAACCACTTTTTAATATAGGTCACATTTTCCAAAAAAATCTTCATTAAAAACGTTGCGGTGTCTATTTATTAATAGGTCAAGCAAGCCAATGTCAACGCGGCGCAGCGGCCCGGTGACGACTCCTCCCTCGATAAAGCGTCGTCGCAGACGCAAGAAACGATCAGAATGGCGAGTAAATCTAAAACAGCACATAAAACCTTTACAATTTTTTTAATGACTTATTTTCTCTCTGAAATAGGTCAATTGAATTAAAAATCAGTTGGGGTGTCTGATGTTTTGCGCATTTAACGTTAGTTTGTGTTGTGTTTCCCATGTAATAGGGCATTATATGGGACTTAAGCATAACTGGTAAACTGAAATGTGGCGGTACACCTCTGCCTAAACTTTCGGGCACATCAAACGTGATGAAATCTTATGTGAGAAGGTACCCAAGTTATTCTTTCGGCGAAAATGTAAACGTTATTAGACTTTTTAGAACCCAGACGTGATAAAAGAAAACCTTAGCAATAACTTTCGAACAGCACAAGAAATCTAAGAGCCTATTAAAACAGTATCGCTTGCAAATAAATAATGTGAACGCTCAGTTACCCTAGAATATTTATCACACGTATCATTAAAAAATGCGCTTTCCAAGCGCTTACGCAACAAAATGGGCTCATAAATGTAATGCGAAGAACCCCACGAGCTATTAAGGATTTATTTGCATGGTGTGGGTGGGGCTACAAAAGACTACAGAAGGTTGACTCCATGCACTGAGCGTAAACGCACACACACATAGACACGCATCACGTACATCGCGTGCAGGAGCACTCTTGACCGGCATTCGGCTGAGTTAGGTAGAGATTGACGCACGTACATACGTACAAATCTATGAGTGCGTGCACCTGCCTTTGCTCTTTATACGAGTAGATATGTATCCGACCTTCTGTGCTATTCTGTAGCGGTAGTGATGCGGTATGTTATTACTTCTAAACACGTCACGACTTCAGCCCAATGAAAAGGGATAATTGCATATACTGCGCCATTATTTTTTTCTCATTTCACTTTGCGAGCCGTTTACTATGGTAAATATGTGTTCTGAAAATTCGCTCTCTATTATCTGAGTTGGTTTTGTTGTTCAGTTGGATTTAGAGAGTCTTGAAACTGAAGCTTTCTTTTTATTTGTTCTCGGGGATTCTAACACTTTCAGTCTCATTATTTTGTTTAAATGATTCGTTGACTTTGGAAATGCTCCCACAAGGTGGACCAATGACGTTGTGAAGGCCGCAGAAATATGCTGGATGCAGAAAGCACACGGTCGATGTGGTGGTGCATGGTGGACGCCTATGTCCAGCAGGTTCGGCTGAAATGATGAAACGATGAGGACTTGTTGAATGTTACTCGTACTTTTGGACGACTTTATGCCATCAAATACCTATGACACATACTGAACGACACACATACTGCAATCAGCTATTACAAGGGATATTGCCATGATAGATGATGATCGCAGGACGAGGATCCTTTAGTATATCCTCTAGTCTTCCTTAACGATACCCACGCGAAGATGCAACTAACCTGCTACCGGCCCGGAGATAGCAAAGCTTCTTCTTGATTCCACTTTGTGCTGATGTAGACTAATTGTTTTCAAGTTGGCGTTCTAAATATATGTATATTATCTTCATAAACTGGTACATTAAATCCTCGCTCTGTTATAGTCCGACGATTTTGAAGGTCCCTGTGGAAATCAGACTTGATAAAATCAATACACGGTTGACTGCTGATTTTGTAGCCCTTAATTTCTTACCTCATATAATTCCAGCCGCAACTGATTCGATCTAACCTCTAAGAAGATTGATCGCCTGGAAATATTTATGTAAATTGGGGTACACCACCCAAATAGGGTTACATTTAAAGTTATCACTTCGTATAGTGAAACACATTAGGGTTTAAATGGTTTAAACCTACGCGTCTAGACATGGGAATTAAATATATGACTTGCCGGTCGATTCTGTAAAAATCTCACCGTGAAATCATAAGCGAAGTGAGCTTGAAGTGAGCAGTGTCAATAGTGTTAATCCCTAATGACATCTCACTACACGCTAACTTCGTCCAAGTTTTCACGGTGAGATGGTTACAGAATCGTACGGCAGTACCTTCAAAGTATCTACGTTACCGTATATACAGGGTGTAAAAAGACCCATCACATAGCCGTCAACTACGCATTCTCTACATCAAACTAAGTAACATTGCACAAAATTAATTGCTGGGAAACGACTTTTATTTTTTGTGTGAAATTTTGCTGTTTGTGGTAGTGCGCAATATAACACACGCAAAACATTGTGTTTATGGGTGCATGCAAAGGTACAGGGGTCGTAGGGGTATTTAAAGTAATGTCTTAATATTAAAAAAAAAAAAACTTGTTTGGTAAAAAAACGTCAGTAAAAGTTGGGGTATTTTTTTCATTTACCTTCAATATCTCCGTAACCAGAAGAGTTAGTTTACGGAGTTTTGTTGAGGGGTTTGTGGATAAGTAATAACAGCCGCACGGGTCGATCGATCAGGTTAAGCTACGCTTGCCGCGATTGGTCCGTGGATGGGTGACCATCTTCACAAACTAAGACTCCTCCGTGCCTCGGAAAGCACGTTAAGCCGTTGGACCCGGCTGTCATTCGTTGATCTTTTATAGTCGTTACGGGTCGTAAGTAGCCCGAAAGTCTGACAATCAGTCTTACGAAGGAGTTTCGTATTAACCAGTAACTGGGTTGTGGAGGTCAGATAGGCAGTCACTCCATGTAAAATACTGGTATTCAGCTGCATTCGGTTAGACTGGAAGCCGACCCCAACATAGTTGGGAAAAGGCTAGGCAGACGATGATGATCTCCGTAACCAGAAGGTTCCCAGGTATGGTCCAGTACAAAAAACGTATTACAATGACGGGGAGTACAAGTGGCTCTTGGCTTCCTTAAGTGTCTTTTTACACCCGTGATAGTATAGGTATATGGAATATACAAGGTGTAACTTAAATAACGCACAACCGCTTAAGGGGTAAAAGTTGTTCATAATGGTGAGTACAACTCATCATTATGAACAACTTTTACTATAGGACCAAACCTGAAATCGCGAAAAAAAAATTAGCTGTTCCCTACATTTATGTTCGCATAACTCGTCAAAATGTAGGGAACAGCTGATTTTTTTTTCGCGATTTCCGGTTTGTCCCATAGTAAAAGTTGTTCATAATGATGAGTACAATGACCCCTTAAGAGGTTGTGCGTTATTTAAGTTACACCTTGTATACGAGGAGATGACAATAAGAAAATAAATGAAAACACTGACAATACGAGGGCTGCCTTTTAAGTCGAGTGGTTTGCAAACCTCCCGCAATTATTTAAAAAACACCATATGGCATTTTCATCTCTTTGAATCTAGAATTCGAAAACAAAAGAATGTTTTTTGATCGGTCGAATAGTTTTATTTTAGCGTCTATTCAAAGGTGACAAGCCGGTTGTAAAAATAGAAATATCAAAGGAACATAATTGCGTGTGATAATTTTCTACAACTTTCAAAGGGGATTAACGCGACTTCAGTGCTTTGGGAAGATCACTTCTGGGTTTAGTGATGCAGCACCATGTCTTAGGACTGTAGAACGCTGGTATTTAGAATTTCAACGTGGGCCCCCTAGCTTCACTGACAAGCCACGTGCAGGTCGTCCAAAAATCGCCATGACGCAAGAGAATATCAACGCCGTGCAGCAGCTAATCGTCGAAGATCGTCATGTGACATATCGTGAAATAGAGGCAGCCCTGGGCATTTCAGGGACTACTATCCAAAAAATCCTGCATGAAGAACTCGGCGTAAGAAAGGTGATCTCTTGTTGGATACCACATTTGCTTAGCGACGACCAAAAAGCAACCCGTGTCAGATGTTGTCGCAAAACTCTGCAGTGATTCAACCGAGGAGAGTCAAAACACATTTATGATATGGTAAGTGGTGACGAGTCTTAGATATATGCTTACGATCCAGATTCCAAGCAGCAGTCTACTGTCTGGGTCTTCCAAGATGAGCCAAAACTGACCAAAGTTATTCGCTCACGAATCACTTAAAAAAAATGGTTGCCTCGTTTGGGGCAAAGGGTGGTCACGTCGTCATTATTGTACTAGAAGATCACAAGACAGCTAACGCTGACTGGTATACCACTGTTTGTTTGCCCCAAGTCATCACAGAGTTTCGAAAAAACAACTCAAGACGTCGTATGATACTGCACTATGACAATGCAAGTTCGCACCACCGCCCGCGATACATAAATGTTTTTGAGCACCCAAAATGTCGAAATTTTTAATCACCCGCCTTACAGCCCTGACTTGAGCCCTAAAGATTTTTTTACGCTCCCCAAAATTAAGCAAAGTCGTCGTGGTCAACGTTTCAGCTCACTCGAAGAAGGTGTTGACGCATACAAATCGGCCATTTTGACTACCCCCACTTTGGAGTGGAATAAGTGTTCTAAAAACTGGTTCGAACGCATGCAAAAGTGTATTAAATATCGCGGAGAAGTCTTTGAAAATCAGTAAATGGTAATAATCTATCAGATCGTCTATACTTATTTCAAACGACACAACTTAAAAGGCAGCCCTCGTACTAATGCATAGGATTATTTTAAAACAATCAAATAACTTCTGTCATCGAATTTAGAAAGTGATTTTTTAACCTAAGTCATGGGTCGACTATGGGTTTCGCCAATCTTTGACTAGTGACTAAACTATTGGATATATTTGGTTGAATTTTTGTATGTTGAATGGGAATGTTATTAGATATCCGAAGTTCAATTTGTTAAGGCACGAATAAATGAAGTTTTAGAAAAAGTTAAGCTTTGTAGAGAATCGTTTCTGCCACTCATACCTGTGTCACAGCTGCGGCATCTATTCTGTAAAATCTCACCGTGAAAACTTAGGTGAAGTGAGCTTATAGTGAGCAGTCATTATTCCACCTGATGCTAGGGTTGACACTATTGGCAACTCACTATAAACTCACCTCACTCAAATTTTCACTGCGACATTGCTACAGAATAGATCGGATGTCTCAGAGTCGATGCGCCATATCTACTTACGGCCGAGTAGGCACCCACTGTACCTTTTGTCGTATTACGGTCAGTATTATTTTAAACTAATACATTTCGGTCCTGTATATGAATGGTATTATGCATTAATCACGGAGACAGAGGGACACTTCAAGCTCAGCATCCCGGTGACACTTAGATTAGACATCTCCACAACAGAGGACAATTCCTCGAATATAAATCCGTACTATATATGTATATGGAGGTCCATGTTGTAAAACGTTCTTGACAGCTTAACCTCAAACTGGGTTGGCTTAGAGCCGTTTAGCTAAAGTAAGACGGTTTAGCTCCCTTGAGCCAATTGTTAGTCACACAGAAACATACGTTTTTGGTCGTAGTTTTCAGGATATGTTGTGACTTTGCAGTCGAGTATTTCTGTTTGCTGTTAGGTGCAAGTGCAATACAGAGGGCGTTGCCTTCAATGTAGGAGATTAGATGGGGAGTGCGGTGCTTGAGAGCTGTCGGTGTGAGTTTTGTCTTATAACTTTCGGTGTTTATGGGAACGAGTTTTGTTATTTTGACCTGAAATAATAACGTTGGAGAAGTTTACAGTATCGACGCACATATTACTACAAAGACTGGTTCAGAGATAGCGATACAAATTCTAATGAAATGATTGGTAGCCGAAGCAATGAGTTATAAGTATCAAAGAGTATCAAAGAGTTATAAGTACACATGTAAGAAACACCAAGACCCGCGGCAGCGGGTCAGACAAAATTAAAAGAAGTAAACTAAACAAAAAGAAAAACAAAAGACTGAAGCGCCGCGGGTATAATTTACATCATGTTTACGAAAACATTGCCCAAAATGATAATTCTGTTGTGTTTATGGAGACAGTGTTTTAGAACCTGTATCCTCAGATTTTCGTAGCACTCAACATTTTTATGAAATTTGGAAGTTTCCCGGAGAGACGTGACAGACAACGGGTCCAAATTACACGCCGACCTAATTACGCCCGGGAACTTAATTGCTACAACGACCGGAGACATCTTTAATTTTATTTGCGTTTTATGTTATCCTTGCAAATATTGTAATGTTTTATTACC
Source organism: Eremobia ochroleuca (assembly GCA_949629135.1). Lineage (NCBI taxonomy): Eukaryota > Metazoa > Arthropoda > Insecta > Lepidoptera > Noctuidae > Eremobia > Eremobia ochroleuca. The sequence continues at coordinate 8,084,873 of OX451389.1, forward strand.
CTTTATTACCGTGTAGCTTCCTAATTAAGCAAGTTCAAAAATTATAATTAATTTGTGTATAAAGGTACTGCCGTGCGATTCTGTAACCATCTCACCGTAAAAGCTTGGGTGAAGTGAGCTTGGAGTGAGCTGTTATGATTTCACGGTGAGATTTTTACAGAATCGACCGGCTGTTCATGCAAGTTCAAAAATTATAATTAATTTGTGTATTAAGGTACTGTTCGTGCACTTTATTTAGTTTTTGTAACTACGTAGTACTGTAGAGATTATAGCATATTATTAGTGCTTACAAGCAACCTCCGCGAGTCCGTCAAAAGTTATTGGCAAGAAATACGAAACAAACATTAAATTATTTTAAAATTAGAAGACAGTAGGCGTCAGATTTGGCTGACAAGCCAAAGAACGAAGAATGTTAAAATGTTATTAATTTAAAGATCGTAATAATTACGCTATTATTATTAAAGCAAATAGTTTTTTATTTATTAATCCCGGTACAGTTAGCATCCCCCCGATTCTACGGTACGTATAAAGTATGTAACTGCCCTCACTTTTTTTCAAACGGACTTAAGGACGTTATTCAACAAGTAGCTTGAATTTGATCCCCGTCGATCAAGCTTGAAAAATTTTACTGCAAAAACAAAAAAAGCGTCAAACATGCAAACTTACAATAACCAGAAGAGACAGCTTAACTTTACGGTTACTGTCGTAAAAAGAAAAAGTCGCAGTTTATTGCTTTATCTCCACTATTTTCATAGTGTGCCTGTGTGTGATAAGCTTAACCGCTCAACGGATTTATTTGGGCCCGTGTTTATACCAGTACAAGTTACGCCTGTGGCGTTTACCGTTAGGCTGATAACACACTTAGCGACCGAATTGCGGCGTCAAATGCATTAGCTATATTGAAGAGTGACTAGGGGGCTTGGACATTTGGCAATCGCTTTGAAAGCGTTTCGTATTTCTACAACGACTTTCAAACGGACTGACATTTTCAGTATAGCCCGATGCAAACTTTATGGCGGCTCGGAACATGGCACGTGAACAAGTTCACGTGTTAGCGGTGGGAGGAGTGGGGTACTGCGCAACGAGTAGCGAATTTCGGAGTCGCTATAAGATTGACGCTTACTATATCTATGTCTATTCAATACTTTTCCATCATAGTAGCCGCTGATTGAATGTCACTTTGTCTTTCAATGCTTTCAAGACCCTAACATAATAATTAGCAGGGCAGTTGATGCGCAAAGCAAGTCAAGGTGACTACTGCATCTCACATGGTTCAAAGTGGCTTGTCAGTTCACTTTTGTCTAATACTGACCGGCTGTGAGTGTATAACATTAACCCCCTTACTAATAAACGTATTATATCAGATGAATAGTTACACACCGATTTCTCTCTTTCAGTCGTCAGTAATTTGACTTTCGACAAAGCTTTGTCTTCTTCTTCGAACGCACTAGGAAGTGGTGAAGGGCGGGCGTTATGGGGGACTGTCTTTTGTAATTTTGACGTTCGAAAGTAGTTTGAATAAATTACTTTTGATTTGATTTGAACTATACAGACGCTATACAACGTTTGTTAGTAAGGGGGATAGTGTATAATATTAGTATAGTAACCCCCCTAGTTTTATTTTCAAATGCAGGTTGCGGTATTATCTAAAATAATGCCTTTGCTATGCTGGGAGCACAAAATATTCAATGAGTAGGAAGAAAATTTGCGCCCAGGTACTCACGGACGGGTTCCATTTTCCTTCTACCCCTTCTGACAGAAATTATTTACCTACTGCACTACGTGTGACTTTGTAGAATTTTGTTGAGTATTTTGCACGATGCTCTACAAGAATGGTAAATGCTGCAACTTTTAGAATATCATCATCTGCCTAGCCTTTTCCCAACTATGTTGGGATCAGCTTCCAGTCCAACCGTATGCAGCTGAATACCAGTATTTTAAGTGGAGTGACTGCCTATCTGACCTCCACAACCCAGTTACTGGGTAATACGGTACCGCTTGGTAAGACTGGTTGTCAGACTTTCGGGCTACTGACGACCCGTTAAGACTGTCTAAGATCCACGAATAACAGGCAGGACCAACGGCTTAATGTGCTTTCCGAGGCACGGAGGGGTCTTGGTATGTGAAGATGGTCATCCATCCACGGACCAACCGCGGCAAGCGTAGCTTAACCTGATCGATCGACCCGTGAGGCTTTTATTACTTAGCCACAGCCCCCTGCAACTTCTAGAATAATTATCATTATTTTCCTTTTGAAAAACCATGAACATCTTCATGGCGTAAAGATTAAGGTGAAGCAGCCTTAAGAGATTTGAATATCTTCTTGAATATAACCCATAAAATACAACAGTGTAGAATATTATTTTGTATAAAATATTAACAGTTGGTTTAGGCGAACATGACTATACAGCGTGTAACGGAAAGGGGCTTCAACCCTGAAGGAGGTGAATGTGCTCATGAAACTCAACAACTTTCCCCAAAGAACATAGGTCGAAATATGAAAAAAAAATTTGGCCCTCCCATAGTAAATCAATCAGCTGGTAGTCAGTTTTGTAAGGGAGGGCCAAATTTTTTTTTCATATTTTGACCTATGTTTTTTGGGGAAAGTTGTTGAGTTTCATGAGCACATTCACCTCCTTCAGGGTTGATACCCCCTTCCGTTACACGCTGTATATGTAATGTTTAACTGAATGATTGCACATTAAGAAAGTGGTTTGTTTAGAATAGTTTACTGAATTGATTTCGGACATTTTTATAATTTTTTTTTTTTTAATTAATTTAATTTTTAAAGGAAAATATTTACTCCAAAAAAAATTTTTTATTAAAAAAAACAACCGACTTCCAGAAAAACACTACAAAGTGAAACATAACTTTAATTTTAGAAGTCGGTGTCGTTGGTTCCGCATTTTCGTTTTTTGACACCGACTTCCGAAATTAAAGTAAGATTTTAAATTAAATTAATTGTCACCTTTGTACTTATTTTTCTGTTCTGTTTTTTCTTGTCATATGTGTGTACATAAATGGTAAAATAAATAAAGTAGTATTTCACTTTGTAGTGTTTTTTTGGAAGTCGGTTGTTTTTACTTATAAAAAAGGTTTTATTTTTCACTTTTTAGTTATACCTACCCCAAACAAATTCAGTTAACACTACTTGCTATGTAAGTATCAGTGACAGGAAGCTGCATCTGCGTTTATTGGGTACAGACGTGATGTTATGTTGTGTGATTGCGTAAACAATGCATACATATGCGATAGCAGCAATCGCGGTTGTTTTTGAAGAATTCCGTTGTCTGTCTCCGAAACTCATCACCAGATCTTTGGGAAATTTAAATGGGACCATTTTGGAATAAACCTCTATCAAAAAAAAAAAATTGCAAATCCGTCCATATATGACGGAGTTATGCCCGAACATATATGTATATACAACGTGTAACGTTAAATGCGCAAAACCTGAAAATAGTTTGGTCAGAATAACGAGCAGAATTAATTGAACCACTTTTTAATATAGGTCACATTTTTCAAAAAATCTTCATTAAAAATGTTGCCGTGTCTATTTATTAATAGGTCAAGCAACCCAATGTCAGCGCGGCGCAGCGGCCCGGTGACGACTCCTCCTCGATAAAGCGTCGTCGCAGACGCAAGAAACGATCAGAATGGCCAGTAAAACTAAAACAACACATAGAACCTTTACAATTTTTTTAATGACTTATTTTCTCTCTGAAATAGGTCAATTGAATTAAAAATCAGTTGGGGTGTCTGAGGTTTTGCGCATTTAACGTTACACGTTGTATATATAGGTATAAACAGCGTGTAACGGAAGGGGGGTATCAACCCTGAAGGAGGTGAATGTGCTCATGAAACTCAACAACTTTCCCCAAAGAACATAGGTCGAAATATGAAAAAAAAAATTGGCCCTCCCTTACAAAACTGACTACCAGCTGATTGATTTACTATGGGAGGGCCAAATTTTTCGCCCTTCGGCGCGGGAGATATTATAGTGCCCAAGTGTGCGCGCAGACACAGGTGCACTCCCTCTTCCCTCACTCTCATAGTCTGATGGGACGGCAATCCGACATGACCGGAGAGAGATCAGACGCAGGACAGGACCAACGGCTTAACGTGCTTTCCAAGGCACGGGGGTATCAAACCGCCAACTCCCAAACTCCGAGCTGTTACTGAGAAATTCCTAATGGAAAAACTATAGGTACCACTTTGCCTGACCCGGGAATCGAACCCAGGACTCCACGCTCAGCAGTCGCACTTGCGATCACGAACCAACGGGGCTGCCCCGTTGGTTAAACACTAATTCATATCTTATACATTGGTCACACAAATCCTTTTTGGGCTTAAAAAAGCTAATTTTAAATCAGTTGTAAATAAATATTAAGTATGAAACCCAGTATGGAGCGTGAGGTACACTATGTATTGTCTCTATCCTTTTGAAGTTTTCATAAAAACGGTACCTTTACAAGACTAGTGGCTTTCGTATTAGACACAAAAATTGGACCTAAAAGTGTATTCCAGGCCGTGGTAGATTACAAGGTACGGCCAAAGGGTTTAATTAATGACGTCAGACGCGGCAGACTGCTGCTCCACTAGAGCATGTTGTAACCAACGCAATGTTGCGCGAATGTAGCCACTTCTTTTTCTTCTATTTTCTGACTCGGACATATGCCAGTTTCGGTTTTTCATTTTGGTTGAAATCCGTTGAAAGGAATAGCAATGGAATGAGAATTGACATATTCATGCGTATGCCTCAGAGTTTTAGAATGAAAAAAATTGCTACCAGAGTGTGTTTCACCATATTCTAATTTAAAATCTTAAATTCACTGATTCCACGCACAGTCTAAATGGCTGGATCTAGAAGCATGACAAATTGTGCAAAATATGTTCTCTTGTGCAAAGCGTCTACTTAACCCACGGGTAGAGCTAGTGGCCATTATCATAAAAATTATAACAACATAAAATAATTCGTACCGCCTGTGCCGCTCGACGACACAGGGTTCTCTGTTTCCTTTAATTCGTTGTTTACTCTTTGCACGTTATTCGTTTTAATTTCATTGATGCGCTGTTACGATCCTACAGTTCGTTAAGTACAAGGTGCTCCAAAATGCTATTTTAGAAAACTGTAAATAAATGATAACGTATAATGAAATGAAAAATAAGTTTATAAAACGAAAACTCGAAACAGTATAATTATGTATGTTTGTTAAAATAATGTCACCATTAAATCGCCACGCTGTATAACGAAGCCACTAAGGAAGGATATTTGAACATTCATCTTCTTTAGGGGTAAATAGGGGTTGAAAGTTTGTTTAAAGGTGCTTTTGCCGGTGGAAAAGTCCATCGGGCACACAGCTTGTCTACCAAATAAATAAGTAAAAAAAAAAAAGATAGAAATTGTAAAATCAAAATTCCATAATATCGATCACGATATAGAAAAGTGGGTTCCAGCCGGTCGATTCTGTGAAAATCTCACCGTGAAATCATAAGTGAAGTGAGCACTTAGTAGTGTCGATTACGGAATGACAGAGCTCACTTCCCGCTCACTTCACCTAAGTTCTCACGGTGAGATTTAGAATAGCACTGCAGGTCCAACCTAAACGAGTACTTATTTGTTTCAACGAATCTGTATCCAAGCATGAACTCAAGCGTCAACATCAGCCAATAAATATTCCCACTACTGGGGCACAGGCCCCTCAGTGAAAGGGAGTGGGTCGTAATCCATCACGCGGCCCCAGTGCGGGTTGGTAGATGTCACATGTCTTTGAATTTTTGTTTCTAGGACATGTCGGTTTCCTCACGATGTTTTCCTTCACCTTTTGAGAGCAGTGGTGATAAAATTATGTCCACAGAGTAAAGCGCCTGCCTGGGTTCGAACCTACAACTCGTAAGTCGCAGCATTACCACTGGGCCGCTACTGCTCCATAAACTCAAACATACACAATATTTAATTACCAGTGGTCGGAGTAGGTAGAGCTGTTTGGGGTGAATGACCGCAAACATTGATTTTAACATGGATATGCCTCTGAAATCCCGGTATTTTGAAATTGTCGATTGATTTAAGTGAGTTAATATGGGTTTTTAAAATTAAATTATATATCTAACTCGATCATCGCATTTTATTTATATTCCATGTCTTCAATTTACTATAGTAAACTAATAAAAGTGGATTATCCATTTAAATATAACGTTCCAATTAAGCACTGACAAAATAGTTGTTTTTTTTTAATTTCGAGAATTCCCGGGATTTTCGGAAATATAATACTTGGCATATCTATGTTATGTCCGCATGTAGCAAATAACAAAAATACCTCTACCTACTCCTATAAAAACTACTTAAACAATGGTTTTTTAATTCCGAAAATTCCCGGGATTCCGGGAAATATTTGGCATATCCATGTTATGTCCGCATGTCGCAAGTAGCAAAAACAGCTCTACCTACTCCGACCACTGTTAATTACAATCTAGACTTCAGAGAGTTCGTAAAGCGCTTTCATTCCTAATATCATTTGAATACACATAAATCACTTAAAGCTTGTTCGCTCAAATAACAGTAGGTATTACCTACATATTATATTTGATTCATTCATAATATTCTCCGAATCCACTAATTTATCAAGTCTGTTACACATCGTTGAGTATTCGGTCTATCATTTATCAATTACAATTTTGATTTATTGAAACCGTCGCTGTGTCAAAAATAATTGGAATCGCTTATAGAAAAAAAAAACCGCTCAAGTGCGAGTCAGACTCGCGCACTGAGGGTTCTGTACAAATTTGTAGGTACGTAACTACAAATTTACGGTTTTCGCAATTTTTCCTTTATCTGTACTATAAGACGTTGCTTCGTACCAAATTTCAAGATTCTGAGTTCACGGGAAGTACACTGTAGGTTTTGATTCCCATGCGAGTGTCGAAAATTTGCGGAAATTTGCGGTATAAACGGCTGTATCTTTTGATTGCGTTGGCTTAGAACTTTGATTTTTTCACAGCTCCAAGGGACAGTAGACCTGAGTATTTGATATAAATTCCAGCTTGATACCTTGACACGTTCCTGAGAAAAAGGGTCTTGACAGACAGACAGACAGACGGACGGACGGACAACATAGTGATCCTACAAGGGTTCCGTTTTTCCTTTCAAGGTACGGAACCCTAAAAGGGATCGAAAGACCTACTTCAATATTTTAATCATGGCCTGATCTCTCTTCGGTCGTGTCAGATTGCAGTCCCATCGGTATATGGGAGTGAGGGAATAGAGAGTGCACCTGTGTCTGCGCAAGTGCGCACACACTTGTGGACTATAATATCTCCCGCGCCGAAGGCTAGTCTCTTGAGATTGGCCACCATGCATGGCCGAAATACGGTTTGGAGGACTATAAATATATAGGTATATAGGAAACGCTAGCTGTTGCGATCCATACATACTCCTTTGTCAACGTGCATCCTAATATTCCAACTAAAAAAATATTATTTGCATAAAGCAGGTAAAGCACTTGCAGAAGACAGCTATTTTTTATTTTTTTATAAAAAAAAAAGAACGTTGCCCACACTAGGAATTTCTCCTGTATTGTGGGTGCGTTTACGAACATTTAAAGACATACACAAACAGCCATGCACTTATGCAGCTATGCACTTCTATTATAAAACAATTTAACATAAGTAGGTACATAGAATGGTAAATATATTGTGTACTCACCACAATCCAATTCCATTTGATATTCCAACTTGGAACGTGAGGTGAGCACTGTGAGCAGTCCAGAATTCAAGACTATGAATATTTATACAGGAGCAGGTAAAGTATATTCAGACGTACGGGAGTATCTACGATGCAGATTACATTGTTCATAAAGTTTTGATAGTGCAATTCGGAGGTAACATACTATCACACCTGTTTTCTCATGGGAGTTGGGCAGAAAGATTCCTAGAGAAAACTTGCACTTGTGTGTGATCCATATGATTACTTAAATGATAAAACACTGTGACTATTGTACAGACGCCAGCACATCAAGCTACTACAATCTGTCAAATTTCTTTGATAGATTTTCAACTTTATCGCTAACGGATAAGGTTCAAGGTTGATTGGGAAAATTTGATAGTTTCGGGTAGCTTGAAGTGCTGGCGTCTGTACCTATTTATAATCATTGCATGCATATAGGTATGTTTTCTTTTGTTTTGATATTTTTTGTTTGTTTTTGTGTAGTGAATTTTCTTTGTTTTTATTTTATATAGTCTTCACTGATACTTGTATGTCATCAATGACAAAACATAGCGCAAAACATTATAATTGTTATACAAAATTGAAAAAAAAATCAGCTGTTCCCTACATTTATGTTCGCATAACTTGTCAAAATGTAGGGAACAGCTGATTTTTTTTTCGCGATTTCCGGTTTGGTCCCATAGTAAAAGTTGTTCATAATGATGAGTACAATGACCCCTTAAGAGGTTGTGCGTTATATAAGTTACACCTTGTATAAAACGTTGACCTTTAATCTATGTTTTACAAATAAATAGTTCTGATTCTGATTCGCCATTCCTGCTCTTGTCATAAGGGTTCCACCGTTCCAAGCTACTTATGCCGTTCCCATAAGAGACGACCGTTTTTATTTTCTAGGGGTATCCGCCAGACACCCTTGGGGAATATATTTTACCAAGGAGTGTAGGTCCAAATTTACCAAAGGTTCTTATCTCACTAAAATCAACCTGATTTTAGTGAGATAGGTAAGAACCTTTGGTAAGTAACCACCAATTCGAGGGGGCACCGTGTCCTTTTCGAAGACCCCTGAATAAAAATTGCTATCGGAACTGGGGAGAAAACAAATGATGACCATATTACGCGAACCACACGACAAGTTGCAATGACATGACACAATCCATTCTCTTCAATGTAAAACAGACTGTGGGTACCCCCACTATATTACACCTCACAACTTTACTCCATCACGTCTACATTTACCCGAATTTATAGTTGTCTAAATAAATTCCTTTTGTGCGCCATAACAGGTGATTTGTCGGGGTTATGCTGTATTAGCGTGTGGAAATTATGAGACAGCTTAATGAGGGTGCCAAGAACGCGTTCAACTATGCCCCCTAATACTTTAATTTTATGTGTGAAGAAGATTCCATTCCACATTTTATGTAAAAGGGTTTTAGTGTCTAAACGAAAGTTGAAATGTGTGTGCGTACTTAAAAATTACTTATAGCAAGGACGTCCTCTAGTTTATTGCTCAACGTTATTTTACAGGCGTTTTAATATTAAATGTATTTTGTAGACTACTTCCCGGCGTAATTTCCCCTTTGACTACGTACCTGCCTGTTAGAACGAAGTTTAATACGGTTTTCATGTAGGCTGCGATTATTTTGTTGTTTTACTTCTTGAACAACATTCGCTTTTTATTCCTTTTTGAGTTGATTTTAATTTTCGCTGAAATATAATCACACTAATATTATAAAGGCGAAAGTTTGTGAGTGTGTGTGTGTGTGTGTGTGTGTGTGTGTGTGTGTGTGTGTGTGTGTGTGTGTGTGTGTGTGTGTGTGTGTGTGTGTGTGTGTGTGTGTGTGTGTGTGTGTGTGTGTGTGTGTGTGTGTGTGTGTGTGTGTGTGTGTGTGTGTGTGTCTGTATGTTTGTTACTTCTTCACGCTCAAACGGCTGGACCAATTTTGATGTATTTTGGCACATAGTTTATAACCAGGATTAACACATATAATAATTTTTATCCCGATATTACTACGGAATCGAGACTTTTGCGGGTGAAACCGCGGCGCGTAGCTAGTATTAACATAAAGGTATCATAATCAGCCTATAATGTTTCCACAGCTGGGATAAAGGCTTCCTCTTAGTGAGAGGGAGTGGGCCGTAATCCACCACCCGGGCCCAGTGCTGGTTGGTAGACATCAAATTTCTTCGAATTTTCGACAGCAAATGTCTTCGTAAGTTCAGACATCATCTTGGTCAGATCGAGTGAGGACCATGTAGATACATTGAACCATGAACGAGTTGCCCACTTTATGGTGGCGATTGTGATGTACAGCAAGATTGTATTTATTCTTGGTATCAAGACTATGAATATACAACGTGTAACGTTAAATGCGCAAAACCTGAAAATAGTTTGATCAGAATAACGAGCAGAATTAATTGAACCACTTTTTAATATAGGTCACATTTTGCTAATGAGTGCATTGTGTTAATGAGTTACTAAGTGTAAGAGAGTTATGTATGTTAGTTTTTAGGTATCAGTTTAGGTTTAGTTTTGGGTTAGCCCTGCGACGTCTTGGGATTGGAAGAAGCTGGGCATAGCTTCTTTTAAATAAACAACAACAACTATTCTTAAAAGAGGTTAGGCAGAGGTATACGTATAGTACACTCGCATTAATTTAGCAAGCCTACAGTACCTATACAGTATAGTGTTAATTGGGTTATTCTATCAGGAATTTCTCACTGGCAGATTAGAGCGTTCAAACAAACAAACTCTTCTGCTTTATTATTAGTATGAACTTAATAAACATCTATTTCTGTTTATCTGAGTAACCAACCCATACATACATACGTTTTGTAGAAACTTAACGAAGCGCTAAAAGAGCACCAATATGACGCATTTTTGACTTCCAAATCCAACTTCAAATAAACGTATTCAGCCGCTGAAAAGTCCGTATAAAATTGATTGCTAATAACTGGGATTCGCGCTTTCCGACCATGTGTGTCTTTCGTCACATAATAGATAAGTGCCTACAGAAGGTCAGCTCCGTACAACGACCGAACAAACAGTGAGCAAACAGGCGCACACATATACGCACGGAGATGAGAAACTATCTCAATGTGGGGTATTTTAATGTAAATGTAATTCACGGTCGTAAAAAAAAATATTTATACAATTATAATCATAAAAATCATCAATACAACTCTCTAAGTTCGTATTGCCCCATAGAATTACTATTTCATGAAATCATTTGCGGCCAAAACTCAAGGTGACACTTGAGGCCCTAACTCAACGAGTTGAATTGCTGATTCTAATTGTGTAAAGTCACATTTGCTATGGTCGCGAATCGTATTTTAATCAACACACAACTTGACTCTTACCTGCAAATTGCAAAAAACGTAAGAAAATTAGAATTTCGCGGGCTACCTTACCGTGTCCCCCTTAAACGAATGTGAGTCGCGAGTGTTCGCTTTATGTAGGTGAAGCGTGTCTATTTGTTCGCTCCTAGTATTTAGCTGGCCTTCTGTACCTATCTTATGTTGTGGTTTCGTGTTCAGTTTGTAATTAGCGCCCTCCCAGACTGGTGGTGATTACTCCAATTACCTTTTATTGAATTGACCGATGACACGTAGCGGTAATTAGCGACTTTTACACTGTTGATTGTAAATTTTGTTTGCTTAGGTCATGATTTTGGGTTTTATTAGAGACTAAGGACAGAAGCGGCAATTTTTTTTATTCAATTATGTAGGTTTTTTTAAATATTCCAGGGCTGTGATTGAATTATTTTTTAAATATTAATTTTGGGTTTTTTTCTAAGTATAATGTGTTCTATCGTCATCAGCCAATGGCACATGGCATAACTGTCTGGCGATTTTGAGTATTTTGTATTTGGTCTACGCAAATATCTTGCAGATTTCGTAGCGCCATGAGCGGGTCGTTGAGCTCCCTCAAAAAGAGTTGAGCTACACGATGACTGATGCATGCATACCGTCGGTTGGGACAGGTCAACTCAGACCTCAGTCGGGGATTGCGGAAATATCGTTCGTTCCCGCGACCCCCGGCGTAGGTGAGAGAGGAAACACCGGGGTGGTTTTTAGTCAGTAAGAGTCTGACAGACCCCGTCGCCCGCGCCAGGGCGGCGGACATCCATGAGGATTTTCCACCCCGAGAACAAAAAAAAAAGGTCAACCCAGACCTGCAATGGCTCTTTCTTCAAAAGACCCTACCAGACATGGCCCTGCATTGTTAGACTCGCATATGATACTATTAATATAATCTTTGGACTTTAAAGATTGGTTCAAATCTGACGGAATATGCGTCGATTGTATCATCGGTCGCGTCTATTCGGTCAAATAGGGTGTTTTCATATCTATCATATCCATGACCTCTAAGTTTGTTTCGGCATTTCTTCTCAGTGGTCAGCCAGCTAGGAAATGCCGGCGCCAACTACATAGTTTTTAAAAACTAAGTTAGGGTTGGCTTCCAGTCTAACCGGATGCAACATGATATTAGAGTGTTTTAAAAGATCTACATGCTTATAAATAAGTATTTTATTTCGCACGTCGTTAAACTTTATCCTGGATCACTTTCATTCATCTACTGCAGGTTAAATACAAAAAGTACTTAATTATTATCGAGTCTGAATGAGAGATTTTGTTACTTGTAACAACTTAACTACAGCTGTTATCGGATTAATTATAGCGAAACGTACATAAATGAAACGATGACTGGAGGCTTATTACGTATGTAGCTTTTTAGGGTTCCGTACCAAAATGGTAAAAAGGAACCCTTATGGTGCGACTCAGTCTGGCTATCCATCTGTCACAGCTGGATATCTCAAGAACTACTAATGCTTAATAACTTGAAATTTGGAATAGTTTTAGATGGCGTTTGCCCAACTATTTTATAAATAAGAAAAAAATATTTATTTTTAGCAACAGAGACAAGCAAGTGGGGGTCATATAAATCGAATTGGGGCTACTAGGGTATGTGGGGTATCATATGAAAGAGTGATATTTGCAAATTCTCAAACATTTATTTTTTTAGGCCGCATAGTTTACGACTTTTGATGAAAAATGTAAAAAAAAAATACCATTCCCCCGCTTACGTGTATCTCCGAAATTTGCATAGAGAAAAATCTGAAATTATTCTATGTGACAGAAGTTTATAGAAGGTTCAAACTCAGGCAGGCGCTTTACTTCAATGTGTAAATAATTTCATCACCACTGCTCTCAAAACGATGAAGGAAAACATCGTGAGGAAACCGGCATGTCCTAGAACCAAATATTCAAAGGCATGTGACATCTACAAACCCGCACTGGGCCCGCGTGGTAGTTTACAGCCCACGCCCTCTCGAAGACAGGCCCTTGTCCCTGCAGTGGGAACAATATAGGCTGATTATGTAATCTATTCTGTCTATTCTGGGAGGGCCCCGTGGCTAAATAATAACAGCCACACAGGTCGATCGATCAGGTTAAGCGACGCTTGCCGCGGTCAGTCTGTGGATGGGTGACCATCTTTACATACCGAGAACCCTCCGTGCCTCGGAAAGCACGTTAAGCCGTTGGTCCCGGCTGTCATTCGTAGATCTTTGACAGTCGTTACGGGTAGTCAGAAGCCCGAAAGTCTGACAACCAGTCTTACCTAGGGGTATCGTATCAACCAGTAACTGGGTTGTGGAGGTCAGATAGGCAGTCGCTCCATGTAAAATACTGATATTCAGCTGCATCCGGTTAGACTGGAAGCCGACCCCAACATAGTTGGGAAAAGGCTAGGCAGATGATGATGTAATCTATTCTGTACCAAACTCACCGTGAAAAGTTAGGTGAAGTGAACTGTCAATTCACCGGACTGTAATAATAATAACTATACTAAATAACTATTATAGCACCTAATACTATATGGCATTTACATGGTGAAATTGTTACAGAATAGACCGGCAGGTCATATATGTAATTTTCAGGTGTTATCCTACACACAAAATTTTACACACTTTTCTTCAAAAAAAACATTCTAAAACTGTTCCGAAACAAGTTCTCGTTTTGTATCGAAGTTCCCTCAACGCTGGTCCCCGCGGGAACTTTTAAAAGGAAAGTATTGTATTTTCTAATCTGCAACAAATTAGAGAATTAGAGTGATGTTCTTTAGAAACTTCGTTGTGTCCATGAAAAGAAATGAAATTTATTTGCAAAAATTGTGTATGGAATTGTGTATTGTGTATGGTCGAATTTTTTAGCAGTTTCTAAAAGAATTCTTTAAAACTAGCATGCAAAATTTATGATTACATAAATTAAATAAATAAATAAATCATAGTTATTAAATTTAAAATGTCAAATATTTGTCAATATAAAATAGTTGAATAACGCTGTTTTAAACCAATTCTTCGGCAGTTCCCTATACGATTTTTGTAGTTTGTTCAATATGCTCATAACCAATTGAAAGTAACTTCTGTGATATAAATGCCTTTGCCATTGGAAGAATAAATAATCTACGAGTATCAGGATATCTTGTCTTGAACGTAACAATGATATGTTCAATCTACTATAAACACAGGCGTTATAACGTTCATACTTTTTTGTTGAGTTGTGGATCTCGGCGAGAGTTCGGCTCGAGGAGAAGTATACCCCTACCACGACAGTCTCCCCGAACCGTGCTGCTACCCAAACCCGTGCCCTCTTGATAGCCTCGAGAGACGGGTTACCGGCGGCGGCCGACGAAGTTAGGGTCACTCAGCCACTCAGGTCCTCCACCCACCCAGTAATCCCTGGGCAGGACAAAGTACTGCTCAGCGACCACGGCAATGTTAATCAACCACTGCGCCCTGCTCTGGAGCAAAAGATCCTTTGCAGAGGCGCAGTGGTTGATGTTCGCCTGGAGGAGGCGTAATGGGGCCTTATTGACAACCCATATCAGCCTCCTCCCTAGCCCCCCCTGAGGGTCCTCCGTGGTGGTTACGGCGGCCGCGACAGTGGCGGTGGCTGCGGCGGTGATGGTGTTGCAGTGCAGCGTGGCATTACACGAGCCGGCCTTCTTACCAGGCTGACCACAGCGGTAGCAGTGACGTATGCAGTCCATATCCAAGGTGCATTTAACTCCCACGGGGTTGCCCACCTGGCAGCGGAAGCACCTCAGAGGTCTGGGTCCCAGCAGTTTCCTTTGCGCGGAATCCCAGCCCACCAGGAGCATTCGACCCTCCGCGGCTATTTTCCGGGCCGCTCACACGGGGCAGCTTACCGTAGCCAAGACCCTTGACCCCAGTCAACAGTCAGAGACATGACCTTCACAATCTCGGCGTGCTTGGACAGGAAACCTTACCTGTAGGCTGGAGTTTCCCTTATGGATGCGTCCGGGAGAAGGCCAGTCTCCGGGACGGTGCACCATGGGGCGCGGGCAATGACTCTCCATTGAGTACTGTGTGCCTAAGAGGTCTCGTTGCTCGTATGCCAATATCCTGTCGGAGGTACGCTCCAACGTGTGTCCTTGTGTGCTCTAAGCAGAGACGCACAGCGGCGGAGTAAGAGCGGGCTCGGTGTGCACTAACTCTGCCGCCGGGCAGGCTCAGACGAGGAGTGTGTATTGTACATCCACATTCCGCCAAGTTCCACGGTAATAAGCATCAGGGGGCGAGTGTATTGTTATCTTATCGTATGCTGCACCGGTTGACGTCATCACGTCATCACCAGCTATCGCTGATAACCAGCGCTGGGGCTCTGTCTTCCACAGGGTCTTAGCATTATACTGAGCGATGGCCGTTTTGCGTGGATGTGGCGCATATTTTCCCCAGCTTGTTATTTTTTTGTGTTTGTTTTCTTTTTACATGTAATGTTTATTTATTGGTCTATCTACATTTGTTACACTTTTTAATCTAATAATACAAGCTAAAATACACACCAAGTGTACAATATGATGCGATAGGCACACCATACATCTAAACGCACAACCGCCAACAAACCGCAAATAAACGTATCTTTTTCTTTATAACAGCTGTGCGATTCTGTAACCATCTCACCGTGAAACTTAGGTGAAGTGAGCATCCCACCTGATATCATTTTATATAAATTCAAATCTAGTATTTTAGTTGTCAAAACATTACTATTTTGTGGGGTTTTATTTACAAAAAAAAAAAAGAGAATTGATATTCTGACTAAGTTTTTGTCTTGCTGTTTCATTTTAAAACCCCCCAAAATAGTAATGTTTTGACAACTAAAATACTAGCTTTGAAATGATTTAAAATGATCAATAGAAATTAGCATAAAAAATATTGTTAAAATCTCGATTATGATTGTAAATGTATGCTTGGTCAATCCGTAGCATCAGTGGGATGACACTGACAGCTCACTCCACGCAAGTTTTCACGGTGAGATTTTTACAGAATCGACATGCTGGGCTGAAATATAAACTTCTGGCTGGTACTGAGAAATTCCTAGTAAGACTGCTGGGGAGCAAACACAAGACCACAGGTAGTCTTAAGTGGCATCTTGGCGTGAGTCTTGAGTGGCATCGCAAGAAGGGAACTTGATTCATTATGATCTTAACGAATTTTAAGTGAACTCACTTCAATATTCCTTGTTTGATTTCTCACACCAAACAGAACGGAGTAAACATCGAAGTTCGCCCAACTAAATTGTATTTGTAACTAATCGGTCACAAGTTCAACCCTCCCGGCTTTCTCTTCGAATATGTTGGTTCTTTCATTACGTCATTTCGTTGTTAGGGTCTCATGTACCGTTGGGACTATGTGGACTCTGCTTAACGACGTGTGGGCCCACTGTGTCGAAGTAATCTTCTATATGTCTCAACCAGGGGCGTTTGTAAGGACGAAAGGACAATGAACATACCTTCTATAGAGCTACATGGTTCTTTGAGCGCCTGGCCAAAATCGGAACTAACGATGCCGCCATCTTGATTTTTTAATACATTTTACGAAAATGTTTACCAACTGCGCCCCTTGACAACGTCATTCGAACGCTAAATGATGGCAGTAGCAATGTTGGCTTAGAACTCCTATAGCTACGTCAGTCCCTTTTGAATTTCGAATAGCGAGGGATCTGTACAGTCCGTTCACAGTTATATTTTTCCTCTGATTTTGCATCACTGTCCAAATCACAGTGATCTTTATTCTCATTCTGTAAGGTTGCTGTTGGGTTGCTGTGATTGGCAAGTCTGTCAAAATCATTGTGATTTTTATTGCCGTCACAATAATGTTGCTGTTACGTTGCTGCTGTCAGAGGATAAGTGAGTAAGTTTTTTGGAAAATAGTGTAGCCAGCTTTGCGACTGTCAAAGTACATTACTTACTGGTGTAAAAGGCTACTATTTCAAACTTTTTATTTCGTTTGCTGTTTAGTTTTGCAAGGATTGCAGAATTGTGCATAAGTAAACGAATTTATTTAATTAACAAACAATTGTGAACATTGTTAACATTGTATAAAGACTGTAGCTTTTTATACATTTGTTTACAAATTCCCAGATTTGTTCAACAATTGTTTTAAGTCTACTACTAAATCCTAGGATTTTTATTTGGCGTATTCCCAGTATGGTCCCTCAGTTTACACGCACATGTCCTTTCGTAGTTATCTTTAGAGAATAATATAGAATATCATAACAGGATTCAAATATATCTAATACTTAGTCAAACTAGGGTAAATTATAATCCTAGCAATTTTTAACCATAATTTGATCCACTAAACAATCTTATCCAACCTGAAGGTAACTTTAACCTAAGTTAAAATTAGATTCTGAATGTTTGCAACATAATTATTTTAGTAATTCAGTACCTGCTAACCAGAGACATACGAGAGGGTCTTCTAAAGTAGGTGGTTATCCCAGGGCTCGTGGCTACCCGTACAAGTGTCGCCCTGCCTCGGAGCGGGTAGCCACAAGCCGCAGACCGCTATGTCTGCCTCACTATCTTAACGTTTATTGGTCATTTATTAGGTCGTCTCACGTGAATAATTTAACTAGAACATTAATTATGTTTTATTTTGTTTTGGTGAGTGCATCTAGGGAGATTAAAACATTGTTTTGGGATGTTACAGTGCGCAAGAATGAGATATTGATTGTTGCATTATTATGTTATACTGCGCAAAAATGAAACGACTGCTAGTAGGGACTAAGAAGTGTTTTGGTTTAGGGGGACCAAAAGTAACTTATAATATAAAACGTAATTCATACATACCGATTGATAATCGATATAAAATAAAATCGACTATTACTCGTATACTTGTAAAGCCTACTTAGCTGTGATAGTTTTCCTTTCAACTTCGTTATATATACTACTACCGTGAATTTTTTCTCATATCCAAAAACAACCATTTAGCTGGCAGGGGGAAGGGCACTTGATTCTTGACAAACGGATAACTGAATCGAAAAATTGTTTTGACAAACCCGCAATATTTTTGAAACACCTATCCAACGATACTCCGTACTTTAGGTGTACAGGGGGTACCTTAAATTTTTTTTTTCATGTTTTTAGTTCAACACTTTGTCGGAGTGATTATTATGTATATCCATGCCAAATTATAGCTTTCTAGTACTAAGAGTCTCAGAGCTAAGCTGCGGACGTACGAACGGACGGAAGGACGGACAGACGAATATGACGAAACTACACGGGTTCCTTGTTGACTACGGAACCCATAAATTCACAGAGAGAGAGTCCTGGCACCCATAGGACATGTTTAATCTTAGTTTGGGTGCCAGTGGAGACAGTCAGTGATTTATGCAATTTAAAAACAATAGTGTGACAGTAATAACCCATCGCCTTTATGGAAATAAAGTTATCATTTATTTATTTTTATTTAGAATAGAATAGAATACTCTTTATTATGTACACCATATAGATTACAGACATAATTATAGAAATTTTACAAAGGGTGACAATGGGCGGTCTTATCGCTAAGAGCGATCTTTTAAAGACAACCTTTGGATGGATTGAAAAGGGAAGGAGAGACAAATACTGTAGGTAGTCTGTGGTGTACTATTTACACGATAAAATAAATACATACATAAAGTATATTATACCAATCTAAATAAATATTAATTAATAAATATTTATTAATCGTCTTTCTGTAGTTTGAAAAAAGATTGATGTAAGTAATGTAATGTTCTTCAGAGCGTCTCATTCCATCATAAGTTCGTAAACTTTGACACCACTATTTCTCGAAATCAATTTCTATACAAATAGTACTGTCCGAAGGCCGAAACCGATAGCTCACCTTATGTAAGTTCCCTAAAAGCGAACGTGTAAAGCAATTTCCAAACTTTGCCAACCAGAGAGGAGGATCGGTACAATCAGACTTGCGGCGTGTTACAAATGTGTTCCGTCAACTGTGCGAGTGCTGCGAACAACTCTACAAGACTTGCTGCAAGTTACTGTGGGATGCCCGACATTTATTAAACATTTGTTGCAACTTGTGCAAGTGGATTTCTTGTATCTGCTACTATTTGGGGGTTAACTTTATGAAAGATAGCTTGAATTGTTTAAAGTAGTGATGTTCAGTTTATGTACTTCGTTTTGTATTGTTTATATGTCATACTTATTGAGACTTGAGCATTTCTTTATTGTTTTATGAAGTTCCTCAACTGCCGGTCGATTCTGCAAAAATCTCACCATGAAAAGTTGCTTGGAGTGAGCTGTCAGTGTCATCCCACTGATGCTACGGATTGAACAAGTATACATTTACAATCATAAACGAGATTTTAATAATATTTTTTATGCTAATTCTATTCATCATTTTATACAACGTGTAACGTTAAATGCGCAAAACCTGAAAATAGTTTGATCAGAATAACGAGCAGAATTAATTGAACCACTTTTTAATATAGGTCACATTTTTCAAAAAATCATTAAAAACGTTGCCTTGTCTATTTATTAATAAGTCAAGCAACCCAATGTCAACGCGGCGCAGCGGCCCGGTGACGACTCCTCCCTCGGTAAAGCATCGTCGCAGACGCAAAAAACAATCAGAATGGCCAGTAAAACTAAAACAGCACATAAAAGCATTACAATTTTTTTAATGACTTATTTTCTCTCTGAAATAGGTCAATTGAATTAAAAATCAGTTGGGGTGTGTGAGGTTTTGCGCATTTAACGTTGCACGTAGTATAATTACAACGCTTGTACGAGTATTTTAGTAGTCAAAACATTGCTACTTTGTGGGGTTTTAAAATAAAATAGCAAAACAGAAACTTAGCCAGAATATCAATTTTGTTTTTTATTTTCCTAGACTAGTCCTTATAAAAGGGTAGTCCTTTAAGACTAGGCCTTATATAAGGACTAGTCTTTTCTTTCCTAGATTAATACCCCACAAAATAGTTATGTTTTGACGATTAAAATACTAGCTTTTAAATTATATAAAATGGTCCTTCTTATTTCCTCCTCCTTATTTTCCACCAAAAAGAAACTTACTCAAAAAAAAAGAAATACAAAATACATAAATAAACTCCCGCCTACTTCCCATGGGGGTAAAAAGTATAAGGGGGCAAAAAGACCGTCACGTATAAAACGTCAGTTGAAAAATAATACAATGTAAAGTAAATGAAGCAGTCTATTTGTTTCACATCCACAGCCGTTCTTAGTCTAAGTCTTAACTGACCATCTACATTTTACACCTTCACCATTACTTATAATACTAAATTGTAAAAATTATCCTCTATTGTCATTATTTGGCCAAGTTAGTTTAAATTCTTTTCAATAAGTATCACTTTTATAGTATGTTGTTCTTAAAAAAAATAATCTTAATTTGTTAAGTAAAATCTTACAAAATTATAAGCATAACAAGGATTTGCCATTACTTGATTTTCAACATTAAATATAGGTACTTAGGTATAGTTGATTTTTCATGTTCAGTACATAAATATTTTCGTACAACATTTTGTCAGCCTTGAATTATGGTAAAAATAGTAGGTTTTTGTCAAATAAATTCTTATCTATTATTTTCTTAAATTATTTCAAAATTTTGCCATCTTTAAAATTATTTGGACGTTTCCTTATTAATTGTTTACTGGCACTTATTAAAGCTTCATAGAAAGTATTAGTTTTTAATTGCGATTCGAATTTTTCACAATGTTCGAAAAGTGTGGGGTATAAGTACTTCAGTTCTGCGTGATCTAACGTGGGGAATAAGTGATGTAGGGCATGGTCCCCAAACCGAGTAATCGATTTAAAATGGTTGCCCGCGTAATCGATTCTCTCCACTATCGTATCCAGCTGGTGCAGACCCCAATCAATATCTTCGTCTCTGAAAAAGAACAAAATGGCGATAACAATCAGTTTACATTTGTAATAAATAAAAATACTAACGAACCGAAGGTTAAAGTCAACCGCAAGATACAGACGTTTATTTATTTAATTCTGAAAATTATTTCGTTCAATTTTTTGTGCTCACTTATAAATTATTTTCATGTCAATGCCTTCAGTAGATTTTGACATGAAAAGGATTTAGAAATTTATTTTCGTACGGAGACTTATTGAAGACTTAAGATTTTTGCTACATTGCTATCTCTATTGTCTGGAGTAGTAGTATCTATCAATTTGATAAATTCGAAATAAGTACGTTTTGTATATTATTTTTCGCATCACTTTACTTCGCGATGGAAACGGATCTACGTGTAATTTGCGCCTGACGAAATATTTCGAGTAAATGTTACGTACGTGTTACTGAACTGTCAGATGTAAATCATAAATGCCTAGCTTTTCCCAGGGTAGGCTTCCAGTCAAACCAGATGCAGTTGAATACCAGTATTTTCCGAGGAGCGACTGCCTATCTGACCTCCTCAACCCAGTTACTGGGTAGTTCAATATCCGTTGGTAAGTCTGGTTGTCACTTTCGACTGTCAAAGATTCACGAATGACAGCCTAGACCAACGGCTTAACATGCTTTCCGAGGCACAGAGGGGTCTCACAAGTATGTAAAGAATGTCACTCATCCACGGATCGACTGCATCAAGCGTAGATTTTCCTGATCGATCAATCCGTGCGCTGTTATAGCTAACAAGCCCCGATGCTGCCAGATGTAATAAATAGTTTGTTAAATTAATGTCAAGTTTCCTGATTGAAAATCGCCGAATAGAGTGTTTGAAACAGTTTCATAGTCAAAAGTTGCCTCGGTTTAACCGGAAGGTTCTGACGATAAAACTTGGCTATCGACTCACAGCTAAATTGTATTAATTGGTGTAAAGTTCAATTTGCCGCCTTTTGAGAGCAGCACTGAAGTTTCAAGTTCATTCTTTAAAAGTTGACGTAGGTATTTTGAGGAAATGCAGACGAACAAGTCAATTTTCAGTTTTGAATTTCCTTTTGCAATGTTCTGTTGATTTTCAAGCCTTCGAACTAATTTACATTTCATGATAAGTTTAATTTTTATAATCGCATTCTGGCATCGAAGACTTTTTATTTGAGGCTTTTTTTATTTTTTTTTTGCCAGCTTATTATTTTCCCACTGTAGGGCAAAGGCATCTTCTTAATTTGATTGTGCCTAAATCAAATTACTCAACGTAAGTATATCTATCTATCTTTCTAATGGGAAACATAGATGAGCCATTACGGTATTACGATACGAAGAATTTTAATTTGTGCTATAACAGTCATGACAGTGCAGTTCAAAGTTCATTATCTAAGTACCTACCTATGCAAAAGAAAGTTTGTGATTCATTCACACATTGTGCGTCAGTCAAATCTACATTCACATCAATATTTTAACCGTTAGGTACCTACGTTAAATCATAACATTGCGATGACTGGTTTTCGATAATTGAGAATGGAGAACTTCTTTTTATTTTTGGGACTCAATTAATACGTTTACAGAATGGTATAGAACGTTGTTTCTTAAAGTAGTCATTTCGGAATTAGAGTATCGTATAATCTTGATTTTTAAGGCAGATGAACAGATCATTACATGAAAAAAACATACATGAAAAGAAATGAAAGAATATCACAATTTGGGCAGTCTAAAAATAATGCTTATGTCTAGCTCTGAACGTTTCCCGAGTATGATGATTTCCGTGTTATGATGATTAAAGTTTTTTAAAGTAACAAGTAATACATTAAAAGAGTAGTAAATCTATTGTAAGGCTATGTAATTTTTATACAGACTTTTTTGCAATAGCAAGGTCAGTATCGAGCATTGAAGTCTCAGTTACGGTTAGTGGTTACAAAGAAAAAAACAATGCGAAGCTGGTTAATATCCATGAACAATTAATAAAATATTTTAAGAACACGTGGACAAATTCTGAATTTACTGGAGAGGTGAAGAAACTTAAGACTGTCTTGGGTTTTTATTTTGTAATACTCATATAATATACAAAGTGGACACGACAATACAAAAATAAATGAAAACACTAGAAATATTAGGTTGTCTCATAAGTTCTTGCCATATTTTATTTTTCTCGAATTTTCTCGTATTTAAACTAAAGCAAATTCAAGAAAGTTCTAGATCTTTCTAGTAAGGATGAGTATCTTTTATGGTGAGGTTATAAATAGGCGCGGACGCAACGCAATAATTAGTCTTTAGTGAAAATGGATCAGCGTCAACTGCGAGCTATTATGCTATATGAGCATCGACTTAAAGTCTCTTCAACAGAAACGGCTAAAAAGATTAACACTGCATTTGGACCGGGTACTACTAGCGATCGGACTGTTCGTTTCTGGTACAAGCGTTTTGACACCGGTGATATAAGCTGCAAAGATCAACCTCGCCCAGGCCGACCCACCAGTTTCGATGAAGATGCTTTGCGTCACGAGCTTGAGCTACATCCAGACTATAGCACGCGCGATTTAGAGAAGGCGCTTGGACAATCCCACGCGACTATAGATCGTTATCTCAAATCGATGGGATATCGCAAAGTGATGTCACGTTGGACACCTCATGCGTTAACGGACCATGACCGGGCCGTTCGTGTGGCCATTTGTCAAAGTTTGTTACTTCGTCCGCACAGACGAGACTTTCTCAAGGACATTATTACATGTGACGAGAGCTGGATACATTATGAAACTAACACACGTCATGCCTATTGGATTCCTCGCGGAGAAAACCCACCAGCCCAGCCTAAACTTAATGAACACGGTCGTAAGATTATGTTGTCTGTTTTCTGGGATTGGCAAGGAATGATTTTCTGGGAACTCCTCGAATCTCATCAGACTATTAACGCTAATCTGTATACGCAGCAGCTTCGCAAACTAGCAGAGATGTTAAAAATTAAGCGACCAAAACGACTTGGAGTCCAACTTTTGCATGACAACGCACGACCTCATTGCGCCAAGTTAACACATAAACAGCTGGAGGAGCTAGGATGGCTGACTGTTCCACATCCACCGTATAGCCCGGATCTGGCGCCTTCAGACTTTCATTTATTTCGAGCTCTTAAATTTCATTTACTAGGAAAAAAATCGAAAATTCTGGAAGTATTAAAATTGAACTTGAAAATCTTTTCGAGTCCCAGCCTGCCTCATTTTGGGAGAAGGGTATTCAAATTTTGCCCAGTAGATGGCTGACTGTTGTAGATAACGAGGGAGACTATATAATTGATTAAATGTTTTTTTTTTATTAATAAAAAAAAATTAATAATCATTTATTTTTAACTGGCAATAATTTATGAGACAACCTAATACTAATGTATTAAAAAGTTATTTTTTCTAACATAATTATTAACTAGCATAAAAGTGTAAATAAAAAAGAAGTCCATTTAAATATTGCTGCACTAACCATGACAAGATCTAAAGTACCTATATGTGGTTTAATTTAATGCCTCGCGCTCTTATCAACCTTGTATATGTCGCAGCAGGAGGCCGTAAATTAAGAAACTTCTGTCATTTATTACAAGATGGCGGCAGTGAGGTCATTCCATCGGTCTGTCGGTTGTCACTGTCAAGAAATGACATTTTCAATAAGGACGTATCATTGTTTTGACAAGTGCGGATGGGGTGGGCGGTGTGTCAGGTTATCAGGTATTCTGCCAGAGAACGTGCATATGGGAGGATAACCTCGCAACCTCAACGCGAGGAGTAGGATCAACGTTATCTGTTCGTGGTATTATTTCCTGTTTTTGAAGATGAGCGAGGAGGGATGCTTGCCCGAGTGTTCTATTCCTGTTTCCTCTCCGTCATATAATATACGTAAAATGCTCATACATAAAACTACATCATTTTTGAGAAAAAAAAGGCTAGTTAATTTTAATCAAATTACGCGTTATTAAATCTGATAATGTAAAGTTCTTTCAACGATTTATATCATCATAATCACCCTATAATGCCTGCTTTTGTTTGGCCCACGACCGACTCGTAAGTCGAACGATTTAAACACTTAAATTCAATTACATCTAAGAACAATAGCAAATAGTGAAAAAGTTAATCGCAGTTCGTCATTGTGTGACCGTTGGTACGAGTATTATGTATAAATGAATAAACATTATTTTGTTATTATCATAAAAAAAACAACATATACCTAATTAATTAGAATTCATGTAGTACGTGCGTTACGTTATGTTTACGTAATACGTTATGGCAATCAAATTAAATGACAAGATGCCAATTTAAAATATGTATGAAACTTATAAATTGATTTGCGGCATCGCATTTTGATAGGAACTGGATTCGACCCTTGTCAGAATAGTATAAGAGTTCATGACTAGTACCCTAGTGACTCTATAGATACAGGATGAAATTGAACGTTGCGCTAACTCGAAACAGGGAGGTGCATTAACTGTTACGGCGGTGGTTACTGTGATTGCCGGTGGAGCAGACGAGTCCTGGAGTGGAGACTGCGTATCGGCAAGCGTAGTGTGGACGCCCCCCAGCTAGATGGACGGGCGACCTAAAGAAGGTGGCTGGGGTAGACTGGATGCGGAAGGCGGAGTACAGGGTGTTGTGGCGCAGACTGCGATAGGCTGAGTTGATTGATTGATTGAGTAACTGTTACATGATCAAAACAGTCATTCTTGATTGGATTTCTTATCAAAACAAATAAGAAAATTAAAACATCAATGGTAGCGCGGGCACCTGATAAGAAATCCATTCATCGCAGAGTTCACAATATTTATTTATTTTTAAAGAAAGCTTACAGACTAATAACAATTTTGAATTTCGTGCATAAGTAGTGACAATATGAAGCAAATTGACAATGACTTGAACTAGCGGATTTACTTTGTTTTGACAATTGTTGGTACAAGAAAAAGGGCGTTTCGACGTTGCCAAATCACTTGTCTACGGGCACTTATGTGCATCCCTTTCCTTAATAACATGCTCTTAAGGAGAATGGGTAAGACCGTAGCCAAAAAACTGCCGTGTACAAAAGTTAATTGTAGCATCGTGAAATTTCTTAAGAAATAGCAGCTGTGTGTACATAAATAATAAAATAAATAAATAATCTATGTTGATTTTTGTCGTCTTCATGGAGTAGTTTAATTAATTCTAAGACAGCATGTCTGAATAAATATATGTGAGTAAATGAAATTGTTTTAATAAAGGGAAATATTTAACTTATCCTCTCAAAACTCATTGACCTGCTAAATGATGAACACTTTTTGAAATTAATGAACATCTAAAAATTTTTTGTGCTCCTAATGATGAACTTTTTTTTGTAAATAATTGAGCCACTTTTTTACCATCTATAATTTTTTGAGGTGCACAAAAGAAAGCATGTATTTGATCAATCCTTTAATTATTATCATTATGTGCTGCTAAAAATATTATTGAGTACTCTAATATGTATAAAGATTGCGCCTGTTTTTGTGAACTTTAAACCTATAAAAATGCAAAAATACTAAATGGTACAGACGCCAGCACATCAAGCTACCCGAAACTGTCAGATTTTCCCAATACACTTTGAACCTTATGCTTTAGCGCAAAAGTTGAAAATCTATTAAAGAAATTTGACAGATTGTAGTAGCTTGATGTGCTGGCGTCTGTACCAGTAACTGCAACCAACTTCGTTACAGCGCTCGGTGGGCTTTCGCGATTGTAACAGTTCCAACCTAACAACCCGTTTGTTGGAAATACCCTAGCTTAGTTACTACCATCAACAGTGAAAAAAGGCCAGAGTAAAAAAAAGGCAGATTAAATAAAAAGTGAATTATCAGAAACGCAAAAAGTTTTTTTAGGTTCATTGGAGGTTCATTAATTTTATTTAAATTTTATTTTATTTTATTTTTATTATTATTAATTTCAAAAAGGGACCATCATCAGCAGGTCAATAAGTTTTTATAGAATAAGTTAAATATATCCCATTATTAAATCAATGTTACCTTCTCACATATATTTTTTCACCAAGTGAATTAATTTTTCGATTAATTAAACTAGTTCCTGAGGACGTACAACACAGACATAGTTCATGGGCCCACACAAAATTACCCATTGTCCTTTTCTTTATAACACGTTGAATTAGATATTTTAATTTGACGCACCCATCAATTTCATCCTGTATATATACCTATATTTTTGTTTCGTTCTGCGTTCCTAAATCAAAAACTCGTTCACATGACTAATGAGTTCTTGCCAGTTAAAAATCTTACCTCGGCACATCTCCTTCAAAAAAGTTCCTATGACTGTGGTGGCCTGCAGTCAATCCATACAGCACGAAAAACACACTGGCTGGTATCAGAGTCAGCAGCCATACAGCGATGGTCCAGTGCAGCGGTAGACTTCCCATCATGTACATCCAAGCTGGTACGGTGAATGGTATAAAGTTCCTCCAACTTAAAGACTTGCCTTCATGGTTAGTTGCGCAGAGAACTAGCCTGGAATTTGGAGAATGATTCTTTTAGACATAAAAAAAAACTTCTTTATTTAACAAAACAAAATAACAACCTTGTACGGCTCATAATGTTACAAGTAATGTAGAGACTTAATTATACTTTTTGTTTGCTATGTGTCGGTACTTATTGTGGTTGTTAACAGAATTGATTCACCCTGTTCCCCGTACTAGTGAAAACTGTATTACGGTGGAACAGTTTTCCTCGCTCTCTGTGATTATATGTATTTATAGTAGCGTACTTGTGACAAAATAATCATTTTAATAGGTTAAAGAGTTTTAGGTAAACAAAACAAAGAACAACAAACAAACAATTGTTCAAAGACTGTCTTAGATTTATTTTAGATTCAGTTAGAAAGAAACTGTTTTTTCTAAAACAGATAACTAATTTTTAGACGTTGTGAAGGCTGGTTTAGCAATATGTAATTGCCTTAGTTGAAAACAAAACTTTTTAAAATCTTCAGAAAGTTATGATTATGCAGCTATAATTAATTGATACTTTAGAATTACGAAATTCTTTATGAGAAACTCGAACCAAGAGTAATTCCCTGTTTGTAATGAAATTCGTCAATAAATTACAAACAAGGTAGAAGAGTTGATTTTGTCAAACAAAGTATTTCATTACTCGAATCTGTAACCAATGTAATCCTTGTATTGTGCCCGTAGTTCAGATTTAATTAAAACCAAAAACTTATCTTATTTCCAAATATTATTGGACCCAATTAAGCTACCTCTACAATGCAATCAAATAGCGTGCCAAAAGGATAATCTCGACACAGGTCTCACGACTTTGATAAAATTTTCCACTTCGTTAGGGGTAATCTCGTTCGCCATTTGAGTCAAGTGTTTCGGAAACCGGTATTTGTACACAAGTTGTTTGTTTGGGAACACAAACGGTTTCTATACAACGTGTAACGTTAAATGCGCAAAACCTCTTAAGGGGTCATTGTACTCATCATTATGAACAACTTTTACTATGGGACCAAACCGGAAATCGCGAAAAAAAAAATCAGCTGTTCCCTACATTTTGACGAGTTATGCGAACATAAATGTAGGGAACAGCTGATTTTTTTTTCGCGATTTCAGGTTTGGTCCCATAGTAAAAGTTGTTCATAATGATGAGTACAATGACCCCTTAAGAGGTTTTGCGCATTTAACGTTACACGTTGTATATAATTCCGTTTGGATAAAACGGTTTCTATATATAATTCCGTTTGGCCACATAACGCTGCTTAGTTTAAAAATCAGAATGGTTAGTTGCAAACAGTAATCGTTCAGTTAATTTAGACTGAAATCAAAGCAATTTAATGTGTTTATTAAAGGTATTATACCATGTAGCTGTTTGGTATCCATTTAAGAGTCGATGAACCACGCTTAATGTTTATATGTACCTATCTTGATAACGCTGAACCTTGTACCATATTAATATCAAAAAACATACTGGTAAAATATAATTTCAACGTTAGCTACCAGCTGGAAAAATATATCAGAGTAGGCCTAAATACTTTAAAGAAGACAAAATAATGACCGTTTTCAAAACGGCCTTTCGTCATTTGTTGTTTTGTCAGGCGTACGTTTTTATCGACTATTGTTAGTGAAAACGGGCAAAAGAAGGCAAATTAAGTAACACACTTACTCTGTTACTAATAATGTCAATAGAGACGCTCCATAAATAATGAGGTAGTAAAAGGCGCCCATTTGAGCCCATATGGGTTTGTCCAGGTACGGCAGGAACTGTAGGAACGGCTCTATCATGGATAGCTCAACATCTTGAGCTGTGTTTGTGTGCAAGTGATGGGACATCGCATGGGAGACTCGCCAGTCACTGAAAAAGGAGAATACATACATATTGGTATCTGAAAAAAAAAAAAAAGCAATAACATGCAGTTTTAGTTGTCACTATTTTCGGGTATGTTGTGTAATTTAACATACTCTTATTTTAAACCTTCGTGTGAACGTGGATCTACGCGAGGCTTTCTAATCTCTCACACGTCGAATGTACACTATGTGTACAGATAACAATAAAATTTCTATTGTGTGCTAGTTGGCGCGCGACGGGTTAATTGTTTCTGTAATTACGGCATTCATATTTATAAAATATTTTGATTTTCTCTGGCATTTATTGCTTAACCAATCGTCCTAAAAGGCACATATATATTTTTTAAGATGCAGGCTCCTCTTTATCTTCTGTCATCTATCAAAGGAAAAATTAATCGCCCTATGTAGCTCAATATTGTCTATTTTAAACCAAAGACAATAAAACAAATAACACTGCTAATTGATTAATTAAAACCAGTTACAACTCAACCAAGTCACGATTATTAAGTACTTTCACTTGAGTTTGAATAGGATGAAAACGGTAACGAGAGCCAAACAATCTGAGGGGCAATTCTCGTAATTTTAAGAAAGTTTACGGTCTGATCTCAGTATCAATCTGTCAAAAAGATCTCTAATTTCCTTACATTTCAAAAAGTTTTTGACTTTGACTGTCGCTGAGATGAAATTGCAACTAGATTTTCAACGTTTTTGATTACGGGAATTGAGCTTCAGTTCACGGCTTTGAACTAAATACAAAATTCAAGCGATATATTTTGTTATCTGAAATACCTACTTCTTAATTTGTTCGGATCTTGCAATTGGCCAAGTATAGCATCACCGGCGTTTCCTAGTGGCCGATTCATGTAATTAACGGACCGTAATTGGTTAAAATTAAGATTCTTGTTTAAGCAAAGACCTCATAGCTTTGCATAGTAGACCCATATGGATGTAGCTATCACAGGTAAAATTAGCTTACGAATCTATTTATGGTGGAGACAACATTACAACAATAAATGAAAACACTAGCAATAATAATGCATACCTAATAATGCAATTTAGGAACTATCAAATAAATCCTAACGTGGGAATTTAAAAACTTATTTTTTTCTAACATATTAAGTAGCATAAAATTAGTGTAAACAAAAAAGAAAAACATTTATATTTCATCATATTGGTTCATTAACCCTTTACCGAATAGGAAACCATAATGGTTTGACATGTTTACAGTTTATTTTACTCTAAAAAAATAAAAAAAACTAGCGTATAAATGCGAATGGGGTTTGTTTTTCATATCATTAGCAATAATAAAATAAAACTATTTTGTCTATCATCACATACCGCTTGGAAAAAAAAAATACACTAAAATTAATTCTGAAGCTTTAATAAAGACATTAACATAAAAAAAAAATGTCACTTATTTAATATATCATGCAGTAAAGGGTTAACCGTGAGAAGCGCGGCAACAGCGCGGTGACATTGACGCTGCGACCATATGACCGAAACCTGCAAAAAATGGTGTAGGTCAGTGTGCCGGGACCACCATTTTTTGCAGGATTCGGTAACAAAGCGAAGTAAAAACAAACAATTAACACCCATCCCTTTTACACATACTTAATTTTCGATTGACATGAGTGCGTAACATTTGTAGTAATAACTTCCGCATGCATTATTTTCTTATCCAATTCGATGGCACGCTTTATGACTCTTATGTCTCAAGCGTAAGGTATAATATGCATTAGTTCGCATCTGGAAATGGTCCCCCCAGGGGTCCTCAGCCGCAACACAATTTTCCATAGTTAGATCTAATCTTCACATTTTTGGCGAGTTGTGGGAATATGGTAGAAATGTACCTGCAGGGGGTCCACCGGAACATAGGCCACCTCTCTGTGAGAGAGAGTGGGCCGTAATACACCACGCGGGCCCACTGCGGGTTGGTAGATGTCACATGTCTTCGAGTTTTTGGTTCTGGGAAATGCCGGTTTCCTCACGATGTTTTCCTTCACCCTTATGAGAGCAGTGGAAATAAAATAATTTATTCGAACCTACGACCTACAACTCGTAAGTCGCGGCCGTCCACTCAATCTGTGTGGTTCTTTCCTCAAAACACCACTTCAGACACCAATCTACATGGTCCTCAAAATTTATGTCCGGATTTTTATAAACACATTGACATTGATGAATTTTATATAAACAATGACATGGATACTTTGTAAAGCATCTTATTTTTTATTATTATTACTGTGAGTGTGAAGACTATGTGGGTCATTTCTTTTTTCTGTTTTCCTTCTTAGTTATTTTTAATCATGATCTGGCAGTTTGAGTAATTTATATGGCCTACCCAAATGTCCTTTCACTGGTATTGTTCGTTGAATCGTGAGGCTCCTCAAGTTCTGAGTTGAGCTGCACGATTTTTGACAAATGCGTGCACTGATTGGACAGGTCCGCTCAATCTGTGTGGTTCTTTTCTCAAAAGACCATTTCAGACAGCAATCTACATGGTCTTCACATGATCTGACCAAGATTATGTCTGGACTTTAAAAGAGACTGTGACCTCTGAGTTTGTTTTGGGCTTTCTTCTCAGAGTAGTCAGATAGGAAACGCCGACCTCATCTAGTTTTAAAAAAAATATGATTGACATGTAAAAGTGTTTGTACAAACCTACTTTCAGAAAGTAAATCATTTATCATTTCACATTTTTTTTTTCACCGGGCTTCCGCTGCTCTGAACGAGCAAGCAATGTTAGTTTATGGTGTGCAACATCCGTATGGATTTCATGAGTTTTAATTTTTTTTGCGTGGAACCGTAATTCTTTTTCTTAATTCAAAGTAGGCCTAACTTACTCCTTATAACATCAGCTATCTGCCACGTGCTATCGTCAAAATCGGTTCAGCCGTTTCGGCGATTAGCCGAAACAAATAGACAATTTTTTTTAAATTGTTTTTTTATATGTACCGTATATACTTTCATATGCATTTGATACAAAGCAGCTATTTTACTATTAGAAACAGAAACTTCAATTATATTTATTTGTATGGAATACGGTATGGTATCTTATTATATTATTCATTACGAATTAGCTTCATCATTTTGACTAATTGACTCCTTGCCAATTCAAAAGTGCTTGTAATTGGTTTAATTGGAATAAATACTTTAAGTTTGCTTTGTAGCTCTGTTTGCCTATGGCATTAAGTCCGCCTCTGTACCTACATTTATGTGCTTGAAGTATTAAATAAATAAATAAATAAAATACGTTGTTATTTTAGCATTTGGAGTAAAACTTATACGGAGCTACATACTACTGCTGCTGTTATGCTGCTTATACGCAGACTCTCAGAAAAACTAACATGGAAAGAAAAGGCAGCTGAAAGTACATATCAACTAGTTTTTGCATGCGGGGTGTATATTCGGAAATTATTCCATGGGAACCTACTACCAGCTTAAAAACTATCCTTGTCCTAAACTGTCAGCCAAAATCCGTTCAACCGTTAAGGCGTAGAGGTAATAGTCACAGAGATACAGTTACATTCGCATTTATAATATTAAGTATGAATACAGTTAAGCACTAAAATCTAGATCGAATGGTCAATCAATCAACTCAGCCTATCGCAGTCCACTGCTGGACATAGGCCTCTCCCAGACTGCGCCACAACACCCTGTCCTCCGCCTTCCGCATCCAGTCTACCCCAGCCACCTTCTTTAGGTCGTCTGCCCATCTAGCTGGGGGATCGAATCGTACCAGCACTAGACTAAACTAGGAATCAAACATATGAAGAAAAAGTCATAGTCTTATAATAACAATGCATTGGAACTATAACAGACACAGCCAGTAGGTACGCACGACTACACATCAAGCTATAATAACTGGTATATGCTGACTTCTGATTGTACGTAAAACCTATACAATGCGAGGTCAGCTAAAAGTGGACCATGATATGTAGTCGTGTACACGATACACCGCAATAGTTGATCATTCTATGTTACACTGTGGTTTCAAGTTGTAGGTCAAGTCCAAGGCGGAAGTATTATTTTATAATCGTTTTATTTCTTGAATTAGATTATTTTCCTGCAGTGCTATTCTGTAAAAATCTCACCGTGAGAACTTAGGTGAAGTGAACGGGAAGTGAGCTCTGTCAGTCCCTAATGGTAGGGATTGACACTATTAACTTACCTCACTTACGATTACACTTACTTCACTTATGATTTCATGGTGAGATTTTTACAGAATCGACCGGCTGTTCAGTTAATATTGCTTATTGAAACTGGCCTTTAAAACTTGTCAAAAGAAAATGTTAAGAAGTGAATTATTCAAATTCTACTTTATGATTTTTTAAACATATTTTGCTTGAGTTAGGAACACGCGAGACTCGAAAGATTCAGTACTCGCAGGACGTAGTCTCAAATATGTATATTACACTTGTGCAGCCAAGTAAGAAACATGTTAAGCATTTTTCTGCCATCCTTACGAAAAGTGCAATAACTAGGTTCAAGCTACTTTCGAGAAAAACACGGTTAAAGATTTCATTTTTGATTTGTTTGTTTCTTCATTACTATGTTGTTATCGATTCGTGAAAGATACCTAAAACTGTCCAAGAACAAAATGTAGAACTTGTTTTGTTGATTAAGGATATGTATATAACCCTGAGAGTCCAAAATCCGAGTTATTGCACTTTTCGTTAGGACGGCAGTGTTACTTGCAACTTATATTTTTTCCGGATACGTCATTGCCAACATTTTGATGTACAGACGCGAGCAGATCAGGCTACCCGAAACTGTCTAATTTTCCAATTCAACTTTGAACCTTATGCATTAGCAATAAAGTTGAAAATCTATTAAAGAAATCTGACAGATTGTAGTAGCTTGATGTGCTGGCGTCTGTACATGTTCGCAAACGTGACATGCACCAGCTATTTGTTGCGTTGGAAAGGAATCTGTTTCAATATTGCATAACGTTATCGCTCCTTGATCGTCTAAAGTAGAAATGGTATCGTCAAATGAGTAATTAAATCTAATTAAGCATAGTAAGCCTGTAATGTCATAGTATAAAGAGGGGAAGTAGGCTATCTCCGGCCCAATCCGCGATATAATTGCCTACTGTCTCAGGGTTGTCACTTTTAGCAAAATTTTAATTCAGTGCAAACCAACACAGAAATGTAAAACAAATACAGAAATATATTCAAGATTCAGAGCAGTATTATTTATAAAAAAAAAAGGGAAAAAATAAACCGGCGCGCGGCGGGGCGGTGGGGGTGCGACTGTCCGCGCTTCGTCAGATTCGGTTGTCGCCCAAACCGCTAAGAAATATTTAGAGACTAAGAGCTCGTATATCATATACAGTGTGTCCGGACATGGACTAGCGATATTCCAAATACTTAAATATAAGCTATTTTAAAGTACAATTACACTATAGGCTTAGGTCCAATATACTTCCCCGCTATGTGGCAGCCATTTTGTTTTTTTTGTTGAAGTATGCTCTATGCGAGTACAAAAAAAATCATATATCTCAAAGTTTTAGTCATACTGAGATAAAAATAGGCTTATTCGAAAGGCAATAATATTGTCTACCGTCTGCACTACAAAGCAATATGTTCACAATTCCATAACTTTTGAAAAAAAATGTGAAAGTCGAAAAAAAAAACAAAAAATTATGCAATTCAACCAATAATTGTTAATTACTACAAAAACAACCCCGAGAGCTTTTTTATTTTTTATACTAGATCGACAGTTTTTGAGCTAAGCTACAATACAACATAAAATTCACAACTGCATGTCTAATACTTTAAGAGTTATTGTTGTATGAACATAGCGTATGCGCAAGCACAAAAGGCCTTTGTCGGAACCCTAAACAGGAAATCATTAAAAAAACATAACATTCATATTGAATTTTATTTAATGTTTTTTCCAATATTAAATGAAGATTAAAATATCTAAAGCAGTTGCTCAAAGTGGCCACCTCCAGCTTGTAGACACACTACGGCTCTCTGTGCCACCTGGGTTGATGAGCGCCTAATTAAATCCAAATCGGATCTAATTTCTTCGGCGGCTGCCATAATTTTTGCGACGAGTTCTTCCCTGGTATTTGGAACTGTAGCGTATACTTTTTGTTTCATATGACCCCACAAAAAATAATCCAAGGGTGTCAAATCGGGTGAGCGAGGCGGCCACGCTACTACACCACCACGACCGATCCACGGCTGTAGATTATTATTTAAATATTCTCTCACTGCTCGAGAAAAATGCGCGGGTGCACCATCGAGCTGGAACCACATACGCCGACGGTATGATAGAGGTAGGTCCATGAGGCTGTCCGCAAACTGTGTCTGTAAGAATTCTAAAAATCTAGCGCCGTTTAATGTAGGTGGCAATTCCAATGGCCCTATCAGCCTATCGTTGATTATGCCGGCCCACACATTTACTGAGAATTCATGTTGAAATGAGCTTGGGCGCACCGCCCTTGGATTTGCGGAGCACCAGAGATGGTCGTTTCTGTGGTTTGTAATCCCAGCTCTTGTAAATTTGGCTTCATCAGTCCACAGTATTCTTTGTAAAAAATTACGGTTCTGTCTCAAATTTCTATTTATCCACGAACAAAACACAGATCTCGCAGCAAAATCTGGTTCGATCACGTCTTGAACCCGTCGAAAATGATAAGGGTGTAACCCTTCTCTTTTCAAAATTCTCCATACATGCCACTTAGACATTCGAAGTTGCACTGAAATCCGTCTAACGCTTAGTCTAGGATCATTGGTTATTAGTCTAAGCACTTCTTCTTCATCTTCGGGCGATACCAAGCGATTGCGTTCATTAACAGCTCTTTGAATACCTCTTTCCGCTAATCTTGAATGCACGTCGATAAAAGTTTGGCGACTCGGTGTAGGCCTGTTAGGGTACCTTCGTCGATATTCTTGTACAGCCAAATTTGCACTTCCATTGCAAAAGCCATACACAAAGTGTATGTCAGCAATATGTTGCGATGAATATTGACGCTGTGCCATACTTTATCACACTTTTAAATACAAAACACTAACGCAGCACGTAAACAGCACGAACGGTAAGTGAAAGTAGCGATAGCGATCACAACGCAGGGCGAGGGACAACTAAACTAACCCAACTAATAATTTGTCCTTAAAACTGATTTTGTTTCAGGTAGTGGACTAATACGTTCTATCTCGCTTACTCACGGTAGTAACGAACAGTATTTCTCGCCTGCTCTCAGATGGAATACAGTGAATGCCATAAATGACACTCTGGCGGTTAACAAAGACGTTTTGTGCTTGCGCATACGCTATGTTTAAACAACAATAACTCTTAAAGTATTAAACATACAGTTGTGAATTTTATGTTGCATTGTAGCGTAGCTCAAAAACTGTCGATCTAGTATAAAAAATAAAAAAGTTCTCGGGGTTGTTTTTGTAGTAATTAACCATTATTGGTTGAATTGCATAATTTTTTGATTTTTTTTTCGACTTTCACATTTTTTTTCAAAAGTTATGGAATTGTGAACACATTGCTTTGTAATGCAGACGGTAGACAATATTATTGCCTTCCGAATAAGCCTATTTTTATCTCAGTATGACTAAAACTTTGAGATATATGATTTTTTTTGTACTCGCATAGAGCATATTTCAACAAAAAAAACAAAATGGCTGCCACATAGCGGGGAAGTGTATTGGACCCAAGCCTATAGTGTAATAGTACTTTAAAATAGCTTATATTTAAGTATTTAGAATATCGCTAGTCCATGTCCGGACACACTGTATATCATCATAAAAAAAAATACAAAAAACTGACTAGTATAATTATATATTAGTCAGTTTTTTATATTTTTTGATAGGCACAATGTTGTATTTGTACACATAAAGGACCATATTTATTTTTATTTTTAATAAAAACACCCAAACACACAGCAATATGTTTTCCTGCTATTATCACACATTTTTTTATTCATTTAGCGGTGCCAAAAAGCCGTGACGCGCGAACCTCGTGCGGTGTTAGCCCCGACTGGCGCTGTGAGAAACGGGTCGAGATTTTGTTTAAGTGTGCGTGCGGCGACGCATAGATACTTTGGCGCACACATACAAGCCGCGCGCGGTGCGTTTGTATGAAGATAACTTACTTCCCCTCTTTATACTATGGTAATGTTCCCACTGCTGGGACACAAACCTCCTCTCTTCAAGAGGGAGTGGGCTGTAATCTACAACGCGGGCCCGTGCGGGTTGGTAGATGTCACATGTCATTAAATTTTTGGTTCTAGGACATGCCAGTTTCCTATCGATGTTTTCATTCACCGTTTTGAGAGAGTTGTGGTGAAATTATATACACGAAGTGCCTGCTTGGGTTTGAACCCACCTACAACTTGTAAGTCGCAGTTGTTATCACTGGGCCACCACTGCTGTAGAATGAGTAATTAAGTGAAATGAATGATATTATAAATAAAAACTCACCTATACGACATTCCGCTTAAGTTAAACAAGTACATTCTCCAACTGTCACTGCGATGGAAATAATTATGTGCACAAGTGACGAGAGAACTAAGGACGAATCCG
The DNA here is from genome assembly GCA_949629135.1 of Eremobia ochroleuca. Taxonomy (NCBI): domain Eukaryota; kingdom Metazoa; phylum Arthropoda; class Insecta; order Lepidoptera; family Noctuidae; genus Eremobia; species Eremobia ochroleuca. The sequence goes on from OX451389.1 coordinate 8,122,672, forward strand.
TTTAAGAGAGTCAAGGAGGCTCCTAAAACGAAGCTCTGAGTCCAGCCCCAACAGCTAATGGGACTTAGAACAAGCAAAGCAAATAATAAGGAGTCTGACACGAAATCACTCTTGTTCCTAATGTCATTAGGTATTTCAGGCAGTTGCGCCATGACTTTCAACTTCAAGGTCTTGTAAAACCCATCTTCTTTGAATGTGAAAGGTTGGTTCCTGGGTTTTGTTGCTTTTCTTCTGTAATAATTTGGTAGGAGAGTCTCTGCAATGCCTTTGAGGTGATGTGTCTCGAAAGCCTCTGTTATGTCTGTGCCCTGAGGAAGACCAAAAAAATATTTGTTATAATTTTACAGTCAAGTTACCTGGCTTTTTCCCAACTAAGTTGGGGTCGACTTTCAGTTTAACCGGATGCAGATAATACCAGAATTTTACATGGAGCGACTGCCTACCTCCGTAACCCAATGGAAGCACAAGACATTCGGGATTCTGACGACCCGTAACGGCTGTTAAAAATCCACGAATGACAGCCGAGACCGATGGCTTGTGCTTTCCGAGGCACGGACGGGCCTTGGTATGTAACGAACCCATTCACGAACCAACCGTGACATGTGTAGCTTAATCTGATTAATCGAGCCGAGCTGCTGTTATTACTTAGCCACAGTCACCTCTATCTTTCTTTCTCTGTTTCCTATAGTATCCCATTTACATCATTGGCGTAAAATAATCTATTTAAATTATATGCGTTCAGTTCCTTATCAATATTCTCGACCTCATATAGAATATCATCAACATAAATTATAGTGTGAACTTTATACAGTTATTGTTTTCATAATTTCTGAAGAAACCAAAATAATGAACTAGACAGTGATATATTTACAATACATGTATTTTCATTCGTAAGGCACTTAACAAAAGTATACAGAGACGTAGCAGTCGCCGAGCTAGTTTACTGATTTTACTGAAGATGAGAACTGTTTGGCAAAAAAAATGTTAACTTTTGAAGGAGCACAGTTATATAACAAAATACATGTATAAAAAAATTGTACGCATTCAATGCATTCAAAACTAAATTAACTGCATATTTAATCACAAATAACACCCTTCCTAAAAGTTGAATGCATTGAATGGGTGTATAAAGAAACTTTCAGAAATTGTTCAGTTACTTTTACTAGATATAAAATTTCAAATATAGTACAGGGAGTAAAAAGGGACCGTTCCTTGTTTGGTGAAAATCTGGGTAAAAGAATTAAAACAAATAAAACGTCATAGTTGCTGCCGTGACGTCTGTGAGGAACTTTATATAATTTACTTTAAGCATTCTCATGTAAGTGACTTAGTGTCTTTTTTGAGAATCTTTAATCCTAACCCTATAATTACTTAGGTAGTATTCCGAATTCATAAATTCTCATTAATTTTCATTCTCTCTTTAACATTGTCTAGTTTGGTTATTCTTCACTAATTAGTAGGTTTAATGTATGATAATTTTATGTGGAAAAATGTGCCTTGATACACTAACCGAAAAATGTGCCTTGATACACAAACCGAAAAATGTGCCTTGATACACAAACCGGAAAATGTGCCTTGATAAACAAACCGAAAAATGTGCCTTGATACACTAACCGAAAAATGTGCCTTGATACGCAAACCGAAAAATGCCAAATACGTAAAGAGTGACCTAAGCCCTCCCATACCTTCAACTCTGCCGGCCAACAACTATTGCATTAGCTGTGACCGGGTATTTAAAACAAAATTCGGTCTGGCGAGTCATACTAGGGTACACGCTAGGAAATAATAATTGCAAAGGGTCGCCGTTATAGAAATCAAGGAGGACAACAATCAATAAGGAGGTCTACAATTATAGTAGGTTTACCTAAAATGTATTATGTCCAAGTTACATAATAACCAATCAACCTAATTTTGAGGCCAAATCCCACAAATATTGAACAACTCATTAGTTAATTGTTTACGTTAAGCAAATGACAAGCTTAAACTCAAATGGAATTCACAATTAATTAACATAATCAACTGTTAAATTCATAAATAATTAAAGGAACAAGGTAAGGCTTGTTGTCAAATACCGAGTTGTTATTAGATCTATTGTAAGTAAGAGGTTTCACTCCAAGCAGACAAGTTCATTATTTATGTAACATCATAAATGAATGAGACGTTTATGTAACCGAGTTCGGTAATTCAGAAATGTTTCAAAGAAACGGGTACGTACTTGCTACTAAGTTAATTTGCAGCATTTACCATCGTCTCAAGTGTTCGAGAGAGTAATTGAGAACCTCTTGTTACAATTGGTTCAATAACTGAAGCATGGTGACCGTTTAAATCAAACCGCTTTGCATTAATTTAAACGGTATTATTATTATTATTATTATTAAACGGAAACCAGCCGGTCGATTCTGTAAAAATCTCACCGTGAAATCATAAGTGAAGGGAGCTTGAAGTGAGCAGTGTCAATAGTGTTAGTCCCTAATGTCAGCTCACTCCACGCTCACTTCACCCAAGTTTTCACGGTGAGATGGTTACAGAATCGCACGGCTGATCGTGGTACTAATAAAATAATATTATAAATGGAATATATTTCTTTTCGCTGAATAAGCACTACTATTCTAACTGATACGTACTAGCCTTTTGGATATCTGGTTTTGCACAAGGATCTGTTATTAGCCACCCTTGAGGACGAATAAATAAGTCTGACAGCCCGTTAATTGTTTCAAAACACACTATTACATTATTGTAATATTATGCAGAAAATAAATTGAATAAATAACAGTTGAAGTCTATTTTATACCATGTCCGTAACAGAGCTATTTATTGTGCATTCGCAGTTCGCAAATGACAGTATCAGGTCTACAATGTGATAGAAATGGAGCTTGTCGCCATTTATCGCGATCGGATCCCAGCCCGGGCAGTCGCGGTCATTTTTTATCGTCCAGTGAAAGAGGAAAATCATTTACGGGTTTGTCCTACTTCAATAGAAGAGAAGGAAAACATTTTGAGATTTGTTTGAACTTCAAAAGATTAATTGTGCGGTACCTTTGTCCAAAGTTTAGATGCTTGTAACGAGGAACTTCCTGCCTCCGAAATACTTAGGTGAGTATTTCGGAGCCTTTGATATCATAAAAAAAAAAAAACTAGTATTTGTTGAGATAAATATTTGAACGTCGAAAATTAAAATACCTACGGTTAAATTGGCAATGTTCAATACCTCGAAAACATAAATATCGAACGACCATAAAACCGAAAATTAAAATAACGTAAGTCTACATTGTCCAATATATCTAAAATCAAATTATCTACAAAAGTGACATCGAAAGACATATTGAGCCCCCGTCATCTCCTTTGTGTTAGGTTCCTTTTAACCCTGCAGACGGAAATAGGGCCAAATAGGGACGGAAATAGGGAAATAGGGCCCCGCACTCGCCGCGGCTCCGTCGACCTCGCCTTATTATTATTGCTAGGAAACCAACTTAGACCCGCTACGATATCTTTCCCAACCTTAACACTCCGACTATGCCACTAATCATGTTTTTCTTGACACCTAAGGTTTTACTGGCTTTCGGGTCTTCGGCCATCCTCTTCGGACCTAACCTGACCAAGCCGGGGTGTGGGACACCCCGGCTTGGTCAGGTTAGTCCTGACACATCTCGACATAGTAAAAACGCAATGAGAACTTAGGATGCAAGAGCGAGCGAAGCGAGCTCCGGTCTTAGGGCACCCCAACTCGGACAAATTAGGTTCGAAGAGGACGACAAGGGCTCAAGTGAGTCAGTAGAGCGAGCGATATTTTACCTAGTAGGTATTTTTAACGTAAATATAATGAACTTAATTGTGTTAAATGTTGACATTTTGAACTTAGGTATAATGACTATCGATATTTTAAATCATTGGATATTTTAGTCACTCGGCATTTCAATCATCAACATTTTAAGCTCAGGTATAACAATTTTCGATATTTAAATTTTCGATGTTTTGAACATTGACATTTTATCCGTAGGTATTTTAATTTTCGACGTTCAAATACGTGTATGTACCCATTTGTTGACTCAATTTAAATGTGGAAAATACTCGACAAGCTGAAGTTAGACACACAATATTAATAAAAAAAAAGAAAAATAAGAATGAACATGTAAAATTAATTTAATGATGTGGGTAAAAAAACGTAGGTAGAAAAACGGCTACGCAAACGAACTTTGATCTAATAGAATATTCTCACCAAGCATACCTTAGTCACAGAAACCCAATGAGATCCTCCAGGGTGTGCAGTCAAAAAGTCCGTTAAATCATACAGGTTGTCATGTATCCGCCACAAATCTTCGGCGCCATCTTGCAGTCGCTTTCCTTTCAGCCAGTTCTGTGCAGATTTTGGCATCGTTTCCCTAAGGATCGGGTACTCCAATCGGGGGAAGCTTATTTGACGTTTTTCTGTATTGGGCGCCATTTTGTTTTGTCACTGTGAATTAATAAGAAACAAATTGATGTAATTTAGAAATAAATCGTAATGTTTGCATTGGGAAATATTTAGCTGATTCATTAAAAACTTGTTAACCATATAATGATGTACGTTTTTAAAATTATTTAACCTGTTTTTAACATATTGGCCTTTTCTGAGTTGGTCGCGGTATCCCGACCAAACGGGTTTGGTTAGTTTAGGACTGTGACCGACCACGCGCGAACGCGCGAACCAATCGAACGGTGCCTTGGCAGCGGCTGGTGAGCGCTCCATCCGAGTTGGTCGCAGTTATTAATATTTTTAGGACTTATAGTATTTATAGGATTGGAGGTTCACAAAAAGAGGTGCATTCATTATATTAAAATTATTTAAGGTTCGATTACGACGTTTGCATTCACATCAAAATTAGGTTTTTTCTTGGAAAATATTATCTTTCGGCGATACAATAATCATATTTTTTACTTTCTTAGTATCTATATTTTTTACCCTCTGTGACTTATACTTTAACGGGATTTTCCACGTTTTTCTCGTGACGTTGGAATCATTCCACGAAATCTTGCTGGGCGACTTTTTGCGAGCTAACGCTTATACAATTCATAAAAACTATAATAGGTAAATAGTAGGTATACGTAAGTAGAATTTCAAATGCGTGTATGTTGAACCTGCCGGTCGATTCTGTAAAAATATCACCGTGGAATCATAAGTGAAGTGAGCTTGAAGTGAGCAGTGTCAATAGTGTTAATCCCTAATGACAGCTCACTCCACCTAAGTTCTCACGGTGAGATTTTTATAGAATAGCGCTGCTGTTTGAACTTTGATTAAAATGCAGTCAATAAAGAGTACATTACGATACGTTTGACTTAAGTAGTGCTGAACGTCATGGATTAACAGACTACGTAAGTCACACGTATCGTATACTATTTTGTAGCTCGTGTGACCTAAACCCGCACTTAAGTCACTCATTTCTGTGTACAAATCAACTACTTAAGTCGCAGAAAAGCGTGACTGAAATGCGATCTTAGATCACACAGTGCTATAATAGGTATTTTTAAAGAGACCTACATCAAAACAAGATGGAAGTGCATCTGAAGTTTATTTATGAATTATAGTTTTTTGTAAAATAATACATGCTGCATATTATTACATTATAAAAATAATGAAATTATTTAATTTCTATTTTGAGAGATTATTATTTATATTTTCCCCGTACGCAAAATACGCGTATTGACGTGGAGTTGCGGACACCAGCCCGTATTACCTATTTACCAACAGGCCTGTTGGTCTAGTGGTCAGTGGCCCTGACTGCTATGCCCAAGGTCGTGGGTTCGATTCCCACCTAGGACAAATGTTTGTGTGATGAGCACGATCATTTGTCCTTTGTCTGGGTGTAATTTATCTATAATATGTATGTATTTAGAAATATATATGTATGTTTATCAGTTGTCTAGTATTCATAGTACAAGCTCTGCTTAGTTTGGGACTAGATGGCGTTGTGTGAAAGTTGTGGAATATTATTATTATATTATTTATATTTAAAGTTCTTGAGGCTTTTTTAATTTAGTATTATGGTCCTGTCTGATTCAACAACCACAGGTAAAACAGATTGTAGATATGGGCTTTTCAGAAGTGCACCTAAGTTGAATTACATGACTAAGTTATTGACAGAATTAACCCATTGAATGCCGACTACGTAATATTACGTAGGTAGTGTTAATAGAAGAGGCCAACTACGTGTTAATACGTAGATGTTCTCTGTTAATTATAGGGCGATCTATGCTTTGGCCTCCTGGAACGGTCATTTTTATACTTTTTGGCATCTTACGTAGTTAACCATATGTATGGTGGCCACCAATTAATTATGATTTGATAGTTCACCTCGGCATTCAATGGGTTAAGAAGTAAGGTGCAAATACAAACCATTATTAGCTGGACCCAAGGGGCTTGTGGTTAAGTAATAATTAGAACCGCATGGGTCGACCGATCAGGTTAAGCTACGCTTGCCGCGGTTGGTCCGTGGATAAGTGACAATGTTTTCATACCAAGACCTCGCCGTGTCTCGGAAAGCACGTTAAACTGAAGTCCCGGCTGGCATTCGTACATCTTTGACAATCGTAACGTGTAGTCAGAAGGCCGAAAGTCTGACAACCAGTTTTACCAACGGGTATCGTATTACCCAGTACTGCGTTGTGGAGGTCAGATATGCAGTCGATCCATATAAAATATACTTCAAGCACATAAATGTACAGAGGCGGACTTAATGCCATAGGCATTTTCTACCAGTCAACCTTTGGGTGATGCAGAGACAAACAATAGGCCCGGCAGATGATATTAGTTAGACCCAGAGCTAATCGACAAGTTCGAACTGATTTGTGATTTCTGACTATTAACTATCTAATAGTTAAAATAACGGATCATTGTAGATTACAAACTTTTGTTCTTTATCCCTTCAACTGTCAAGAAATCTCCTAGAGATCGGTAAACAATAGAAAAAGAAATTGTGTCTCTTTAGTGACAGTTGAGCTATTACACAGATTACAGATAGCCATTCTCATTAGGTATTTAACTAAGTCCTAAATTTATCGTTTCAGAGATAAATTTCAGACAGACAGACAAAATGGCTTATTAGTTGATTCGCACGTATTACCTCTCCCGAAACGCAAATCCCAATATATACAAAAAGGACAATAGCGTATTGAAGTGATAAGAGTTAAATATTATAAATCGTGTACTTTCTTCATAACTTCATTGCATACAATTTAAAATGTGCCAATTGCCTGCTACATATTTCTGGAATTATCGACTTGCCCACAAATAAATCAACTTCGTGCGAGTCGCCCCCTTACTGAAAATAATATTATTTAAAAGTGACGATTCGCCCGTTTCAGGCGAGTAAATTCGTGCGAATCGACTAATAGGTCCGCCACAAAAATAAGTAATTACAAAGATAAGCAGGTGATAACATGTGTGATGATCTGCGATTAAAAGAGTGCACCTTGTACCTAAACTGCTACCAAATTAAACATTTATTGCCAAGGGATATTTTGTTTAGAAGAGAACTTTTTGGTCTGTTATCAGAAAAAAAAAACCTGCAGTTTCATAGAAAAATGCAAATACCTACGCGGTCAAAATGTATGAAACAGCATTTTATTTTTAACCCTTAGTCTATCGTTTTATTATTTTTAAAAGTTATTTAGTATATCGTGGGTCAAATTTGACCCAGAAACGAACATAGCGTTTTTCTTACATTTCTATTTTTTTTTTATGTTTTAAGTTCACACTAACCAAAAAGTGCCAAAAAATTAGGTTAGTTACAAATGCGTGTAAAACATGATATTTTTTTTATATTCTATAATTAAATCAAGATAATTTGGTAAAAAAATGTTTTTTTATTTCATAACTAACCATATTTTATACAAATAATAAAAAAATCTACGTTCTACAACCGATTTTTTGGTATGGGTAAAATATGACCCACGATACCGGTAGTGTTGCCAAAAAAGGCGATACCAGCTAAGGGTTAATAACCGTGTAACATTTTAAGGGAGTTCGAAATCATGTACTGAATCCATAATAACAAGTTGCGCGTCGATTTCTCTACCACTCTGTGTAGCATTAACATTTCTGTTTGATCTATTATTGGAAAACTGGCTGCTTTGCATAACCAAACGTAAACAAATTAGCGAACAACATAGAAAAGGTACCTAGCTATCTATAATTTTAAAACAAATGGCTCATCCGTAACAATAAAGACAAAATAGGGTAAAACCGACAACAACACAGTCAGGGAATTAAACTGTTTATCAAATTGACACACTACGTCAATTTGTCGTGCTATAACCGTTTAATACTGGCTATTAAAGTTGGTAGTCAATTCGATAAACAATTAGGTAATTTCCCTGACTTCAAACAGCTGAAAAGAGGCTAGCTGATCCATGGATAACATTTATGACTTTTTAGCTTGTAGCTTTCTTCTCTCGTAGTACGAAACCTTACAAGAAAACCTCAAACTGTGGAGAAAATTTTGTCCAGTCAACATGGATTTTAGCATACCGAACACAAAGTTCATATAATTTGTTAGGTTTGGCCCAACATTCAGCTACTCGAACTGCACTCACAGACACAGTCATAAGTTCATCAAGTGCACATGTAACAGCAGTGGTGTAGCGTGCCTTGGAGGGGCCCTGTATCAAAATTAGTTGGGGGGCCCAAATGAAGGGTAAAGATTTCTCACAAAAGAAACAAAAATGCTTGCATTAAATTAAAATAAATATTTATTGATTATAAGTTATCACTTCCTCCTAGAAATTGTCATTTAGAATTTTGTCATTTCTGAAGTGAAAACTCTATAGGCACGTATGACAGTTTTTTTTATGTTTTTTTCCCGGGAAGCACGAGATTAAGTGACTAACATTTTACTAATTTTTGCTTACACGCGTTAGGGGCCCCTGTAGCCCGGGGGCCCCGTATCATTGATACGGCTGATACGGCGGTAGCTACGCCCCTGTGTAACAGGGCATGCGGGGCAAGATGGAAGGTGGGTCATGTGTCAGCAAGGCGATAGCGTTGATTACTGTTCAGAATGTGCCCGAGATTTTAATTCCCGCTTTTAAGAGATAAAGAGCTTCCTGCTTGGTTTTTTCCAACTATGTTGGGGTCGGCTTACAGTCTAACCGGATGCATCTGAATACCAGTATTTTACATGGAGCGACTGCCTATCTAACCTCCACAACCCAGTTATTGGGTAAAACGATGCCCTAAGACTGGTTGTCAGACTTTCGGGCTACTGACGACGCGTAACGACTGTCAAAGATCCAAAAATGATAGCAGGGACCAACAGCTTAGCGTGCTTTCCATGAAACGGAGGGGGTTTTGGTATGTAAAAATGGTCACCCATCCACGGACCAACCGCGGCAAGTCTAGCTTAACTCGATCGATCGACCCGTGCGGCTTTTATCACTTACCCATAAGCCTCTCTGAAAAGAGCTTGTGGAGGTCATTTTCATATTGTTGTTCCTAAAGTTTTTGTCACTGGCTAAATAAATTCGCAGATGATTTACTACTTAATTAGACTTTTTTTCACTTTAAAATGGCTGTCGTAGATTAAATTCAGTACACTTAGCACTCATACCAGACCTACACACACTTACTAAATAAACCTGTTTACCTTAAGGACATGACGATAACGATCAGAAACTCACTGACTCAGAAGGAAACTTTTTCGACAGTTACACCTAGTACTTATTTTTTTTTTTTCTTTTAAACTCACATACCACAAACAGCCATACCCGGAACAACAACTTGTAGGTCATACAAATATTTGTTCCGTGCGGGAGTCGAACCCGCGACACGCAGCGCAGCAGTCAGTCGCTTAACCACTGCGTCAAGAGTGCCGGGAATTAAATGTTTTATGAAGCTAAGTGCATGTTACAGCATCATCAAGCCGCTGCACATCGCATTTCAACACAAAAAAGTACAGTGGTTCATACAAAGTGTACAAAAGGGACGTATGAAGATTTTTGCGTTGCGATGGTGCTCGCAAGCAAAGCTTACCGAGGTCCATCCGTGTATGGGTGTCCATTCATTACATAGCGAGACACCTTCGTGCCTCGGAAAGTACAGACGCCAGCACATCAGGCTACCCGAAACTGTCAGATTTTCCCGATCAACTTTGAACCTTATGCTTGAACGATAAAGTTGAAAATCTATTAAAGAAATCTGACAGATTGTAGGTAGTAGCTTGATGTGCTGGCGTCTGTACGTTAAGCCGTTGGTCCCGGTTGTCTTCTGGGATCTTTGACAGTCCATAAATACGGGTCGTCAAAGCTCGAAAGTTGGACAAGTCTCCGGGCTGAGAAATTCCAGATGGAAAAACCCAATCAAACTTTGCCTGAACCGGGAATCAAACCCCCATACTCAACAGTAGCGCTAGCGACAACTAGAATAACTTTTGTTTGTCGTCATCTTTCTTTTCTCTGTCTTTTGTCGTTTTATTTATGAACATTTCTTAAAGTTAAGTAATGATTTAGCGATTGTTTAATCATACATTTTTGACGTTTAAACGTCTCTAAACTTTAATTAACGTTTATAAATAAATCCCTTTTTTGTATTCACGACATGACTAACAAAATCTTTTTAGGGTTCCGTACCCAAAGGGTAAAAAGGAACCCTATTACTCCCGCTCCGCTGTCCGTCCGTCCGTCTGTCACCAGGCTGTCTCATGAACCGTGATAGTTAGACAGTTGAAATTTTCACAGATGATGTATTTCTGTTGCCGCTATAACAACAAATACTAAAAAAAACAGAATAAAATAAATATTTAATGGGGCTCCCATACAACAGACATGATTTTTTTTTGCCGTTTTATAGATAATGGTACGGAACCTTCGTGCGCGAATCCGACTCGCGCTTGGCCGGTTTTTGAACTAATACAATTATGTCAAGGGCTGAAAACCTTTCTTGCAGCTGTTGTAATTAGATGCGATAGTGCGGAAATGAGAGCAAATAAACTAGGACAAATGAATAATATCTACTATGTTTTATTTGGATGACCATTTTATTGTTTTAGAGGCTCTTTCTCGTTATTTTGGTTTTATATTATTTGCAGGAGAGGTGCAAATTGTTTCCTGATGCTTCCATATTTTGAAACGTACGTAGTTAGCGTATTACGCACGCGTATTTGAAATATAAATGACTATTAATGTATAATTTGTTTACCAATGAGTTGGAAAAAAAATAGATAACAATTTTATTTATCGCGAATCCAAAGTACAGACGCCAGCACATCAAGCTACCCGAAACTGTCAAATTTTCCCGACCAACTTTGAACATTATGCTTTAGTGATAAACTTGAAAATCTATTAAAGACATTTGACAGATTGTAGTAGCTTGATGTGCTGGCGTCTGTTCATAAAAAAATATGATTATAATGACAACTTATAACTGCCTAGAAATAAAATAAGCAAACCTTCCAAATTCCCGGTGCGTCTGCCAAAGTTGTTGTTCACAATCACAAGTAACACCAAGTTAATTCAGTTATTTTTTAAATTCGAACATAAAAGTGAATGCGTCCGCTAATCGGCGCCGGTTGGCCCTGACTGCGCGCACGCATGCGATCGAGTTCCGTTGATCGTCACGCTCACCAAACGTAATTACTTATATCAGTGGTTCTGCGTCGATGAATACTTTGTCTTTTTGAAGCGATTTAAAAGTATTTGTAGGAAGCTAGTTTGTTGATAACAACAACGCAAGTGGCATGGTTGTTGATAAAGATACTGCAGCTGAGTCAACTGCTCCGCAACTGCCATCTGCAAGAGAAGTTAACATTAGTTAGGGAGTCTTACTTCTCTAGACATTATAATTAAGTAACAATGTAAGTCCGGGAAGATGAAATAAACGGATTTGCGTCAAAGGCATACAGATCTAAATAGAACATGTCCTGAGATAAGTCTTTATTTGCCTTAAACATGGTATGAAGTTGTTACAGTCAGGAGTCAATCTAAAGTCCACATGTTTAGCTATACAGGATATACATAATATCAATTGCATGCAAAATAATTAAGGTCAATACAATAATATAATAGTTTTATCTCAGTATTATCCGCAATAACAAAAGTCCAGAAATTTATAGTTTTTTGTTAAAATAAAATAAAAAATCTTTAATGTCATAAAACATAATGTTCTTTCAGCCATTCCAATAATCTCTTTTTAAATGAGTTAATATTATATAACAATTTTATTTCTTTTGGAATTTGGTTAGTAAATATCTGGACACCTAGGATGCTCTCGGACTCCGACTTAGGGGCGTGGTAGGAACCGCGGGGTTTTAGTATATTTGGGGGTCGATTTTTCTATCTTCAGATAACTTTCAACTGGGGAATGAAAAAATGCGATTTGAGAGGTTTTGTATGCAAACTGCCATTTTTATTCTTTATATAAAAGTTATGTCATGATTGAAAATCAACAATTAGTCTGCCGACAAATTGCTTTGCAGTTTGGCAGGTGTTATATTAAAATAAAACTTTAAGCATTAAATAAATTAATAAACAAAAAAAAAGTCTGTCGGAGTTCGACATAACGCGTGACAAGACGCTCAGGTGGATGGGTTCCAAGCGATACATCGCAAAAGAATCGCGTCTCTGATGCGCCGCATACGGGGCAGCCCCAACGGCATCCTGCAGCTTATTGCAGGCAGAATGGATGTGGATTGCTCCTTCATGGAGCATTGGACGAGGCTGCATGTGCGGATGGTGCGGTCCTGATTCTGGAGCGCACTGCTCGAACGTGTGGCTTTGTCCAGTGCTCCATGAACTGATTCAATGTTTATGTGGCTGTGTGTGTTGTTGTTATTATATTATTTTTATTATTATTATTATTTCTTAATACTTTTAATGAAACATGTATGGATGAATATCTGATATAAATGAATTGAATTGAATTGAATAACCCTCCGTTCGGCCCAGACGAAGGGTGATCATTATTTATTGGGCTGTATTTGTTTAGAGGGTACATGAAGTAGCTCCCCTAGGATGCGAATGACACTTGGGGCAACAGCTACTTAGTTTTGTAATATAAACAAGTTATGTGCAGCAAGATGTACCAGTGCCTTGAAAATATGGACTGCCGGAAGACCTAGTAACGGGTCATCATGATGCAACTCAGGGAAGGCCTGTAGCTGATTTGATTAATGATTAGAAAATAGTTGCAATTATAACAGGTTAGGTAACGAAAGAGGCCGATACAATCTTCCTGATCACACTAATATTATAAAGGCGTTTAAAGGTTATTATAAGCGTTTTTTTAACCCTAAAAGATAATCATATAGCAACTAGCGTAAAAGATAATCATATGTCTGTCAGATGTACCATAGTTAATTAAGATTTTTTAGTAAGCCTAAGGAAGTATTATCATGCCTTATAGGTTGAAATAATTGTTTAAATAAAAATAATAATAAAAAAACTAATAATAAAAAAATAATAAAAAAAACTACAACGAAATTTAATTTCACGATACGTCTTGCGGACGTAGATTATCTTTCTAGGGTTAAACGTCTGATCAAAAATAAAAATCGACAATATCCTACAGAAAATAGCCGCAAAAAAATAGTCAAATTAGTCGGCGCCTGACACAAGTTGACGTATTTTCAGTAGCCAATTTTATAATCACGTCTAAACTTGTATATGGAGTATCTTAATTTGACTAAACTAAACTAATATTTATCTTCTGACCTTTTCTCAATAAAATAGAAAGAAAAAGAAGCACTAAACTAAAATTTAATTTAGTTTGTGAACAAGTGAATCGGCGCCATTATTCATCTAAATAAATTAAAGACCCTGCAACTGATGACAATTATGAGACAATCATACTCGTAGCAGTGAGGTTACGCGTCCTCCAAAATGGTATAAGCAGGTTTCATATGTTTTACGTAAAACGCATTGAATTTGTGACGTAAACTTCCAAGTTGGTCGCAGTTACTTGCCTTCTTAATATTAGCGCAAAGTGCTATCCATCGCATGCAAGCCTGATACCCAATTCACAATTTGTCGGTTTGCCACGGATAGATCAGAAACTATAAATCAAAATCAAAAGTCATTTATTCAAACTAGGCTGAGAATCAGCACTTTTTGACCGTCAAAATTACAAAAGACAGTCCCCCAAAACGCCCGCCCTTCACCACTTCCTAGTGCTTTCGCTGGGGAGAAGAAGTGGCGCAAAAAACTCCCCAGCAGCACAGCTGTCTGTTCAGCAAGAAAACACTTGAATGAATATAATACAAAGAATGTAAAGTAATTACCATTACAAGACACAAAACATTAAATTAAACGATTTGCTATATGACAGCTAGCCACGCCAATATACCAACAAATACAATAAAAACTATACGTACTCAGCAAAAAAATATAATATATCAACATTAACGGTTGGCGGCACGGTTGGCGCAGTGGTTAAGCTATTGACTGCTGCGCTGCGTGTCGCGGGTTCGATTCCGGCACGGAACAAATATTTATATGACCTACAAGTAGTAGTTCCGGGCCTGCCTGTTTGTGTATGTAAGTTTAAATTTTTGTAAACGCTGGGTGCATTTAAAAAATTTACAATACAGGAAAAAATCCTGGTGTGGGGCAACGTTAAAAAAAAAAACAAAAACATACTATCTAAATTAAAAAAATAATGCATTAAATTTTTATTGTTTTGTTGCAGTTCACAATTTTCCGATAGTTCATAATCTCGCGAGATATATTCAAAATCATAGTGTGACAGACAAAACCTAAGTTATTAATTATTTATTTCATTATTTGCATATTTATTTAATTTATTATGAATATGCTACTTGACTATTTGATGCAGTGTTGCTATTCATCCCGCATTATTACCTATATTTCCTTTTGTCATGTTTTATTCTTTGATAATGATTTAAATATTTTTGCAAGAATAAAATAGATAGGTAATTTTCTTTAGCTTTTCTCTCAAATGAATATACAAGTCAAAACGAAACCTAAGTCTCTATATCCAGTATGCTTTCAAATAGTCGGTCCATCTGGATTAGTCTTGAAACATGCTCTGCATGAAGCTAAGGGGGTAATTTATAAGAGGGGCAGCGCAGCTGTCTGCATATAAAGCTTAGCGGTCCACACGTATGAGTCGGGCGAAGAGCATATTATAATATATCGGCCGGCCTGACTGTTAGAGCTTTGTCAGTTACGGATGGTATCTGGTTTAAGCTGGGCGAGTATGTTATGAGTTCATGTTAAACAGATTAGCCCCTTTACTAATAAACGCTGTCTAAAGTTATGTCATGAATATCATTAGTTTTGTAATACTCGTATATATAATATCATCATATAGGTGGTTTGCACGCAGAGTTTTTCGAACGCGCCATCAACGCGTGTTCTGTGTTACACGCGTCGACTGCGCGTCGTCATCGCGTTTTCTGCCTTGCTTGAAAACAAGTTGAAAGAATTTGCAATAAGAACTATAAAAAACTGCACTTCTTGCGTTTGCAGCGCGTGGCTAATTCCTTATAAAATTCTGAAGATAAAACTGTGTACATACCATTCCATAACATCAACGGCTGTGAATTGAGTTTATATTTATTCTTAGATCAATCCGAAAACCACTCGGAAAAACATTTCTCCCAAGTTGTCTACCTACCGACAGTCGATTACGTAAAAAGGTTAGGTACTGTCAATGTAGTGAAGGCACGATTTCAGTTTTGCTTTCAGGAATGTCATCATCTGCACCGGATGCAGCTGAATACCAGTATTTTACGTTGAGCGACTGCCTATCTGACCTCCACAACCCAGTTATTGGGTAACACTATCCCCCTTGGTAAGGCTGGTTGTCAGAATTTCGGGCTTCTGACGATCGATAACTGTTAAAGATCCACGAATGACAGCCAGAACCAACAGCTTAAGTGCTTTTCGAGGCACAGAGGGGTCTCAGTATGTAAAGATGGTCACCCATCCACGGACCGAGCGTGTCAAGCGTAGCTTAACCTGATCGATCGACCCGTGCGGCTGTTATTACGTAGCCACGAGCACTTCAGGAACGTGAAACTAATTAATTTCATTACATTGAACATTGCTCTTAACTAAAGTATATTCATATATGGATATTCTATCAACGGTCTACTTTCAATTGAATAAGAACCTTTTAGCCACGGACGCCTACCTACTTCTTCGTAAATAATATTTCCCTCAGCATGAAAGATGAGTAGAGCTATATTTGGAAGGTACGTAGGTCGGGGAAATTTCTGGGCGGAATATCAGTCCATTCAATTCAAATAAGGTCGCTTCTAAAGTCAGTATTTTAACAAGATTACCCGAACTTCGTCAAAGATGTAAAATGAATTCGGGTTTGTGGCCATCAACGCTGAAGTTTCGTCCTTTTGTGAATTATGAATTGTAAGTTAAGCTTGGGCCAACCCTTTGATATTCGTGAAATAGGTATTCGTCAGAGCGGATTATGGCTAAGTAATAATAGCCGCACGGGTCGACCGATCAGGTTAAGCTATGCTTGCCGCGGTTGGTCCGTGGATAGGTGACCATCTTCACATACTAAGACCCCTCCGTGCCTCGGAAAGCACGTTAAGCCGACGATCCTGACTGTCATTCGTGGATCTTTGACAGTCGTTACGGGTCGTCAGTAGCCCGCAAGTCTGACAACCAGTCTTACCAAGGGGTATAGTATTATCCAGTAACTGGGTTGTGGAGGTCAAATAGGCAGTCGCTCCATGTAAAGTACCAGTATTCAGCTGCATCCGGTTAGACTGGAAGGCGACCCCAACATAGTTGGGAAAAGGCTCGGCAGATGATGAGGTATTCGTGAATTGCAATCTCAGTATTCTAGCTGTGGAGTCTTGCGTTCTCCAATAAATTATTATAAAATATTTAGTCCTTTTCCTCAGGTATGAAAATCATGGAATTATATTAATAATTCTGGAATTAAGCGCTATATTATTCGCTATATATCGCCATGTTATTGCCCAACACAATAATAGCGACTGATTTCAATATCAATGGGCCAAACTTATGACCCAGTGCGACATCGCGGCAGGCCCAGACGGAGATGGCGGGGTAAGCTGGACTCCTTTAATAAAGATCCGTCCTTGACAGCTCTGGACAGAGAGAGAGGTGGAAGGAGAGTAGGGAGGCCTTTAGCAAGCAGTGGGACATTGATGGCTAACAAAAAAAAAAAAAAAAAATCATGATCATCTGCCTAGCCTTTTCCAACTATGTTGGGGTTGGCTTCCAGTCTAACCAGATGCAGCTGAATACCAGCATTATAAATGGAACGACTGCCTATCTGACCTCCACAACCCAGTTACTGGGTAATACAATACAATATAATATAAGTGTTACCCCTTGGTAAGACTGGTTGTCAGACTTTCGGGCTTCTGACTCTACCCGTAACGACTGTCAAAGATCTACGAATGACAGCCTGGACCAACGGCTTAACGTGCTTTCCGAGGCACGGAGGGGTCTCGGTATGTAAAGATGGTCACCCATCCACAGACCAACCGCGGCAAGCGTAGCTTAACCTGGTCGATCGACCTGTGCGGCTGTTATTATTTAGCCACGGGCCCCTCTATTATATTATATTTAAATAATAATTCCAGAATTATCACTTTACTTTTAGAATTATTTTTTGTATGCCCCACACAATAATAGGTCGCTAGACTTTAATTCTTATTTCTGTAATGTCTAAACTACAAAACGAAATTCCAGTAATATCGAAATGAAAATACCTAATTTAATAAAGTTACCAATAAACTCAGTAAACTACATATTCTGCTAAACTGAACTAACGCTTGCACATTTCGCGGCACATTGAGTGTGAATATGGGAATACATAAAAAGTTAAACCTAGTTTACGATACTAACGGAGTCCGTTTTCTAAATCACCAGCGTTATTTGAGTCAATAAATTGGATACCTTGGTGTGAGAACACTTTGGTTTTATTTCATTAATCCTCGGCAGTCGGTAGACTGGTGCATTCAATAAAGAGTTGCCATTGCCACGGGCTAGAATATTTTGTTTGGAAAATAGAACTGAAATCCAGCCAAAAATTGAAGTACCATAATAATCATGTTTGATTAATGGCCGATTTCTATAATTTACTGACGGCTTTTGACTAAACATAAGAGTATTGTATCTTTACCAATCGAATTTATTTATATACCCTGTTTGGCAATAAAAAATGCTACCATTAGTAAGCAAAACGATTCGTTTTTAGGGTTCCATAGTCAACAAGGAACCCTTATAGTTTTGCCATATCCGTCTGCCCGTCCATCCGTATTATTAGTACTAGAAAGCTATAATTTTACATGTATATACATATTAATCACGTCGACAAAGTGGTAAAATAAAATCTTGAAAAAAAAATAAAACAATTTTTTTAGGATACTTTCCTCTACGCTAAAGTGGGGATGTTTATTTCTCTCGCTTACCCCATGGTGTGGGGTATCGTTGGACAGGTTTTTCAAAAATATTGCGGGCTTCTGGAAACCATTTTTCGAATCAGGGATCCATTTGCTAAACAGTAAGCTTTAAAGTGCTAATTTTTGTTAGAAATAAGTGTAAATGGTTACTTTAAGATATGTGAAAAAAATCACAGCAGTAGTATATATAACGAAATTAAAAGGAAACCTATCACAGCTAAGTAGGCTTAACTAGTTTACGAGTAACAGTCGACCAACTTAAATTTGCAGTTGCAATGTGTGGGAAAACATGATTTTCAACTACAATGTTCAATCAATCAATATCTTTATTGTGGATCATAGGTAAGTAAGTATATAATGCAGGTCTTAAATAATTAAATTGTTATCATCTATATCCCACCCTTAGGGCATTTAATAGTTACATAGAAAATAATTTAAATTAAATTTACATTATTTTTATAAATTTTTAAAATTTCACATAAAATATAAAAAAGATGAAAATAAAACGGAACGAATTTGAGTAAGTACGCATCAGTAGGCTACTGAACGCATTATGACGTAGGGGGACTGTATTGGAGCAGTGATTTGTCTGATGGGAACTCTTTTATAGAGTAGTAGCGCTTGTTTACTAACAGATCACGTTAAGTTTGTTCATGGGATAAATTCATTCCAACTACGGAACCCTTCATTGTGCGCGGGACACGCACTTGGCCGGTTTCGTTTATAGGAACTGAGCATAAAACCGATCCGACAACAAAACGACCGATCTGAAAATATTGGAACTAGGAATAGTACATTGTTCACCGAGAGGAGAAAGTGACCGATTACCGTCGAGGTTGTCGTTTGAAGCCCGAGCCGTAGGCGAGGGCTTTAAAACACCCGAGATCGGGAAACGCACTTTCTCTCGAGTGATACATAGTGCTTTATACTACACCTACGAGGAAAATAAAAAACGAAATCTTTATTTTACTTTCTACGAAAACTGAATCCTCGAACAACACACAAATTGGAAATGGCGCCAATGGCGTCTGCAATTTTCACATGTTCTTTTTTCAAATTGTTTATCCTGCCGCCGCAGGGTCGCACTGCCATTGCCAGCCCGACACCATCCAACACACAGCTAGTGGCCAGTGTCATTTTGCCAACTTGGAGATAAAAACTCACTGTAAAAACTTTTTGGCTTTTGATATTTAGATTACCGGCGCATAGTCTTACCCAAAATTAAAAAAGAAAAACCACGTAAGAAATGGATTTTCATACACTTTTCTCTCCCGCTCAGATGCGTTTTCTCCCCGCATATTTGTTCGATATGCAATGACGTACTTTCTACCGTAAATTTGATAAAGTATCAAGGTACTTTCCAAGAAGGTGTAGTATAAAGATAATTCTCTAATTGATAAAGTATAAATAATTTGTTTTTATTTACTATTATTGTTGTCACATGACATCCCCGAAATTGCTCAGAAACTTTGAGTGCCATCAATATTGGAGGCCTAATCGAGTGGCAATAATAGGCAAAACTATTGGCACATAATAGTCGTTTGTCCTTCTAGTAACTTAGACACATATTCCCAGTATCTGTATTATAAATAAGATTCTCATATGATATTAAAAATAAAAAAGAACCATGTTCGAGTCGTGGACATAAGCTCTACGGATTACATTCGACCTACGGCTGTGGGTTTACAATGGCCAACGAGGTGCTTAGGTTTCTGTTTTTTATTTTATTTACTTAGACTTTTACTTTAGTATTTTCATTCTCTTCAAGTTTTTCAACTTTTTTTGTAACATTCCGCGAAGTTTGTATAAGCGTAGCGCCACCGGCAAAGCTATCGAAAAATGTTTTGCGCTCGCTAGATGCGAGAACGACCCAGCCCTCTGGTCACGCGAAGTGTCGATCAGCCGGCGAGAAATTTCATAAATTTCCATAAAATTCAAAATTACGCAATAGTATTGTAAAATGTTCTCGAATGTGTCACTTGGGGTGTATAAATAGTCGAGAAAACGCGCAATTGATTAATAATGGCTTCGGTCGCGAAGGAGTACTACATAACAGTAATACATAACAGATCTAGACCGAAATGGATTTCACGAGGTTTAAAAATATGCAGCAAACGTAAATGTCAAGTACTGTGGCATTATAGGCACAATCCAAATCAAGCTACTAGAACTGCTTTCAAAGCATATGCAAAGAGGTATAAAACTATAATTAGACTGACAAAAAAATCTCAGAACGACTACTTTATTAAATCTGCCATAAATAAGAGCAAAGCTACTTGGAAAGTAATAAATGACATCAAATGTAAATATCCAAATGAAGGTATAGCTCAATTAATTACAAATGACGTAAACATAAACAATCCTCAAGACATTGCTAATTCGTTTAATGACTTCTTTCTTGACATCAATAATAATACTAGTGCACCTCAAGAATCATCCAATAAACTGACATATAATTCAAATTCAATCTTTATGACACCGACTATCCCTGATGACATTAATAAAATAATAATTGCTCTAAAAAATAAAACCAGTGCCGGCTATGATAGCATTATGACAAACATTGTTAAAGATGTAGCCCATATTATATCTGAACCACTAAGCTTCATTGTTAATTTATGTATAGAAGAAGGCACTTTTCCAGACAAACTAAAAATATCGGTTATAAAGCCAGTGTTTAAAAAAGGAGACAAAAGTAACATGAATAATTACAGACCCATTGCATTAATACCTATTTTTGGGAAAATTTTTGAAAAGGTGATGTTTAACTGTCTCTATAATTTCTTTGAAGCAAAAAATATCCTAACGCCCAATCAATATGGTTTCAGGAAAAACAAATCGATAAATATAGCAGTTTACAACTTTTTACATAAGGTAATGAATAACTTGGATAAAGGGTTGCCAGCTGTCGCGTTATACATGGACATGTCGAAAGAATTCGACCGTGTCGACCACAAAATCCTCTTAAGAAAGTTGTATGCATATGGAGTAAGAGGAAATGTGTACAAACTCATAGAATCATACCTTAGCAACAGGCAACAATTTACAGAAGTAAGGAGGTTAAATCTTAGTAATAAAACAGAAGAAATATACGTATCTGAATCTGGAAAAGTTAAATTCGGCGTTCCCCAAGGAAGTATCGTCGGCCCTTTATTCTTTCTTATCTATATAAATGACATGCCTTCGGTAACTAATCATGACATTACACTATTTGCTGATGATAGCACCATATTATTTGTTAATGATAATTCAATTGATTTAGAATCTGATATCAACCAAACAATATTATTGATTATAGACTGGCTTAAAATGAATAATTTAATGATTAATATTAACAAAACTAAAATAATGGATTTTAAAATACGAACTCGACGTACAGGTTCTTTAAAAATCCATTACCTAGATAACGACATTGAGGCAACCGAAGTAACGAAATTTCTAGGTTTACATATCGACCACAGACTTAATTGGAAATATCACATTGACCACGTATGCAAAAAGTTGGGACAATTTTCATATGCACTACATAGATTGGGGAAAATAGCGAACCAGAGTACTTTACTAGCAGCCTACCATGGTTACGTTAGCTCTGTTCTCAGATACGGTATAATATTTTGGGGCAACAGTACGGACAAGGAGCGCGCTTTCATTGCTCAAAAACGCTGCATCAGGGCTATATTTAACTTATGCGAAACTGACTCCTGTAAGCCATTTTTTAAAAACATGAATCTTTTAACACTGAAATGTATCTATATACTTGAGGCCGCAATATTTGTCAAAAATAATATTCACATGTATAACTACTACACTCGTGTACGGCGTCAGGACAAATTGCGAACAGCAGCTAGTAAGACTCATTTCATGCATGAAAGTATCTTTTGTACAGCTACTCGCATCTTTAACAATATGCCGGGGGCTATTAGAACAATTATTAAAAAGGAACAATTTAAAAGGACTCTCCATGATCTGTTAGTACGTAAATGCTACTACTCTGTAAAGGACTTCCTATCAGACAAATCTCTGCTCCGATACAATCCCACACAGTCATGATGCGTTCAGTGGCCTATTGACAAATTACCTACTTTTATTCATTTGTGTAATTCTAGCAACTCATTGAACTTTATGTAAATTTCTATTTTTATTTGAAATACTGTAAGGTTATTTATTTGACTCAGTGCCCTATTGACCTTAAATTGTTTTATATAATTTTATAATTTATTGAATTTTATATTAATGTTTATTTTAATTTTTATTTTTTAATGTTTAGTTCATTTTATTAGCAATTATGTAATTTCATTTAATTTAAACCACTTGACTATTGTATGCCCTATGGGCGGGACATAGCTGTTCAAAAATTTTTTTAACTATTTAACACCTGTACCATGTACCTACCTGTGATCCACAATAAAGAATGAATATGAATATGAATATGAATATGGAGTACCTACGTGCGATCTCTTATTACGAGTGGTTACGGGGTAATTCTGTGAGCGCAGCTGTCGAGAACATAAATAGTGCTTTCAAGAATAAAGTTGCCATCTACCCTACGGTGAATCGCTGGTTCAAACTCTTTGCTGAGGAAGATATATAAACATAAGCTTCGAAGATGAACCTCGGTCGGGACGATATCAAATCATCAACGACAAGCAAATTCTTAGCGCCGTCAAAGTAAATCCTGAATCTACTACGCGTGAGTTAGCGAAGACACTCGGCTGTGACCACACAACAGTCGTCAGACATTAACACGATCTTGGATACAGGAAAGTTTTGAGCCGATGAATACCTCACAAGTTAACTGAAGCAAACCGACTAACCCGCGTTAACATTTGTCAGTCCCTTCTTCTTCGATCTCATCGAAAGGACTTTTTGGAAGATTTAGTTACTGGTGACGAGACTTGGCTTCTGTGTGATAACATACGTAGCGCAGTGTGGCTTCGTTGCGGGGAAGAGCCACCAAATCAGCAAAAACCAGACCATTGTCTAAAGAAGATTCTCTTCAATTGTTTCTGGGGTATGAGAGGCCTGCTGCATTTGGAATTCCTTCCACAAAGCACAACTATCACGGCTAACGTCTATGCTGATCAGCTACAAAAACTAGCCGACGCCATCAGAGAAAAACGGCGAAGACGTACTTGTGTGCACTCTTACACGACAACGCTCGCCCTCATACCGCTAAAGAGACGCATTCTAAATTAACAGAACTGATTACTATGAAATAAAATTATATTAAAAATAAAACAATAAGTTTGTTTTTTATCAGAACTTTTGCACCAACGTGATAGTTTCGCCATGTCCTTCTGTCCGTCCGCCCATCCGCAGTTTAGCTCAGATACTCTTAGTACTAGAAAGCTATAATTTGGCACGGATACATATTAATCACACCAACGAAATGGTAAAAAAAAATCATGAAAAAAATTGTATTTAGGTTATCTCCCCTACACGTAAAGTGGGGATGTTTTTTTTCTCATCTACCTACTCCATGGGTATTCATTGATACCCCGTGTATCGATGAATAGGTCTTTCAAAAATATTGCGGGTTTGTGAAAACAATTTTTCGATTCAGGGATCCTTTTGTGAAATATTTAAGCTTCAAAATGCTTATTTTTGTTAGAGTCAATTAAGTGTCCTCCCCGCCTCCCCCCGCCAGTGAAGTATACATACATATATAATGACGAAGTTAAGAGGAAAATTAACTATCACAGCTAAGTAAGCTCTTACAAGTTTAGGCGAGTAATAGTTACATTTGCAATCGCAATATCAGTGAGAACATGATTTTCAATTACAATGTTAAGTTTTTTCTTGTGATAAATTCATTCCAACTACGAAACCCTTCATTGTACGTGGTCCGACACGCACTGGGCCGTTTTTTTTTTTGTACTCAGCTAATTCTAAAATTCTCCAAGAAAATACGTTCTCTACTCACTCACGAATTAGAACCTTCTTTGTCAACAAACATAGCCTGCATTCAGTACATTTGTAGCAATTCACGAGATCCGTGTCCACTATCTTGATAAAGTCGGGTGCACAATTGAGATTTACACCGCTCACCTTATTGAATTTGTTCAGTGTACCCTTTAGTAGTGAATGCCGGGGCTACGCGATTCATTTGTGCGACCCTCTTTGAAGCGGCGACGGTCCTGTTTACGATAGTCATGACTAAAAGCAAATGTGTTGGATGTTTTTTGCTTGTTGGAATAGATAACTGGATCGCTGAATGTGCTAAATAACACGGGTTTTAGTGGAACTACATAAACTCACGCTTTCTTCCCATGGGGGTAGGCAGAAACTCCGAACGCCACCTGCCGATCCTTACATACTTATTCCCTTTGCCTCGTTTACGTTCATACATTTGGTGATATACGCACGCCGGTTGCGAGTACTACGCACCTGACCTTTCTGAACATCACCAATAAGGTCACTATACAGCATGCTTTTTTCTACCGGTTCCAAATTTTTACAGGTAGTTCCACTCATGAATATGAATAAATTTCACTATGGAACCAACTCTAAAATCACGAAAAAAAAATCAGCTGTATCATACATTTTGGTCAAGTAGGTATTGAACTTTTGTATTAAACAGCTGATTTTGTTTTCGTGATTTCAGAGTTGGTCCCATAGTGAAAGTTGTTCATATTCATGTAAAAATTTTGAGCCTGAAAAAAAAACATCCAGTATGTCCTCCTAGTGCGTCCCTTTCCGGCGTTTCTAACTCACATCTGCCTTGCAACTACATACGAGTATTATGTTACATTATTAGCATATATCGTTTCCATTACTGAAACTGAGACTTGGACCTCTGGGTGAAAAAAAAACCGGACAATAGGGTGGGCTATTGTCCGGTTTTTCGAGGCAGTTTTGTTTCGTAGAAAATGATAATGTCAAATCGTAAATATTTCTTTTTAGCAGGTCTAAAACCGTTAGAGCACGGTATCGAATACTGCAACCTAATAATTATTCATAGTCAGCCTTTGTGACATTGTAAAATATTTGTGTTTAGTTATAATGTTTATTCTTGTTATTGATGGAAAAATAACTACCAGTATTTACATAAAAATATAGGCAATATTGTATATAGCGTGGGGTGCTCGATATTGATTGTTGTAAATATATAATAGAGTGAGTATAGAGATATGATAAAAAGCATCCCACGCTTTTTTACAATGAAATTAATTTTCTTTTCATAACTTTATTTTTATTTTAGAATTTTTGAACATTATTGAAACATATTGAGTTAGTATACTTTTTATAACAGTTGAATAAAATATAAATTAAAAGTTATTTTGTGATTTTTAGTTCGATTTGCTATTTTTTAGTTTTTTTTTAACTATATTTTTTATTTATACAGATAACACTGTAAGTTGGCGGCAACTTACTAGATACCACAAAGTACAAACAAAAAATAACAGCAAAAACAAATGAAGTGTAGTAGCTTCATAACATCACCATGTGTACGAGTAGTGGAAAACAAAGCGTTCCGAACGTCTGTGGATCACACAGAAAATATAATAAAAGAAAGCAATTTTTCACTTAAGCGCTTTCCTCGTAAATCCGCTAGACTTGTTGAGAATTAAGTGCACTTTTGTTTTTCTCATCACCGCCTCCGGGTATAAATGTGAAGACATTTTCGGCCCACGAATGAGATCCGAAGTTGTCCTTAATGCTTTATTGTTTTCAAAGTGTTAGTGGTTAGTTTCTGTTTTTATTGGTCATTGGGAGTTATGGTGTTTTAGGAAGGTGCTTAAAAAGAAGGAAAGGGCGGGTTGTTTCACGTCCACTTGACGCACGCGTAAACGTCAAAAACGGCGCTAACTATCGTCAAACCAAATAAAAAGCGTTGTTTTAAATTACAATTACAAAATTATGGCCTTGCCGTTTGCCAAATGATAACGAGTACGTAATCGTTATTATTTAACGTACGTATGTTACGTTAACCAACCATTTCAAACAAAACGTACTAACGTTTCGTCAAAATTACCCACCTTTTTAATTACCTTTATTCAAACGTTACTTAAAGATAAGTACTGATTAGCGACTGTTTAACCATACATTTTTGTCGTTTAAACGCTATTTAACTTTAGTCATCGTTTACGAATAAACCTCTAATACGTTAAGAAACGGTACATAACCTGAAAACCTTCTCAAGTAAGTAGAGCTTTATGGAACTGCATTACTTATACAAATGTTAAGACATATTCTCCCATGTGTACGGCAAAGTTTCTCAGCCGGAAAACATACATTACTTATTTAAAGCAATTTTAAGCTTTCTTGCTCGAAATTTTGTCCTTTTTAATAAGCAGCGTGAGATGACGAAAGTCGACCAAAAAGTCTTTGAAGACTTTCTTCTCAACTTCGTATGCTTCAAAGTTTAGTTTTAAGCGAAGGAATAATGAATTGCCGGCTTTAAAAGGATTTTTAATAAGTGCACTTGAGAAGTTACTAATTTATAGCTTAAAAATGTATGTGGTCATTAATCTTAAAAGTTTAAAGAATTATTTTCTATGATATATTTTTGTGTTCGGTTTAATTTAAATAATTTGGGAGTGTTTGTCAAAAAATTTAACTGCCGCAGGGTTTGTAAGGGATATGCTGCATGTAATAATAATAATAATATTCGACAACTTTCACACAACGCCATCTAGTCCCAAACTAAGCAGAGCTTGTGCTATGAGTACTAGACAACTGATAAACATACATATATATTTCTAAATACATACATATTATAGATAAATTACACCCAGACAAAGAACAAATGATCGTGCTCATCACACAAACATTTGTCCTAGGTGGGAATCGAACCTTGAGCATAGCAGTCAGGTCCACTGACCACTAGACCAACAGGCCTGTCCGGGCATGTGATTTGATATCAACTTTTGAATTTTCTTGCTATGGTTTTTTCATAATTTCAATATCATAGAATAGAATAGAACACTCTTTATTATGTAAATCACCGACGTCACTTAAAAAAGCAAATGATAAATATACCTACATTACACATTTCACGCTACTTTACACCACCGTACACCCTCTACAGATTGACACAAGATGGACAGTATAATCAAAATCAATTTAAAACTTTAAATTTGCTTTGCAACTGGTTTTAATAATAAACATACTTATACATAGTAAAAATTACAAGCAAACACTATGTAAACAAACTTAGCATCTATTATATTTTGCATATACTATGTCAACTTTAACATTGATCTACCTACAAGTTTATCAAAATCAAGTTTACTATTTTATGTTTTTATGTTCACCTTCCCTAATTTTACTTATGCTTTACTTTGTTTGCTGCTTAGCTATTAATAGCTAAAATCGTTTTTGTTATTAAAATAATCATTTTGTCACAAGTCTGCTACTATAAGTACATTTGCGAGAACGAGGAAAACTGCCGTGCGATTCTGTAACCATCTCACCGTGAAAACTTGGATGAAGTGAGCGTGGAGTGAGTCGTCAACAGTGTCAATCCCTAGCATCAGCATGACTTACAGCTCACTCTAAGCTCACTGCACCTTACTTATCACGGTGAGATTTTTCCAGAATCGACCGGCTGTTCCACCGTAATACAGTTTAAACTAGTACGGCGAATCGAGTGAATCTGTTCGTGTTAGCAACCAAAATAAGTACCTACCGATACATACCAGACAAAAATATTACCTACCTTTACTGCTTATTTGTTACTTAGATTAGTTGTGCAAGGTTGTTATGATGATTTGGGTAAATAGAGATGATTTTTTTAATGACCCAGAAAACGTTTGGCGACTTCGAGGCACACCCAGGATAAGATGGTGGGACGAGCTTGACACCTACAGACAGGATTGGTCAACACAGTTCAAGACAGAGAGGAGTAGAAAAGAGAAAGGGAGGTCCTTGCCTTGCAGTGGGATAGCATAAACTAAAAATAAAATAATATCAAAAGATAACTATTTTAATTTAAAAGAATGCTACGTGAGCTGCTTTTAGATTTTAACTATGAATTCTACGAAGACATTTCGTCATACCTATCACTAAAATTAATAATCGTGCAAGCATTGTGAATTTCTTCTGAGCGTGCTCTTTTGATTATTTTTCTAGTAAAATTCTCTTTGTCTTATGTCTAGACCACAAAGGTCTTGCTGACACAAACATTTTTATAAAATCTCAAGACTTAAGACCTTGGGCTCGGGCACTACATAATATTTTCTCCATTTAACACAGGAATATTTACTGCAGTTAGACTATAGTTATTGCCTACGCTTTCAAACAATTTGCTATTGCTTTAAAAAAATGACCACCTACAACATCTGCCTAGCCTTTTCCCAACTATGTTGGGGTCGGCTTCCAGTCTAACCGGATGCAGCTGAATACCAGTCTTTTACATGGAGCGACTGCCTATCTGACCTCCACAACCCGGTTACTGGGTGATACGATACCCCTAGGTAAGACTGGTTGTCAGACTTTCGGGCTTCTGACTACCCAACGGCTTAACGTGCTTTCCGAGGCACGGAGGGGTCTCGGTATGTAAAGATGGTCACCCATCCACAGACCAACCGCGGCAAGCGTAGCTTAACCTGATCGATCGACCTGTGTGGCTGTTATTATTTAGCCACGGGTCCCTCCCAAATGACCACCTAGTAACATGGAAAAATAAAAACAAAACTAAATTCATCTACCTTTAAGTTAAACCTTAAAAGGTAACGCAGGGGAACTAATTCAGTTCCATTAGCTACGGTAGCCATTTTATAAACTTATTTGTAATAATCTAAAATTCAAATTGAACACCCAGCCTGTTGATAAATTTACATTACCTACTCGTTACTTAAGGTTTAGGCTGAGTGTTTCAGTGTTTCATAATTTTCATATGTAAACATTTTTGGGGTTTCCTTCGTACAGACACTTAACGGAACTTATTGCCGTATTTTCTGACAAAGTAGATTTTCGAAGCGTAAAACTTTGTTATGTCTAGGCGCGGCGTCGACATTCAGTTCCAGAATATTTATGAAATACTTGTTTGGAATAACTTTGACTAAGTAGGTATCTATTTGAGTATTTGTTTGCGTAAAAAGTTTTGCTACAAAATATGTTATTGATCTTGATGGATGTGCGAAAATAATGGTTAATTATGTAGTTTGATTGTATTGTATTATCTTAATCCCCGTGTCTCGAATTACCGTCCCATGTGGACTAAGTATGAAAGTGGGGAAGTGTGTGCATAAACACAGGTCTCTCCTGTGTTTATGCACACACTTGTGCACTATAATATCTCCTGCACCAAAGGCCCCACTGGACTTCAGTGGCCGTTTACTACCACTTTCAAATCTTTGTCGTATTCGGTGTTCCCTAAATGCTTGCATCATGTGCGCTGTCCCTCCAGTGTCAGTGCTACTACCTATGTCTCTTATCTTTAATTGGGAATATAAATCGTATAAATTGTACAGCTTAATTTGCCAAAGCGAGAGTTATGTTCACGTACATTCGTAATGGACTTTTGGCTAAGATTTATGAATGTCTGCTCCATCATCTTGAACTTCTTACCTAGCCCACGTCCCAAGAGCAGTACAAACTTGAAGTTCTACAGCCAGCCAGCCACCACGAGCTTGCGGTTCGATATCACTTCTAAGTAACTCAACTATTTTCCGTACATATATTTTGACTGAATCTATATTTCATTCGAAAGTTTGTGTCTTGTAAAGTAAAAGGATCGAAACGATTTTTGTAACAGTTTCTTCTTCTTGGTGGTTTTCAACAAAAACGTAGAAATAATGCAAATAATCCATCATTGAGACTGAGATTTGGATGCGAACGTTCCTAAAACTTAGTAGAATTGTCCGCCAGATCTCCGGTTACTACGGTTACACGCTCACTATACAAGGGTTGTGGACTGAATAACAGTTGCGTAATTTCTCATACAGAAAAAACTCCTGTTATAACAGTCGTGCGATTCTGTAAGCATCTCACCGTGAAAGCTTGGATGAAGTGAGCGTGGAGTGAGCTGTCATTTGCTAGGGATTAACACTGTAAGTGCTCACTTCACTTATGATTTCACGGTGAGATTTTTATAGAATCGACCGGCAGATGTGTACAACTGAAATGTCAAATATCTTTTATTGATAGAGTAAGCGTTTATACATTGTTTGTAAATCTTTATTAGTGAGGCTGTTAGTAATTACAAGTTCAAGTTAGTACAATAGCGTGTTTAGTTGGTACTTAGGCACAACACTACATAGTGGGCACTTAGGTGTAAAAACAAAGTTCATTGTAAAAAAATTACAAAAAAGGTAGTTATGTTTTTATTGTCTGAGAATGTGCCGTATAATATCGAATAAGCTTCAACTTTCTAGACTTGTCTTCATAAACTTTCTTACTAAATCTGAGTTCGCCTAAACAAATACTTAAGGTTTGCTAAATCGTTTGAAAGTGATTGCTATTTATACAACATTAGACGCTTCAGAAACTACAAATATTTATTATATTTTACAATACTGGCTGATAATCCATTTAATAATCTTTAAGAAACTTTTAGATAAAACATAGAGGTGTCATTCATAGTTAAGTAGGTACTTATAACACTAACACCCGGTACTTTTACAAGGTCGTGGTGAGTGGAAACGCTGAACCCGCTAGAAGGACATATGTATAGTGACCATACTGGTTATCTTCTTCAGAAAGGTCAGATGCGTGGTACCCGCAACCGGCGCGCCTGTATGACCAGATGTAGAACGTAAGCAAACAAAGCAAAAGGAGTTACAAGGGTCGTAGCAGGTGGCATTCTGTAATTTCTGCCTACTCCCGTGCGAATAAAGCCTGAGTTGATGTATGTGTAAGGGGGCGTACCCACTATATCGTGACGACAGATTATCGTGTCGTTTAAAGTGTCGTGGCTTGTGTATTTAAATGGAGGTGTTCACATATAGAACGACACGATTTACTGTCGTCTACAACATTTTTTGCAGTGACAACAGATTGTCGTGACAGTGGGAACGGCTAGCACGACAGTCGTAAAACGATAAAAAATCATTACGACTAAACAGTGACCGCAAATCAACGATAAAATGTCGTCGCGATCCAATGGGAACAGCTAGATACGATAGTCGCTAAACGATAAAAAAATTGGACGATAAACAATCGTATTAATGGGAACAGCTAGAGACGACAGTCGTCCAACGATAAATTAATCGTTACGACATAGTGGGAACGCGCCCTTATAGTATAACAACTATTAAGAGTACCAACATTTGTTGGTCAAAAACTTTAATATTTTTAAAATCACGAACATGTTGAACCCAGCGAAAATTAAAGTACCAAAAAATTGATTAATGAGTTACGGAAAGAAGTTTGTAAGCACATGACTCCAGCAGCCGGGGCAGAGCGAGTGATTTATTGTTCCCTTATTAGAAATTGTACTACAATTGTTTTGTTGGCAGCAAAACAAGGATCTGTTCTTAGGTCCGTCGTCCACGAGGCTACTCAAAAGTTACGTATTACAAACACAAATCACCAATGACAAACTAGTCAATGCTGCGTTAGTATCTCTCGTGGTGTACGAATCGCCATTCAAATACTAGTTCTGTTACATTCTGGCTCAATCAACTCAGCCTATCGCAGTCTACTGCTGGACGTAGGCCTTTTCGAGGCTGTGCCACAATACCCTGTCCTCCTGCTTCGTCATCCGGCCTGTACCAGCCACCTTTTTAAGGTCATCGAACCATCTAGCTGGGGGCGTCCCACACTACTCCAAGGCTAGTAAACTCCATAAAAAAAAAAAAAAATATATTTTCCAGAATATAGGTGTACAAAGTAGTATGATGTTAACATAAATGTGGCCCATTTACATTCTACCATTACATATAGTGTGCAAATATTTAATTTCACATTAAATTATTAAAAATGTCAAAATAATCCATCAGTTAGCAATATCATTACTATAAAATGTCAGATTTTATATAATAATTAAAATGTTAAAGTCCATAAATATTGTTAAAAATGTCAGAAAAATAGTAAATAAAAGAAAGAAAAAAATATCAATTTAAAAAAAATATAAACCAAAATTATTGACATTACTTTCCTTTGTCGCTAAATGACATAAATTAATTAAGGCTGTAAACACATTTTTCTTTAAGCCAATGATTCAACTTTTTTTTTAAACATAGGCAAAGGTAGTTCTTTAAAGGCGTTTGGTAATTTATTGTATACCTTAATAGCCATTATAAATGAATTTCTTTTATACAAATCGAGCATGCATTATGGCAAGCAGAGCCTATGTTTATCTGTAGAAGCAACATTCCTTTTGGTTACATTTTTATGCTTAATACATTGGCCATCGGTATCCGACATTCTGGGCTACTCATTGGTAATTTAAGTTTGTAACTGGTTAGGTTAGTTTTGAGTGGCATCGTAGACGATGGGTTTTACTAGAACCTTCGAATTGATTAGTGTTTCCCATACTGTTGTCATCATAATGTGTCTGGCTGGACAATATTGGGGTCGGATTGTCGCTATGTAATATCAGAATTTTACTTACTAGCCTGTTAATGTCCGGTGGCTTAGATTAACAAAGGAATTAGGTTTGTAATATGATATTACTAAACTCAGAATAGCCCCAACGTATCAAGAATAATCCAAGATTTTTGTTGGCCTGATTGGATTTCAATCTACACAAATAAATTAAATTGATGCGTCTGCTGGTAATGTCAAAATAACAGCTTTTTACTAAATGTATATGAGAGTATACCTATACGGTACTTATAACAAAAACACAATAAAAAAAAAAATGTCTGTCTGTTTGTTCCAGCTAAAACAGTCTCTGAAACAGCTGGACTGATTTTGATGAAATTTATTTATTTATTTAAACTTTTCGCACACAAAAAGGTACAAAGGCGGACTTAATGCCTTAGGCATTCTCTACCAGTCAACCAAGGGTGGTGAAGAGATTTATTATGGGGATACTTTGAACCCCGGGGCAGACAGGCTATCGTTTTTAACAACACACCACGCAGGCGAAACCGCAGGCGGAAGCTATTTCACTAATATTATTAATTGAAACAAACATGTAATGACAAAAATGAACGAATCGTGTGAAAAGTGGCGAGATTTTGATTCGAAGGGGTTTTAAAACGTATAAACATGTAACTATTAAATCTAGGTACTTATTACCTAGCGACTGTGAATTTTGCATAAATTACCAAAACAAAACTGCCAGCTGACACTCAAGATCGAATATGGCAGCTGGATGGCACACCTGAAAAGGCAAACATTAGCTGGGCGATTAAGCATGCCATTATTATCCCACACGAGGGTACTCGTGCCGCCTTGCCTATTCAACAGGCGCATGAGTGCGCATTAAATGGAGACGTGCATTAACCTTCGCCAGAAGTGGACTATCAGAGGGGAGAGCGTTCGAAACTAAAATTATTGATGAGGCACTTACGAGTCGTTTGATTTCCGAATGACTGCAGTTCTATTCTGTAAAAATCTCATCGTGAAAACATGCATGGAGTGAGCTGTCAGTGTCATCCCACAGATGCTAGGGATTGACTAAGCAAACATTTACAATCATAATCGAGATTTCAATAATATTTTTTTAATAATTCTAATGCTAATTCTATTGATCATTTTATATAATTTCATAGCTATTCTTTTAGTTATCAAAACCCACGTTTAATCCCACGTAGTTTGTGTGGCGTGATCAATTCACGCGATTCACGAAATGTCGTGAATCGCGTGGCGCGAAACCGACTCTTCAGGACCAGTCTAGGAAAAAATAATAATAATAATAATAATTAATTTCAGACTTTCATCCATAGGTAGTAGGTACATACATCAAACACTAAAAAAATAATAATAAAATAATAAATAATAAAATAATGAAAGAGAAAAAGAATAAGAATAAAGGAGAAACTGTCCACTGATCACCTCACAGCGTGCAGGGTTATCCAGTGACGCAACAGTGGAGAGTCCCACCTGTCCGCGAACACACTTAGCATGCTGTTGTGGCTGGATCTAACACGATTCAGCAGCGACGCACACTGCTTCCGAATGAGAGCATGAAAGCCATCCGTATGCGCTAATGCGAACATAGCCGAGGCACTGCAGAATCGCGGTAGCCCCAACAGCACCCTAAACGCGTTATTGTACTGAACACGCAAGGCGCTGTATGCGGCCAGTGTGTAGTTCACCCACAGGCTGCACGTGTATAGTGATTGACAGTAAGACTTAAAAAGCGTGACTTTAACTTCATTACTGCAACGCGCAAACCTGCGGGCCAACATGTTACACCGAACAGCCAACGCCCTGCGTGCCCTTTCCAAGTCCGCATTGTCCTTGAGGTCCTCAGAGACCCAGTGGCCCAGATACTTGAATTGCGTAACTCTGTTTAGGGCGGTACCAGCTAAAGTGACTGAAGGCACTACTGAGTAACTTTTACCACTCGCCTTAAACACTAGCAGTTCGCTCTTCTTTGAATTGTATCTGAGCCCGTGGGCCTCCGCATAAGACTCACATATCCGTAACAATTTACGTAACGCCCCAATCGATGGACTCAGCAGCACCATGTCATCAGCGTAGCTAATGTTATTAACACAAACTCCGTCAACATAGCACCCGACATTGGTGCTGCTGAGTTCACCTATTAGCTGGTTTATGTACAGGTTGAAGAGCCTAGGCGAGGTCAGCCCGCCCTGTCTCACCCCGCACTGCAACCCGTACACATCCGAAAACGAGCCTGCCCATCTCACACTATTCTTTTGGTTGTTGTACCAATACCTGAAAATCGATATAACCTCTGACCTGCAATCCGTCTCATTTTGCAATTTCTGCCACAGTTTCCCGTACGACACAAGGTCGAATGCTTTCGAGAGATCTAGAAAGCAAGCAAAGACAGGTGTTTTCCGATCACTATAATATTGAACAGTCTGCTTGAGACACATGATTGCGCTTTCCGTGGACAAACCAGCACGAAACCCAAATTGTGCGTCATGGAGCCTGATATGCGCACTCAGGTGTTGATCAAGCAGGCTGTCCAATACCTTAAAAAAAAAAAGAAAAAAAAAATAACATTTAAATTCTGAATGAGTTTCTGTTTTGCTATTTTATTTTAAAACCCCACAAAATAGTAATGCTTTGACAACTAAAATATTAGCTTTGAAATTATATAAAATAATCAATAGAATTAGCATAAAAATATGATTAAAATCACGATTATGATTGTAAATGTATGCTTGGTCAATCCCTAGTATCAGATGGGGTGATACTGACAGCTCACTCCACGCTCACTTCACCTAAGTTTTCACTTTGAGATGGTTACAGAATCGCACTGCAGTTCTATTCTGTAAAAGTGTCACAGTAAAAACTTCGGTGAAGTGAGCGTGGAATGAGCTGTCAATAATGAAAATCTCTAGCATCAGGTAGAACACAAACTCACTTAAGTTTTCACGGTGAGGTTTTTACAGAATAGACTGGCTGGTGTCTATTTTCAGAAACGAATCGTTATTTTTTTATTGCTGAATGGGTCTGCTCTTGACCTCGATCACGCTTGATGGAAAGCGATAGATGAGGTATAAGATGGAACGAGCCTGTCAGAAGATGCCTGTACACTCTTGCTTTGAAGGCAGACGGGTCAAATATGTAAGGGAACACAGACGTTGGCAGAGTTCCACACTTTTGCTATGCGCATAATTAATGTGGAGAAGCGCTGAGTACGACTGGACGGGATATCAACCAAGCGTGGATGGTTCCCAGGTATAGGTAAAGAATATTTTTTTCAGTGTAATTTTGCCAAAGTAGGTTAACTTTGTATCTGGCCGAAATAGGCATTGAATTGGTTCGTTGATTTAACGTGTGAAAGCTTCTCACGTATTCTAGGGCCTGTCGTGCGAATGTTTAGTAAAACCTTAAGCCTTTCATCAGAGTTGTTGTTTTATCTGTGAGGAAAATAGTAGAAGAAGTTATTTATTAAATGTCTTTAAGTTAGTCAATTTATTAATCCATTATTTATTAAGTCAATATACAATCTAATACTAAAATACATATATTAATAGTAGGGCAGAACAAAAACCTTATAACTAAACCACCAACTATAAAACTAAAACGTGAATAACAAACAGTTAAGAAAAAAAAAATGGCACGTGCAGCACCGCCACCATACAAGTGAAAGTTCTTACGAAAAAAAAAATAAGAGAGATTTAGTGTAAGAGACAGTCATATCTTTCTTCTCTCTCATGTAACAAAATGTGCCTAAACTCAACATCTTCACTCTCAATTCTCGTCAAATTATTGAATCGCCGCCTAAGAAGTTTCAATTCTTTGTATAAATCCCTTTTTTCGTTATACAAATCTTACATTTTTATACACTTTAGTACATTTATTTACATGCTTGATAAGACATTCTTAAAAAAATACGTGTATATAATATTAATAATTTATTGTGTAAAAGTATATAAAGGAAAAAAGGAAAGAGCTCATAGAGCACAAAAAAAAAAATCCTTCGCATCGATGTCAGTGGGAAAAGTGCCCAAAAGGCTGGCAAGGTTGCCACGTTGGATGGCAATTCTGATTATTGGGCCCATTTGGTAAAAAAATATGGGTCAGCCCTTAATAATCTCACATAGTATATCATATCTGCCTGTGTGTCTGCTTAACGTCCGTGTGTCACTGCAGGGATCCAGCAGAATATCAGCGTCAGGTATATTTGCCTGACACATTCTGAGCTGGACTCCCATTTGGTACAACCTTGATATGCACACCGCATTGTGTATTTACGTTATTTAGCATTTGTCATAGTGTCATTATTATTTCGATGTGTGTGTTTTTCTATTTGTTATTATACCTCGTTTTTTATCTATTTAATTCATGTAACTGGTTATCATCTTACTCGTATTGTACTTTTGTGTGTTGTGCTGTCTTTTATGTGCGCCAAATAAATGCTTTATCTATCTATCTATCTATATCAATTGTTGGGTATAACCTTATATCATTGTTCATACCAGCACCAAAGCGCAGTCTGGTGTATACAAAATGAGAATCTATTATATTCAGTGCAGTCAATTTTCAAAACTAAGATTATTCAGAGTAAATACCGAGTGTTTGGTACAGAACTCGGTAGTTCGTAATTAAACTGCACTGCATATCATATTCGTGAACTGGGAGACCTTGTTCCCATCTCTTTGAAATAATTTATTGTACTAGTCAAGACGTCTCTGCATCTAAATATGTATATACATATAATAAAATAGTAAGTAAGTAAAAACTGTAAATCGAATACTTTTTAAAAAGAGTAATTGCTACGCGGTGTGGGAGTCGAGTCTGATGCCGAAAATATTGTTTTTAGAATTATTATCCTTTTATTATTTTTAACTCGAATATCGTTTGAGTAAAAGTCCAATCAAGTAAAACGGCTTGCTTCGCTTTACGTTTGCTCTGACGCAGTGCCAATACAGATGGTTTAACAACTGTAGTGCAAGTGTTGACCATCATAAAGAACACAAATCAAATCAAACATAAACATAAATTAGCATAAATTAATAAAATTAAAAGTCATTTGTTGAAATTAGGCTGAGAATCAGCTTTTTTCGAATGTCAAAAGGACATAAGATAGTCCCCCAAAACGCCCGCTCTTCACCACTTCTACGTCCCTTTTTTGTTAGCTTGTATTGTGTTCCAGTCAGTCTGGTTTGACACCTGTACAAAGCTTAAAGCAATTGAGAACAGAATAGCCGGAGCCCTTGACAAACACCAGTCTCCCGAGCAGGCTGGATTTCGTCGCGGCCTCTACCACTGACCACCTCCACTCCATCATCCAGGTTCTCGAGAAATATACGAGTTTCAGCTCCCACTTTATATTGCATTCGTAGATTACTCAAAGCTTTTTTTTTTGGTATTAGGTATACCTCAATTTTCAACGCCTTACAGAATCATGAAATAGACACCACATACATAAAACCTCTTGCAAAGTATTTATACAAACAGCACCGCACCGATTAAAATCAGTTCTAAGACAGGACCGTCTTTCCAGATTAAGGAGACCTGCTGTCTCCGAAATTATTCACGGCCATTCTGGAGGAAGTCGTCAGAAAGCTGGCAGCAGGGCAGGGAGGGGCATTATGGTTGGACAAAAAAGATTTTCCAATCTCCGTTTTGCCGACGATACTGTCCTTTTTCGTCTTCTGTCTCTGAGCTGACTCAGATGTTAGAAGATCTTAACACGGCCAGCCTAGAGGTTGGACTTCAAATGAATATGTTAAAGACCAAGTTTATGACGAACAGCGTGCATCGTAGGATCACTGTAGCGTGTGGGGAGGTTGAATATGTCGATGAGTATTTCTATCTTGGTTAAATAGTCTCATTCCAGGCAAGACAAAACAAAGAAGTTGCAAGACGCACCGAAAATGGGTCCCTCTTAATGGCAAACGACATCGTGGCAGGCCCAGACGTAGATGGCGGGATGAGATGGGCTCTTTAGTAAGGATTGGTCCTTGGCAGCTCTGGACGGAGATAGGTGGAAGGAACTCTAATTCCACCTCTCTCTGTCCAAAGAAAAGGTGGCAAGGCCTCCCTAAAAAAATGTGTCCCACTGCTTGGCAAATGCCTCCCCTTTTTTTCTTTTTCGGAAGAAGAAAGACGTTATTGTTGTATTGGCTTTTAATACAAATAAATACATAGAGCACACGCACAATGGGACCATTGTGCGTGTGCTCTGTGTATTTATCTATCTTGAAGGACTAGAAACCAAACCCGTAACATAGAATACATAGAGCAGCAACAAGTACATAGATTTTATCCTCACCTACGCTGAACTAATGGACACAAAAACATAAAACACAGCACTGGAATTTACGACTGAATCTGATGGTTTCATTTTTATATTTCATTCTACGCTCCATAGGCCACCTTAATTGAACTTTAACGGTCCAAGAAATGGGGCATTTATTGACTTTCAGAATAGTATAGGTTATAAATCGCAAGGGTTGAAACCGACAACGTCCGAAGTTAAGGGACCGTGTGATGTGGGGGTTATTTGTCTTTATCTTAATGTTAGGGTTGGTGCACATTGTTGGGGAATGATGAATCGTTGTGTATATTGTTCTGTGAATTAATGTTATCTGCTACAGTGTGTTCGGCGGCTATTGTTGAAATATTTTCGTAGTTATGTTAGTTATCAGTCGTTTTCATTGTAGTTGTGGCACTAACAGGCCTAATGTGTTGTATTATGTTCTTGTCCAGAAGAGGATATTTTGGTCCTTAGTTATGTCATTTAATGTCTTATAAGAATACACGATAAATTTTGTATACATGATAAATTTTTAACCAGTGCGCAAATTGTAATCATGAATTTAGCAAATTATTCTAGCGTAGAAATTTTTCGTCAGTTATAAAAAAAAAAACGGTCAAGTGTGAGTCGGACTCGCTCATCGAGGGTTTCGTACTCTGCAGCATCTAATTAAAAATTTACAGATTTCTTTACTTTATACACTTTACTTGTGCTATATGACATTGCTTCTTGCCAAATTTCATAAGTCTAGGTCAGCGGGAAGTACCCTATAGGTTCTGAATCCCTTGCGAGTGTCAAAATATGCGGCATATAAACGCCTGTATCTTTTGATTGCGTTGACTTAGAAGTTTGATTTTTTCAGTAATTTCAACTTGATAACTTTACGAGTTCCTGAGAAAAAGGGTCTTAACAGATGGAAAGACAGACGGGCAACGAAGTGATAAATTAGCTGTTTCATAGAAAAGTGCAATACCTACGCGGTCAAATGTATGGCAGAGCGATTTTTTTTTAAATAACCGTCAAAAATTCGTGGTTACAGTTAGCGGACGGGTTAAAATTTATTTATTTGTTATGAAAAGAATGAAGCATCACATTTTTGTAAACGGCATACCAAACTCTTTTTATTTTCACCCCTAAACTGAATAACGTCCATTCAGCTTCCTACACTTCAGCCATTAAATTGTCAATTTTCTTGATATTTTCTAATTTGAACTTTTTCAATCTCTTTGGTAAATTAAATATCTTGGTAGTCTTTGGGAGCAACAGCGTATAATGTTTACTACGGAACATTTTACGTGGAAAATGTTTATAGGTTGTTCTCTGAACGGTATTTATGTAGCATCATCAAAATTATAGGACACTTTGAGAGCGATGCTTTATACTTAAACGTGTATCGTCTATATTAATTGCCGAAATGTAGCTTTTTTAGTTATTAGGTAGCTTTATTTACGACATTAATTGTTTGTAGCAATCTAATCAAAATTTAGATCCTTTGTAATATAATAATATAATATAATAATAACGTTTATTGTGTCCAAAAGTTATACACAAACAATTTTGGGTTTGGAGTCTTCATTTAAGCAAGTAATGCCTGTATTAGAAGACTCCGCTCCTTCACAAAACTTTGTGGGTACCGATCTTGATGTTTTCTCATTTTCATTCTCCTTTTTTTTGGATATCACAATCAGCCTATATGTTCCCACCGCTGGAACACACGCCTCCTCTTTGTGAGAAGGATTGGGCCATAATCCACCACGCGCGCCCAGTGCGGGTTGGTGGATGTCACATGTCTTCGAATTCTTGGTTCTAGGACATGCTGGTTTCCTCACGATGTTTTTCTTCACCATTTTGATAGTAGTGGTGATGAAATTAAAACATCATCATCATCTGCCTAGCCTTTTCCCAACTATGTTGGGGTCAGCTTCCAGTCTAACCGGATGCAGCTAAATACCAGTATTTTACATGGAGCGACTGCCTATCTGACCTCCACAACCCAGTTACTGGGTAAGACCATACCCCTAGGTAATACTGGTTGTCAGACTGTCGGGCTTCTGACTACCCGTAACGACTGTCAAAGATCTAGGAATGACAGCCGGGACCAACGGCTTAATGTGCTTTCCGAGGCACGGAGGGGTCTCGGTATGTAAAAATGGTCACCCATCCACAGACCAACCGCGGCAAGTGGAGCTTAACCTGATCGATCCACCTGTGCGGCTGTTATTATTTAGCCACGGGCCCCTATGAAATTAAATACACAAAGTAAAGTGCCTGGCTGGGTTCGAACTCACGACCTACAACTCGTAAGTAGGTTCCACTGGGCTACTGCTCTCTCTTTTTTTGGATATCTGTTTTTCAATATTTGGCTCTTTTATTATTTCGTGAGAAAAATATGTTTCAATGTAGTATTTCTCTAGACAAGACGTATTGCTAAAAAAAATAATAGGAAAACGTCACGTTAACGGAACATTGTATCTGCAAAAAGATAAATACGTCGATGTACACATACCTTACCACCTTACCTTTACAGCATATTCATGGTGTTTCTATGATTAACGCTGCTGATACACACTCGGAAAGTGCTCGGTGCTCATTGAAATGCTCACGTTTCGTACGAGTGACTGCCACTCTAGTGTTCTTTCACATCTCGTTATTTGACACTCATGGATGTCATTGCAAAACTACCAGCATTCGCGCTATTTCAAATGATAGTGCTCGCGCCATTTTGTGTACCAACTGAGCGTGGATCGCGCGTATTGATTTTTGCGGAATAACTAATAGGTAGGAGAATTTATTTTGATTAATATAAAAATAATAAATTGGAAAATTACCTCTTTACAAGGTTAAATTAAATAAAGCAGCGAAACTCGTTAGACGCGATGTGTTAATATCTAAACAGTCATAATAAAACAAGAGCCCAAAAAAAATTAAAGCATCTTTTTGATTGTGCTATTTAAAATTAGATTTATAAATAAATAATTAAATATATACAGACAGCGCATCCTACTAATTAAGCCTATGTATAGGGTCTCAGTCTCCTTCTCCCTATTACGGATGTAATAGTCTATAAATAAGTGAACGTAAGTATGATGTAAGTTTGTGTAGTGTGTGTATTCAATTGAAACGTATAATTACTTCCGTATTGTAACCAAGGCAGGTGGTATTATACAATATTGAGCACTATTCTTTATACAATAGAAGTCATTCTCGTCGAATATTAGTCATAAATAATCCAAGCACAAAATAAAATACGGGGAATTCCTGTAATTCAGTACAGACGGTGCTGGCAGTTGCTACAATGAGCAGCATGTCATTATTATAAAATCATTCATTTAAAGAAAAGGGATTCCCCGATTTCATTTTAGTATAAATAATGAAAAATTCCTTGCCCATTTCGATCGGTCCGAATCGTACGTGCGACAAAAGTATGAAATGGTTCAAATATTTACAAGATATTATTATTATTTATTGTGAAATTTTGCCGCCCCCTAAAAGTGCCGCCCGGGGCGGGCCGTCCCTGCCGCCCCTACTACGCTACGCCACTGGTTCTGACTTCTAATATGATTCATGAGGATTTGAAATTGGGTAATTGCATTAGGTAATACATCACATCATAAGGTAATAATAATCTGTCAACACATTATCAATCTATCTAATTAATGATCTAATTAGGTGTGGTCTATAATTAGTAGGCTTTATAAAGCTCATATACACAAGCTAGTAGTTAGTCTAGTAAACTGCAGGGTAATTGCGTAACACACTGTCAGTAGCAATGGGTTTCATTTTGCCAGTTCAACAACATTCATTGCGTTATTTACGTTGTTGAGCAGACACATTTTTAACCGACTTCAAAAAAAGGAGGAGGTTATCAATTCGACTGTATTTTTTTTTTTTTTTTTTTTTTATGTTTGTTACCTCATAATAACCGACTGGGTGAACCGATTTTCATGATTCTTTTTTTATTTGAAAGCTGATGCTTCCTGTGTGGTCCCATTGTCACCATTTCAATATCTGATGATGGGATCTTGGAGAAATCTGGGGAACTCTTCAATAAATAACAGCAGATTAACCGCGATTGTTGCTATAGCATATCTAAGCATTGTTTACACCATCACACAACATAATATCACGCCTGTACTCACTACAAAGGTTATAATTTTTTTTATTATAATAATAATTAATACCAGTAAAACAACCGCGATTGCTGCTATCGCATATGTATGCATTGTTTACGCAATCGCACAACATAACATCACGTCTGTACCCTATAAACGCAGATGCAGCTTCCTGTCACTGATATTTACATAGCAAGTAGCGTTTATATGAATTTGATTGGGGTAGATATAACTAAAAAGTGAAAAATAAAAAAAATTATATAAAA
This sequence comes from Eremobia ochroleuca, assembly GCA_949629135.1. Taxonomy (NCBI): domain Eukaryota; kingdom Metazoa; phylum Arthropoda; class Insecta; order Lepidoptera; family Noctuidae; genus Eremobia; species Eremobia ochroleuca. The sequence continues at coordinate 8,166,182 of OX451389.1, forward strand.
AAAAACAACCGACTTCCAAAAAAACACTACAAAGTGAAAAATAATTTTAATTTCGGAAGTCGGTGTCAAAAAACCAAAATGCGGAACCAACGACACCGACTTCCAAAATTAAAATTATTTTTCACTTTGTAGTGTTTTTTTGGAAGTCGGTTGTTTTTTTTCGAGCATATGAAGCAATTGATTAGCAATATGCTTCAAAGTGATTCAAAATGAGAGTAATAGTGTATTGCGCAATTAGCGTGCTGGTTCAATAAAAATGTTATCAAAAGTACAAAAGCACCTGTTTCCCATTATGCTAAAATATCCAGTAAATACCTACAATGCGAATTTGCTAAATGTTAAATGTATTACTAGTAAACTCATTAAGTGGGTTTCCTTGGGATAAAATATAAACCTCTGAAAAAATATAAACATGAAGAATGATAACAAAAGAAGAATGGCAAGGTTGGAACCACGAAATTTGAAAGATTATAACAAGTTTTTGAAGAATTTTATAAAAAAAAAATGTTGAGTCACTGTGGGGTTGGGAATTAAAAGTTAGAAATGATTTTGTTTTATTAAAAAATAAGTTATCGTGCAGTTCCCTTTATACCTATTTTTCTGTTCTGTTTTTTCTTGTCTGTTTATATTTGTGTGTACATAAATGGTAAAATAAAATAAATAAAAATAAATACTAAACGCAAGGTCTTCGGATTACATTTCAGTCTACAGTAATGATTACGAAAGATTCACCTTTTTACACTAATGTACGTTTTCACTTGAGGGTTTTCCTTTTCTATACTTAAATCTTGTTAAATATAACAAAAACAGCCCGTAATAAAATATAATTACGATTATCACTACATAGTATAAAACAAAGTCGCTTCCGTCTGTCTGTCCCTATGTATGCTTAGATCTTTAAAACTCCGCAACGGATTTTGATGCGGTTTTTTTTAATAGATACAGTGATTCAATAAAAAGGTTTATATGTATAATACATGCATAAAATAGTAGAAATTCACTGATAATTTTAGAGGTTTCTAATGTGATGTCGTGAATAAACACATTTTTTTGCGCTTACATTGGAAACGCTGCCTGCACCCTACGAGATAGATCAAAATAATATACTACAGTATTGTACACCTTAAAAAGGTCTAAAAAAAAATGCGTGATGGTATATGTCTATCTCTAAGAGATAACCCACAAATGACCATTTTTTACCTTATACTTTTTACCTTATACTTTTTACGAGAAATAATGGCTCTAAAAGTATCAGTGTTTCTCTACTATATTATGCATATGTTATACATAAATAATACATAAACCTTCCTCTTGAATCACTCTATTTATTAAAAAAACCGCATCAAAATCCTTTTCGTATTTTTAAAGATCTAAGCATACATAGGGACAGACAGCGGGAAGCGACTTTGTTTTATATTATTTATTGATTGATATTGATCATCATTGCACCCGTGCGAAGCCGGGGCGGGTCGCTAGTTTTGTGATAAATGATAAATCAAAACGGAACGTTTTGCTGTCAATATTGGGTGGCTGTCAGTGTCAATTTTTATTCTTAAGTACTTTTGGATTCATTTTACGTTAACGATGAAGGTAGGAACCTTGCAGATAATTTTTCTCCAAATTTTCACAACTTACTTTCCATTTGCTTTTTTGTTAATTTTATATAATTTTTCAACTATTTATAAGTTTCCATTATTTGCGCTACCCCTACCAATGGGTCCCGAATTACATGCAATCTCGCCATTCTCCTTTGACTTTAATGCATTTAGATCGACCATGGCCAATTCACAACAATTTAAACACAATGGTTATACCTATTGAAAAAGTTGATCCACATAGTGTGTCCATGTTCTTGTTTTAAACCTACTGAATATTGCACTAGCTTTTAGCAGTATAGCCATAGGTTTAGCAACCATAAGACAGTGCGCACACTAAAGTCAAAAAAGTTTTACTTGGCCAAACGAAAAATCTCAAATAAAGCTTAAGTCACACTGTGTACACTGGTGTATTAAAATATACCTATACTAGCTACCATCATCTTAAAAAAACGGCCAATTGCGTGTCGCAAAATGAAGGGTTCCCTAGTTGGAATGAATTTATCTCAAGAACAAACCTAACATTGTAGTTGAGAACCATGTCCTCCCATACATTGCAACTGCAAATGTAAGTTGGTCGACTACTACTCGTAAACTTGTAAAGCCTAGTTAGCTATGATAGTTTTCCTTTTAAGTTCGTTATATATACTATTAACGCAATTTTTCAACCATTTAGCTGGCGGGGGGAGGAAGGGGAGGGGACGGGACGGACATTCGACTAACAAAAATTAGCACATTAAAGCTTAATATTTCACCAGCGGATCCCTGAATCGAAAAATCGTTTTAACAAACCTGCAATATATTTGAAAGACCTATCCAACGATACTGCTCACCATGGGGTAGACGAGAAAAACAAACATCCCCACTTTACGTGTGCAGGAGGTAAAATAAAAAAAAGAATTCATGATTTTATCTCACCACTTGGTAGGCGTGATTAATATGTACGAGTATATCCATGCCAGATTATAGCTTTCTAGTACTAAGACTCTCTGAGCTAAGCTGCTGACGGACAGACGGACATGGCGAAACTATAAGGGTTCCTTGTTGACTACGGAATCCTAAAAGGAGACCGGAATAAATTATATAGGAAATTATGCACCCTTTCGGGTTCTTTAATACTCAAGTTGCGAAGTGTATTATTTCACAAAGGCGCATAATAGAACCATCACGAAATGTAAGGGTTTAAAAAACAAGAAACAAATAATGAAAATGAACATTTATTGCATAAAGGGTGGCTTGTACGGGTGGCCAACTTTGAATTATAAATAAATGAAAAAAAGTTAAAAGCTAAAGTTTTTTTTGTTTGTTCCCAGTTAATTACAGTGGATTCATAATATAATTCAGTAGATAAAGTAAATTACTTTTTTATGCTATGTTCATTTTTATAATAATTATAAGTCCAGTTGATTACGGACAATGTTTTAAATAGCGAAATCTAGACACGCAAAAAGTGACCAGCCGTGCGATTCTGTCACCATCTCACCGTGAAAGCTTGGGTGAAGTGAGCGTGGAGTGAGCTGTCATTCACTAGGGATTAACACTACTTCACTTATGATTTCACGGTGAGATTTTTACAGAATCGACCGGCTGCATCCTAAATGCGTAACACACTATCAAAATGAATCTGAATCATTTTGAAGGATGCTGCTAATCCATTGCTTCATACATGTTCGGAAAATTCGACTGCTCAACAATGTAAACAACGCAATGACTGTGTTGGAAAAATCAAAATGAATGCCCAGCAGTTTCAAATCACCATCATAATACTACAATAAATCATAATAATTTAGTCACTTGGTAACCATTTTAGTGTCCTAACAAGTGAAAACTTTGTGACTACGAACCTTCCACATGACACAATATGTTAAACTACAACATTGTATGTCACAAACACACAAACAATTTAAATTATTAATTTACGACATGTTCCATTCCACGCTCTTTCACAGAGTAAGCAGAGTTCCAAGCTGTATCAAATAAATTTATAAACACAGTGTAGCTCACGGAGATATAAAATATGTCTTTTATTTTTCTCGTAGCATTTTTCGGCTACGCCAAGCGTTTTTGGAGCTACGAGCTACGCTACTACAGAGTTAACTCTGTCATGGCTACGTAACGCTACGGGCTACGTTTTCTGAGTAAACGTAACATGACATCACACCTGTATTACGCAAAGTATTAGGCAGAAGTGTACCATCATTTTGCCAGCTATGTTTAAGTCCCGTGGGCGAGTCTTTTGCCAGACACCGGGCTGCTACGTAGAAAATTCAGATGGAAAAAGCCAATAATAACACTTGCCCGACCCGAGAATCAAAACCCTCATCTAGTTTAAAAAAAAATATGATTGACATGTTAGTGTTTGCACAAACCTCGTTATCTGCCTAGCCTTTTCCCAACTATGTTGGGGTCGGCTTCCAGTCTAACCTGATGCAGCAGAATACGAGTATTTTGTACAACCTATTTATACAAACCTACTTACAGAAAAAAAAATCATTTATCATTATCGATTATCATTTATCATTATCATTTATCGTTATCATTATCATTTATAATTATCATTATCATCATCATTAAAATTATCATTATCATTTGTCGTTATCATTATCATTTATAATTATCATTTATCGTTATCATTTATCATTATCATTTATCATTATCATTTATCATTGTGATGTGTCATTGTCATTTATCATTCTCATTTATCACTATCATTTACAAGTCCAAGACCTCGTGCTGAGCAGTAGCGCTAGCGACCACTACACCAACGAAGCAGTTAAGTTCGTCATCGCTACCTGACGCTACGGCCTACGTCTTCTGCGTTATCGTGTTTTCTCAAAGCGAATATAAGTACAACTGTTTCCTTCCCCATTTGTTAAGGGTTGAATTTATTAATAAAAAAAAAATATTGAAATTAAGGGCCTATTTGCATGGAACACTTTTACATGCCACACACTTTTTTGGCACAGCCGTGAGGCACACTTTTCTGGTTATGTCTTACATCGGACTTCACACTTTTTATTTGGGGTTATCTGATGTATGTATCTGGTGTATTATGTCTTTTAGTCTGTGCTAAATGAATGTATTTTATTTCTTTTATTAAAACCAAAATTATTATAATGCACAATGATTTTCTCTTTGATGGAACAGTTTGTAGTGACAAATTCTATATATTTTTACACAAATCTTAATCAGTCATATAGATAGGTACACAATTTCCATCCAAAACACTAATATAAACATTATTTATTACATTTATTAATATACAAGCTTAAGAATTTCATCTGTTAAAAATACAATAAACGTGTAAACTGTAGCTTAAACTACAAATGGCTAAATATTAAAATACTAATAAAATACAAAGGTTAAAAGGATAGCCCAGAGATATCCGATATATATCGATACCGATATCCGTGGGATAGCCCGACTAAGTGCTCTATAGAGCATTTAGTCGGGATATCCTTTTAACTATCATTTTTATTGAGCTTATAAAACTGCACTTTGCAGTTAATTAAGTTGAAAGGGTATGGCTTCTGTGACGGCTTCAATAAATTCGTTTATTATGTGATTAATTTAATGATACAGTAACTGAGTTAATGGATAACAGATAAATCGAAATAAAGACCGCGATGTTTCTTTTGCTGGTTTAGATTAGGTACAGACGCCAGCACATCAAGCTACTACAATCTGTCTTTCTTTAATAGATTTTCAACTTTATCGCTAAAGTATACCTAAATTGGGATTGCATAAGCATAATCAGCCTAAAATGTTCCCACTGTTGGCACACAGACCTCCTTTCTGTGAGAGGGGCATAATTCAAATACGGCCCAAGTGCGGATCAGTGGATGTCACATTTCTTCGAGCTTTTTGGTTCTAGGGCATGACAGTTTCCTTACGATGTTTCCCATCACCGTTTTGACAGCAGTGGTGACGAAAATAAAAACAGAAATTCAAATTCATGCCTGCCTATCTATTCTGTAAATATCTCACCGTAAAAACAAAGGTGAAGTGAGTCATCAATAGTGTCAATCCCTAGCATCAGCATGACTCACAGCTCACTCTAAGCTCACTTCACATTAGTTATCACGGTGAGATTTTTCCAGAATCGACCGGCTTTTTTTTTTAACTCGTAACGTATAATTCATAAGACGGAGCCGATACCACTGCTCCTGATAAATTGGGATGTGGCCAGGAGAAGTGTGACGAGTCAAAATAAAAGTTGTTCGGAATTACTGTAACCACAGACATACTGTGCACTCGTAGTGCAACCTCGTTTAAAAAAACAGTAAACAAAAGAGTGTGTCAAAAACAGCTGCTTGTTCATACACAAAGTCCACTATTCATTTCTGTGGCTTGACACTGCAGGCGTCCGACTTATTCATGGAAAATTACATGAGGAGACGTACGCTAAAATACAGAATGCTGTTGACCAAATTTTCGTTGTCAGTGACCAAACTGGACTCTGCACTACCTAAGTGAATTAGCCAAGCGACGTTGACGAACGACCGAAGCTACCCACCTTTGTTGAATTATTACTGTGGCATTTACCCTTACAAACCAACTATTACCTAAAAGGGTTCACGAATTCAAATTTGCAAGTCCGCTTGAAGATTTTCTTTTGATCTCAACTTTGATTTATGCACCGAGATATCCTTTACATAAAACTTGAACCTGTATACTGATATACAACTATCATCTACATCTAAGCCTTTCGCAGGAACATGAAATGTAATGTTTTTACAATTTCATTCGTTAAGAGTAGTCGGGATTGTGGATCAGCGAGACTTTAAGCCGCTTACAAGCGTCCTTCGTCGGAAAATATCTTTGCTGCCTGAAAATTCTCGATTTTCATACCTGTTGGTCGTAAACCGCTTACAAAATATGTTGTCGTGACACTGTGCTTACATACTCCTGAAATAATAAGGCTACCAATAGGATATTCAACGTAATTAAATCTAGGTATCCTATAGTTTAAAGTTTTAAGCCTTCATTCTTCATTCTTATAAACATTTATCTAGTCATTTATCACAAATCCTTCAAAAATAATACTTTGTAATATAGGAATTAGGTATCTCTTACTCGCTCCTGTCTGTGACTTCGTCCGCGTGATATATCGGCCCCGACCCACCGCGTAGAATCCAATGCCCCCCCCCCCCCCCCGCCAATTCTTCGATTTCTAATTTTTTTTTTGCTCGGCCCCTGAGGGTCATTCATTGCGTGATGTTAAATAGTCTATAGCTTTCCTCGAGAATTGGGCTATCCTATAGATTAGCGCGTTCAAACAATAAAAAAAAAACAAACACACTCATCAACTTTATTGTTAGTATATAGATTTAGGAGCTATCAATTCCCAATCATTATTTACAATTTGTCGAGATGTATGTCAAAAATCGGAATTGCTTTTATCTTTCGAACCTTTTTATTTTCACGGAGGGAGGCTCGTTTTTCTTCAGTAACGGAAATCGGACAAGGCATCACTTTCGCTTTGAAAATCACTCCGATAGGATCTCGAGAGATGGCCATTTTGCACTCCAAATAAACAATTTGGAGTAAAAGTATTCGGGAAGGAAGCACTGCTAGATTTAATGTTGATATTCTGAATTTTGAATGGGAAAAGTTTTATTATATTTCACGGAATGTTATTTCAAGTATAACTTGACAAAAGGTGTCGGCTTTCGAGGATATTCGAGTTTGGTTCGACTTTGAGTAAGCGATACCTATTATGTACATTTTGATGTGTTATAATGAGTTTTATTTCTTATTTATTACGTCCTTCGTAACGCGTTTTTGTTAGTTTCTGTAAATATTTAGTAGTACCTGCTAACGGGTTTAAAAATTCGTTTCACTGCTACACGGAGAGAAAATTCTTAGAAAAATTACTGTGCTCGGCACTGTAAAGTGAGTGCAAGTGACATCTACAGGAAATTTTCTGAGTGAGATTGGGAAAAATTCACTGTTTGTCCAATAAATTTTACTGTACAGCATAAGAATTTTACTGCGCTGGCATGGTAATTTTTCCATTACCACTCAAATGCACTCAGATTATGAGACAGCACAGTAATTTTTCTATCCTTGTCTTAAGTTTTAAGAGTAGTCGTGGGCCAGTGGTAACAGCTGCATCTTATGAGTTGTAGGTCGTAGTTTCGAACCCAGACAGGCCCTTTACTTTGTGTGAATTATTTCGTCACTCTCAAAACGGTGAAGGGAAACATCGTGAGGAAACCGGCATGTCCTAGAACCAAACATTCGAAGATATGTGACATCTACCAACCCGCACTGGGCTGCGTGGTAGATTACAGCCCACTCCCTCTCGAAGAGAGGAGGCCTTTATCCCAACAGTGGGAATATTACAGGCTGATTATGCTATAGTTTTTCTATCCATGGTATGAAAACACCAATTTACCTCTGGTAATAGGCACGAATCCATATTTTACGTGAGCGTTTTAACTTTGGTAATTAATTCTAGTACACAATAACAGTTAAGATCGTGATGTTTAAAGAACTGGGGGCCAATTAGGACGCAGCAATAAAGATTATAATAAAACCCAATGCGTCTGCTGACAGGATTTATTTTGTTACTGTCCTGAATAAAATGAGCGTTATAAAAGTATAAACGTTACGATTTTGGTGAAGAGTAAAAACGATTTTCGTCCCTAATGTAAGCACTAGGACCAAACAATCTGATCGTTAATGTTGTCCTTCTGAATGACGGACAGCCGCAGGTTCTATATAGGGTCAAATCAAATTATCTAACGAAACTCATCAGACGCAATGGGTATCGAAATCTAAACAAAAACATAAAAATTATTTTTTTGTTTTATCATAAACCAAAAAATAAATTTTTATGTTTTTTTTTTTGTGGGGTCATCAAGAGCTGCGTGTTAGTGTATTAAGTACCTACTTGAAATATCAGTTTTTTTTTTTTGTGTAAACTTCACAGACGTGATTGGTATCGATATCTAAATATTATTGTGAATATAATCGCAAGTCATAGAACATTATGTTTTAAGTAAAAATTAAAATAACATCAATTTTTTTTAATTTTAATTTTATCGTGTTTAGACACTTCAAGAAAATTACCTAATTTTATTTTTTACTAAATACATAATGTTCTATGGCTTGCGTATATATTCAGACGTCAGACTAACAACCACCCTTTAAGTCTAAATGAATTAAAACCTTTTAACTCGTAATACTCGTGAAAACAAAGAAATTACGTGTCAATGTCAATTAGCAGGCAGCTCTAGGCCAGCTGACTCTCGACCCCAGACTAATACCATTATGTAAATGCTTGAGACGTGGCAATTCATACGGCGGGGTATTTACGGCGAAACTGCAAAATGTACTTCGAAACCATTTTGCATTCCAATGCGTACTTTCAATGCTAACTCCGATAGTTTCTAACAAATTCGTTTAATAAAACTTCAATGTGGTTGAAAAGTACACAACAAAATTAAAAACAAAGTTCCTTTCATTGTATATTATTTATTAAATAAACGGCACAATGAAATAAATTAACAACACACAACAGTTTGAGAAACAAAATTAAATGAAAACCAAAATGAAATGTTAATAAAATTTTAATGAATTATTTTTTACTATAAAAATAAGCATTTTTTTTATTATAAAACGCATAAGTTTCGATCCTGCGGGAATATAGGGGTAAAAAGTAGCATATTATTATTATTATTCTGATGTATAAGTCAAGTTCAAGTTCTGTGAAGTTTCATCACAATCCGTTCAATGGTTTTTGCGTGAATGAGTAACAAACATCCATCCATCCTCACAAACTTTCACGTTTATAATATTAGTAGGATAATAAAAAAAAATATTTAATCAGTACTTTAAATTTTAGTAACATACGCTTGTAAACACACAAACACACAAATACTATATAGGGTGACTGGTAATTAGTGACCGATACTTAAACACATGATGGTACCAAATACGAAATCGCGAAAAAAAAATCAGCTGTTCCCTACATTTATGTTCGTACGAGTCGTCAAAATGTAGGGAACAGCTGATTTTTTTTTTGTCATTTCACTTTTTGTCCCATTATAAAACTTGTTTGTTGTCATGAGTAGAATCATGTGTTTAAGTATCGATCACTAATTACCAGTCACCCTATAATCGTATAGCAAGTGTAATAGTATAAGTAATTTTTATTGTATTTGTTGGTATATTGGCGTGGCTAGCTGACATATAGCAAATAATTTAAGTTATTTAGTTAATTACTTTGCATACCTTCTATTGTATTCAATCAAGTATTTTCTAACTGAACAGACAGCTGTGTTGCTGGGGAGTTTGTTGCGCTACTTCTTCTCCCCAACGAAAGCACTAGGAAGTGGTGAAGGCCGGGCGTTTTGGGGCACTGTCTTTTGTAATTTTGACGTTCGAAAAGTGCTGATTCTCAGCCTACTTTGAATAAATGACATGTGATTTTGATTGATTCTAGGACATGCTGGTTTTTCTCACGATGTTTTCGTTCACCGTTTTGAGAGCAGTAGTGATGAAATTCAATTCACAAAGTAAAGTGCCGCCTGGGTTCGTTAATTTAATATAATAATAATAATAATATTCCACAACTTTCACACAACGCCATCTAGTCCCAAACTAAGCAGAGCTTGTGCTATGAGTACTAGACAACTGATAAACATACATATATATTTCTAAATACATACATATTATAGATAAATTACACCCAGACAAAGAACAAATGATCGTGCTCATCACACAAACATTTGTCCTAGGTGGGAATATGCCTGTAATTAAACTTTATTCAGTAAACATTTTCACGTTTGTTTGAACTTGTAAGTAAAAGCGAAATGAAACAGTATAGGCGTACTTATTGTTGTCCGATTAAGTAGAAAATCATAAAAGGGCGTGATTTGACCTTTATTTTTCGCTAGGATTTAACAGAAGGAGCTCTTACACAAAAATAACAAGGAAGTTTATCAAGAATGGCCGCCCAATATTATGTTACCAATTAATTGGATCCCCAATAATAACTTTCACAGCTGTTTAATCTAAGAGTACCAACAGAGTTATCAAATATTATAAGCAACATTGCTACACGGTTTTATTTTGGCACTCGAATGACCTCGATATAGGGGTGTAGTTGGTAAGGATTTCTGCTATTGTTTTGAGAAATATCACAATTAATATTGAAATGAAAAAAAAAACCTGGCTGGTTTTTTTTAGAGCGAGTCGGACTCTCGCACCAAGGGTTCCGTATTACACCTATATTAAATTTTCATTTTTTTTCTTCTTTTTATTTTTCCTGTAATCATTACATAAACTTCTATCACATAGAATAATTTCAGATTTTTCTCTATGCAAACTTCGGAAATAAAGGGAACTGTATTTTATTGAATTTTTCATTTTTTTATTATCATAGGTATAAATTGGAAAACTATCCGGCCTAAAAAAAAAGAAAAGTGTTTGAGAAGGTGCAAACAGCACTCTTTCATATGATACCCCACATGCTCTAGTAGCCCCACTTTGAATTTTTAAGACCCTCCTTTCAGTCCCTGTTGCAACAAATAAATATATTTTTATTTTTTTCTTATTTACAAAATAGTTGGGCAGACGACATCTAAAACCATTCCAAATTTCAAGTTGCAATAGTAGTTCTTAAGATATCCAGCTGTGAGAGATAGAGACTGAGTCGCACCATAAGGGTTCCTTATTACCATTTTGGTACGGAACCCTAACAAGACGAACGCCGTCAAGTTCTAATTTTGGGTACATATCAAAATAATCCTGTAGAGCTAAAAAATAACGCGAGCTGCTTTAATGGCGACATTAATTTAACAAGCGTATCTATACGTATCTATACGGTTTCGTTTTATGCCCATATTTTTATTTCAATTAACGTTATTATTTACTTACAATTTTCTAAAATAGCGTCTTGAAGCAACTTGTACTTAACCCTTAAATTGATTTTGTCCGTTTTAAAGGACGCAGTATTTCCACGCACACAGACGCTGTTTTAACACTCCTAAGCACTGTACCACAACTTCACATATAATATGCCATGCCCGTTTTATGTGACTTAGTTTCATGTACCACAACTGCACATATAATGGACAATGTCCGTTTTATGTGACATTGTAAAAACAATAAAAAAAATAAATTTTTTTTTTTCTTTATCCTCTTTTCTATCCTAATTTCAACCCATATACGCAATTTCAACATTATACACACAAGAAATCTAAGGGTGACAATTTAAGGGTTAAAGAACTGTAGTGCAGGGTTCATTTGCCGGGGTCACGGATCATAACATCACATCAATGTAATTAAAACGTATAACGTACAAAGAGTAGGCGCATTGAATAAAAGAGAGAGCAATGTCGACGACGCGGTAGTTTTCAAATGACGAATTATTTTATGTTGTTATAATTTTTATGATTACTGGCCACTAGATAATTACAATGGGGTGCACACATCAGGGCTCTTTCAGGTAGATTGAGTTCAGCTGCATATGCAGCCAGAAAAATAACGCAGTTGACAGATAAAGCCACAGGCTAGGCTAGTATACTTTGCTTATTTCTACAGTATTATGTCTTATGGTGTTCTGCTGTGGGGTTCGGCAGCTGACGTAGATTCAATTTTCATTTTTTACAAAAGAGGGCAATCCGCGCAATTTATAAAATGGGTCCTCCCGAGTCTCTTAGAAGCTAATTCAAAGAAATTGATGTACTAACTCTGCCTTCTCTTTATATTTTAGAAAGTATTTTGTATGTTCGTAAAAATTTAGGAATTTTCAAAATAAGAAGCGGTTTCCCTAATATAAATACAGGGTTATTTTTCAAAGACCAGCCAAATCTAAGGATGTGGTACAGACCATCAAATTGAACAATTTTGTCCATGGGACCAACATCGTATTCGCGAATAAAAATTCAGCCGTCCCATACGTTTAGGTCGAGTAGGTATTGAAGTTTTCTAAGGGACAGTTGATAAATTTTTCGCGAATACGACATTGGTCCCATGGAGAAAGTTTTTCAGTTTTATGGTCAGTACCACATCCTTAGATTTGGCTGGTCTTTGAAAAATAACCCTGTATACGTAGTAAAAATGAAATTGTGATACTTATATTTAGATTAACTAAAACTAGCAAGTCATTTCTTGTAAACAGCATCCGCGTTTATAACAAGTTGCCAAAGCCGGTTACAGAACTTAGCGATGGAAAGATCAAAACCCTCATCAAACGTGTCGATACCAAAAAAGCCTATTATAAGATTAAAGACTATGTTGAAGACAAGGTAGTTTGGCAATAATTCCTTCAGCACATGTGGCTTCCCTGGCACCTGATTAACGGCACAACTACATACGTAAATGTCTATCATCTGCTCTCAAATTCCGAAGTTTATTTTTTACTAGTAGCGCCCAGCGGTTTCACCCGCATTATTTTCGATCACGTAGGAATATCGGGATAAAAAGTATCCTATGTGTTAATGCTGGTTATAAATTATCTGTGTGCCGAATCTCATTGCGTGAAAGAGTAACAAACATCCATCCATCCTCACAAACTTTCGCATTTATAATATTAGTAGAGAAGTAGAGATTTATTTTTACAAACTTCTTTGACATAATCTATTTAGAATTGTCTGTATATAATGTCAAATAGTGACATTATATACAGACAATTCTAATTTCGAATCTTTATTAGTGGTTGTAATGACAATCATATCACTTGGTTTTATTAGGTTTTTATATTTTATTTATCCTTTTGATAGATTCTTTTATATTTTGTAAATTTGAGGAATTTATAAGCCTTGTAGACTTTAGATCTGTAGACCATTTTTTTATTTTATCAACCAGGTACTTGTTGACAGGCCTACGCTCTCCTCCCATACCTAGTGTAATTTGAAAACATTATATAAGCCAATTATTTTTAAAAGAGTAACCATGAAGTTTCTTGCCGGCTCTTCTTATAGGAAATGACCAATTGGAACCGTGCACCTAGCTTTTGACGTTTCATAAGCGCCCATGTAGGTTTATGTGATATAAAATATTTTGATTTTGGAGCCCTACCGGCGTGTTAAATTAATTTCGTCATTGTAACGGCACGTTCTGTACTTTCCTAAGTTTGTTTAAACTATGATAGTTTTTCGTCCAGCTAAATAGTTTCGAATTCGATCGGACGAGTCTGGCAATAAAATAAAATGCACAAGAGTGTAGCCGTAAATACTCCTGAATAGGTATAAACTTTAAAGTCTTTTGACAGTTTTTATCATTCCGCTTCCAGAAACGAGAACATGGTAGCGTAAGGATGAAGAAATACGGGCCAATAAATTGAACATAAATTAAACACACATATGTACTTATTCAAAAATCTCTAATTTTAAAATATAAATCAGCTTTGTGTCTTTTGCAAAAAAAAAAAAACGGCTTGCCGAAAAAGAAACAGTTACGATAAAACTGCATCGTTCATTGCCACCTTTGCCGTGGTGTTAACCGGACGATGCTAAGCTAGCGTCACAGCGATAAACTAGTTGAGTATTCTGTCCTTTCAAAGCCCACGTTGTTGCTTCGTCCACAGTAAACATTTGTTATTTACGTAGGTACGCGTCGCGCTGTGTCACCGCCTTCCACCTAGGACACGGCTTTATAGACGTTACTACTGACCATTATTGATTTAGGTCAGATATTCCCAAACTTTTTTTTTTTTCATAGACCACTTTAAAGATTGTGCTGGTTCCGGTGGACCCTCTGCAGCTACATTTCTACCATATTCCCAAAACTCGACAAAAAATGTGAAGATTAGATCTAACGTAGATTCCCGTCGAGTCTCCCGTGGACCCCTGGGTGCCACCTGGACCACTTTGGGAATCAATGATTTAGGCGCACTTGCACCACAAAACACTAAATGCATTTACCGTCACTCGTATTTAAAACATAATTCTGTCTCTATCATCTTCAAATGAGACAGAAATAGAACGATGTTGTGAATACGATTAAAATGCATTTAATGATTTGTGGTGCAAATCATTAAATGCATAAAAAGGTCAATCAGTAATAGCAACGCCTACCACTTACACGTTCAGATGAAATTAGCTGCCGAAATATCATCACAGACGTGGTTGATATCGATATATAAATAATAACGATAAAAAAAAAATGACTGTCTATTCTCATAATTTCAAATAACTGAAAATGATTAAGGTCCGCCACGCCTAGCAGTAGACACTGCCCTAAATGAGGCGCGAAGCCGGTTTTAAGCGGCCCGATACTATGCGAATAATATCGGGCCGCTTAAAACCGGCGCCACTAAATAAGCTCTACCTGCTTGCAGGAATCGCACCATCTGTACGAAGCGATGCCCTATGCGCGCTGGAAAAAAAGAACCAGGAATGCAAATCCCGATATTCCCTCTACGATTACACAACGACCTCGGGTAGGCATAAAAGTCGTAGAGTTTCTTACGCTCTACGCAGGCTGTTCAGGACAAACCACCCAATGAGAGAAAATAGTGGGAAGAGAAGCATCCACCGCCTCCCAACTTCGTTAAATCCTCTTGACTCCCAGGCGTGATTTGTAGTGGCCTGTATGGAAAGCTCTCGATCGATTGCGTGCCCAAGTAGGCCGCTGCAGACAAAATTTGTCGAAGTGAGGGATTGCTGACCCATCCAACACCCAGTGTGAATGCGGTGCCTCTGATCAGACATTGCCCCACTTGCTGGTGTCTCCTAAGTGCCCATTCACTTGCACCTCGGATGACCTAAAGAATTCCACTGATGTCGCAATCAATGTGGCCATCTGCCGGTCGAGTCTGGAAAAATCTCACCGTGATAACTAAGGTGAAGTGAGCTGTGAGTCATGCTGATGCTAGGGATCGACACTATTTACGACTCACTCCACGCTCACTTCACCCAAGTTTTCAGGGTGAGATGGTTACATAATCGCACGGCTGCTGGGGTCAAACTATATACCTATACTGGTTGTCCCATGAATCAAACTTAATAAAAAAAAGAGATTTCTGTGCCACAGGCTTCTACTCCGTTCACCTTTTTTACCCCGTTTTTGTCCAAACCAAAAAATCAGACGGAATAAAAAAAAAAAACAAAACAACAAGGTAGGGTATCACCCACACCAAAAGAAAAAGAAGCTGGTAGTTTTGTAGCCTGTATATCTCCGTCGGCTTTGCACTTTATAGACAACTCACTTAATTTAATTTTAATTTTCGTTTTTAATTTTACCTTCACCTCACATCATATCACCAATCATGGCTATTATACTCTTAAAATAATAAGCAAAAGAGCCGTCAGCCTTATAAAAATAACAACAAAAATATAATTACAAATATTTAATATAAATAATTAATATAATTTACATTAAAAAAAACCGGTCAAGTGCGAGTCGGACTCGCGCACCGAGGGTTCCGTACAAGTTTCTAGGTATGTACTCGTAAATAGTTTATCACGGAAAAAAATTGTAATGTAACTACAAATTAACCGTTTTCGGATTTTTTCCTTTACTTGTGCTACATGACATTGCTTCTTGCAAAATTTCATGATTCTAGGTCAACGGGAAGTACCCTATAGGTTTTGAATCCCTTGCGAATGTCAAAATATGCTGCATAAATGGGACATAAACGCCTGTATCTCAATTGCGTTGACTTAGAAGTTTGATTCTTCAAGGGATTACAGCCCTGAGTCATCATGTGCCTAGCATTTTCCCAACTATGTTGGGGTCGGCTTCCAGTCTAACCGGATGCAGCTGAATACCAGTATTTTACATGGAGCGACTGCCTATCTGACCTCCACAACCCACTTATTGGGTAATACGATACCCCTTGGTAAGACTGGTTATCAGACTTTCGGGCTTCTGACGACCCGTAACGACTGTCAAAGATCTATGAATAACAGCCTGGACAAACGGCTTAACGTGCTGTCCGAGGCACGGAGGGGTCTCGGTATGTAAAGATGGCCACCCATCCACGGACCAACCGCGGCAAGCGTAGCTTAACCAGATCGATCGAACCGTGTGACTCTTATTTCTTAGCCACAAGCCCCTCTGTATTGCAGCCGTGAGTATTTGATATTAATATGAAATTGATAACTCCACGCGTTCCTGAGAAAAAGGGTCTTGACCGATGGACAGACAGACGTACAACGAAGCGATCTTTTATAAGGGTTCTGTTGTTCCTTTTGAGGTACGAAACCCTAAAAAGTCAACTTTTCCTGCTAGCAACACCGGTCTTAAGGCTCCTACACACAGTGCAACCCGGCGGCAGTGCCGCCGGGTTTTTGCCGAGCGGCCATGCCGCCGGCATATGCAAGCCATGTCGCATAAACCCGCCAAGCATAATTCCAGTTGCGACAGTCATGTAGAATGCTAATGAAGTGCACATTTGTCGTTGGTTACGATGAATAAAGAAATCCGCACTGCCATCGCAGTTGTAATTTTTATTTTAATAAGAAGAAATATAAAAGAAAGAGAAGGTTTTGGGTGCGCCTAAGTTTACAATATAGAAAATGGCGGGTCGTGTGTGCGGCAAGCCAAGGCTCGAATACCCGCCGGCCTGCCGGCGGCAGTGCAGGCGGCTCGGCCGCTGGTGTTGCCGCTGGCATTGTGTGTAGGAGCCTTTAGGAGAGTACTCTAAAAGAAAAATCCAATTACCCGTCATAAGGCTCCTTTAATCTTGCCTACAGAGTGGAAGTTTTTTTTGGGGAACGTAACATCGTTTGTCCAGTTTCTCTTTTAGATAACGCATGTTTTTTTATGTCAGTACCTCTATGATAAAAATAATAATGATGTCTTGCACGATAGCTACAGGATCAAGCAGAGAACCTAACTTATAATTTACTATTATTATTATTTATTTATTCATCAATCAAGTAACATAGACTCATACAATACAATTATTAGACACACAATGTCAAAAGCAATAATTACACATCGACGCTGTGAAGCGATTTTGTCGTATCTCGAAAAATGGCATTTTTTTAGGGGTATTCCTCGGAGCGCACCAACTTTAAACCGCACCAAATAAAGTACACCAAAAGTATTCCTCAATAAGATGGTGCGTTTCGAGGAATAATTTTGGTCTGCTTCATTTGCGTTTCAAAGTTGGTGCGCTTCGAGGAATACCCCTTTTTTATTGCATCATTGAAATCAGAAAAAAATACTGCGTCGGACGGTCCGATCAATGTTTTCCTACGATATTTTTTTATGATACGACGTTGACTTTTTCTAAACTATTTTAACAAAACATACTTCAATATGTTGTAAATACATAAAATCAACTATTTTTAAATGATATCTAGATACAGCAAAAATGCCATAAGTAATTTTTTTTGCAGTCAAGATATACGGTCCATGTTTGTATGCTACGAATCACTTACAGTATTATGTATTTGTCACAAAATAGTGTTCTATTGAGATACAGCTCTTTCACCGCCTGAGTATTTTATGCCAGCTAGAGATCAATCAACTCAGCCCATCGCAGTCCACTGCTGGACATAGGCCTCTCCCAGACTGCGCTACAACACCCTGTCCTCCCCTCCTGTCCTCTGTCTGTCAGCTAGAGATAGTACAATTCAATCGCTCGGGTTTTGAATGTGCTTTAGACTTACTACATTTTATTCTACGCATTTTATAATATATGTGACCCATAATTCATTTATAATAGAGTTTCAATTTGCGCACAATTATAATTACACTAAAGAAGCATACCCCCAAATTCGTGTCTTCCCTTGGATATAGGTAAGTAGGTACGCCGTTTCCCGATCGTATCGCAGTCGATGCGTGAGCGCACAAGCGAGAAAGCGAGTACGTAGTCAGCGAAATTCAGGAGTTTTACGTGTTCAACTGAAGTGAATACTAGGTGAGTAAAGGTCACAGCTCATTAGAGCCACCCGGCACCCACCTCGCACCGCCTCGTCGCACGGCGTCTACTCGTTGTCGACAGGTGGTCCACGGGTGGACGCCGCGTTATCACCAATAAACGTCGCGTGGTCAAACAGTGGACCTCGCGTCGTCAACCAGTGGACCCCGCACGCTCAACGAGTGAACGCCGCGTGGTCAACGAGTGGACGTCGCTTGGTCCTCGAATTTTCGAGTAGTTTGTTAACAATTGGCACTAGGTCTACACGTGTGTTTCGTAATGTCAAATTTTACAAACCGTGAATTGAATGAATGGGGAGCGACCCATCGCCAACGTAACGTCCTCGCGTGAATCATTCGCGGGCAGCGCGCGGTCCGCTCGGGACCTGCGTGTTGTCAATGCGCAGTCAACGCAAAGCAAGCATGCAAGCAGCGAGTTGTCACCGAGTGATCCACCCGCCGTCTGCGCGTGGAGGGCTTACGACCGAGGCGATCCGGTGACGCTACGGAGTTGATGTAGTGAGCGCATACCCATACAAGTCCATATTATAAAGAATACTAGCCGCAGGAGGCGAGGCGGTGCGGAGTGGGTGCCGGGTGGCTCTAATGAGCTGTGACCTTTATGGTATTTAACCATTTTGATTACTTTATGTTAATGATAAATTGATTTTAGTCAATTCGTTTTTGAATCTGATACCAACACAATTGACTACTACAAACTACTAGTAGTTTACTTCTAACTGAGATCTCGCGATGTTTCGTTTTGTAGTACAGTAATGAGTAAATAAGGAGGTAAATTAGGTAGCTTCCTTCACACTTAGTCGTTCTTAGGTTTTTACTACCGCCTAATCCAGGACCGACTGGCTTATCGCACCTTTCGAAGCACGTTTATTAAAAAATAACCAAAGCACTTGCTTATTTTATTACATTCGCAAATTGGCGGTTATCTCTAAACCTGACCTAATATAAAACAATTATTCTAGAATAATAAATTATCCTACTAAAGTCTATTCAAACTTATATTTCAAATTAAACAAATAACAACAAAAATTTATACATTTTTCAATTGATTGCTTTTTTATTGATTTGAAATGTAGGTCGACGAAACTTGTACCTAAGTAAATTATAATTATGTTTTTTTTTAAATAATTTGCATTATATTTGTTTGATGTTTCGTCCAAAATATCACTCAGATTATTTCTTATAGTTGAAAATGTCGGCCTCACCATCACTGCTCTCAAAACGGTGAAGGAAAACATCGTGACGTAACCGGCATGTCCTAGGACCAGAAATTCGAGGACATGCGACATTGTTCTAACTAAAGAAACTCTTTTCAGCAGACACATTTCATTATTTAATTTTCAAGTTTGATAACACAAAAAGGATGCTTACCTCCGCAAATATCCCTCAAAAACGCGTACATTACTTTTTATTACACCCAATTTGCTCCAAAAATACGCGTTCCACATAAATTCATGGAAAATAAAAGCATTATAACACAGCAACAACAATAAGCTGACGTGGGTCGAATATTTATTAACTGGAGGCTCTAATTGCGAGGTTATCTTTGTGTTGTAGGGTAATATTGTGGAGTTTACGTCATTTTTCGCGTCGAGTCGGCGTCGTCGGTAATTCTAAGCAATTTGCTCCGCGCTCCTCGGCGCGGACTGATTTCGTTTGCGGACGACTTAATTATCTGGTTCGAGTTTGTATTTAATGTGTTGTGACGTCATCGTTCTTAATGCAGTGGAAGTAATGTTTGAAATTATGTTTATTTCTTTAAGGGTGCGGAAGTAGGATGACTGTCATAAGCTTCGGAGTTTAAAATACCGATGTCCTGTATACGTAGAGTTTAAAAGTACGAATTATGTGAGTTAGAAGGTACTCTATGACGGCTTATTTAGTTGAGAATGTTCATAATCGCGTTGCTAAATAATAACAGCCGCACAGGTCGATCGACCAGGTTAAGCTACGCTTGCCGCGGTTAGTCTGTGGATGGGTGACCCACCCCTCCGTGCCTCGGAAAGCACGTTAAGTCGTTGGTTCCGGCTGTCATTCGTAGATCTTTGACAGTCGTTATGGGTAGAGTCAGAAGCCCGAAAGTCTGACAACCAGTCTTACCAAGGGGTATTGTATTACCCAGTAACTGTATTGTGGAGGTCAGATAGGCAGTCGCTCCATGTAAAATACTGGTATTCAACTGCATCCGGTTAGACTGGAAGCCGACCCCAACATAGTTGGGAAAAGGCTAGGCAAATGATGTTCATAATAGCGATGTGCTGAACTTCGAAAACTTACTAAGACAATGTTAATTGAGAGTGTTATAAATATTGGTTATAACTCTATTATTGAAGGAAAGAACCAAGTTTTCATTAAATGCAATTCTTAAATCTAGGCAGCTTCCGAAAATTTCATAGCACAAATTCAGAACACCTTATTGCTGAACTAGTGGAATTCACTCTACGCAGAATAAGGGCGTCTAAAATCCATAAATAATTGAAAACAAACACTTAAAACTCATTTCATACTTAATTCTAACATCCAAAAGCTGTATCAAGCGCTCAAACAGTAATTTCCCCTGCAAATAACAGTTGTTAACACGAAAACATTGCATATTCATTCATCAAAATAAAACAGATGAAAATGTCAACAACAAACACGAATCCTAAATGAACTAATTCACGAACAATGACAGTCGTTGCTCAATCAGAAAATAATACATGAGGCTTAAACCGCCACACGGAACTTAATGAGCCTTATTAAAAGCGGTCATTTATTAAATATACTCATGGATTTTTTGTGGTATTATTATTTGTATATACAGCGTGTAACGGAAGGGGGGTATCAACCCTGAAGGAGGTGAATGTGCTCATGAAACTCAACAACTTTCCCGAAAGAACATAGGTCGAAATATGAAAAAAAAATTTGGCCCTCCCTTACAAAACTGACTACCAGCTGATTGATTTACTATGGGAGGGCCAAATTTTTTTTTCATATTTCGACCTATGTTCTTTGGGGAAAGTTGTTGAGTTTCATGAGCACATTCACCTCCTTCAGGGTTGATACCCCACTTCCGTTACACGCTGTATAACTTTTATTTTTAATATTTTGACATTTTTATAACTTTTTACAATTTGACAATTTTATATATATATTTTTTTATATACGATTCTGACATTTTTACACATTTTTTTTAATGAGTTTGTTGAATATTTATAATAAAAAATAATCACAATTTATTTTGGGTTTTATCTGAGTAGAATTTAAAATAGTTTATAATTTAAATGTACAGACGCCAGCATATCAAGCTACTACAATCTGTCAAATTTCGTTAATATATGTTCAACTTTATCTCCAAAGCATAAGGTTCAAAGTTGATTAGCAAAATTTGACAGTTTCAGTTAGGTAGCTTGATGTACTGGCGTCTGTACCTGTGAGTGTAAAACTATGGACTAGAGTTATGACTGAAATAAAATAAAACAGTAATAATTATTATTACGTCTGTGGTAAATTTCAATAAATTGTCAGTGATCAATTTGTTAGCCCCTAGTAATGGACCTGGAGTATGTAACAAGTTAAGGGATGCGGGAAAAAGGTGTTGACATTTCTTTATAACGGGCGCACTATGGTTCTGTATAAACTGCTTTGTTGGTCCCGTGGTCGCAAGCGTGACTGCTGGGTTCAGTTTCCAGGTCGGGCAAAGTTATTCTTAATAGTCTGGAGTTTGGAAATTGGCGGTGTGATACCCCGTGCCTCGGAAAGGACGTTAAGGCGTTGGGCCTGCGCCTGATCTTTCTGCGGTCGTGTCGGATTGCCGTCCCATCAGACTATGAGAGTAAGGGAAGAGAGAGTGCACCCTTGTCTGCGCATATATTCGTACACTATACTATCTCCCGCGCCGAAGGCGAGTCTTCGTTGAAATTGGTCGCCATGGACGGAATTCGGTCTGAAGGACTATTATTATAAGGGCGCGGTGTACCTAATCTGCCTCTTCATGTATTGTAGGTATACCTATACCAACTCTATTCCAAAACAATTTGATGATTTTTTTTTTTTTTTAATGGCATGTCGCAGTTCAATCTATGAGGTGATCGTCTGCTTAACCGGGCTTGCCTATAGATGCCTCAATAAATTAAGGCCTCCAGCCAAATGTTGAAAAGAAAAAAAAAAATTTTATTTAGGTACGTACCTAAATTGATAAATCAATCTATACTAATAACTAAATAAATATAATAACACGTGATGAACCTGCGGGGTGATTGCGTAATGCACTAACAGTAGCAATGACTTTAATTTTGACAGTTCAACCACATTCATTGCTTTATTTACGTGTTAAGCAGTCACATTTTTCGAACATATGAAGCAACGGATTAGCAATTTTAAAAATAATTCTCTGTTATGCTGGTTATCATTCACGTGGCTTGCGGTGCTCAGTTAGTATCTGGTCATGTCCATTCACATACTCACTTTTAGCACGAACTTCAAGCAGAATAGAATAAACTTATCATGGACGTACTTACAAAAAAGAAAATTTACTGAAACAAAACAAGATCGACGTAAACAATAAACTAAACTTTTTACAACCACTTTGTTATCACCAGAAACATGCGGGAATAAAAATCAAAAACTTTTATTACGTAAGCTTTGTCTACACGTTTTATAGTTACGATAACATGACGCTGTACTGTAAGAAAACCGAATAATACCTTGATCAGCAAGAAAAGCATTGTTTGTAAATATTTAAACAACTTATTTCATGTTACTTTCAGCCTACTTTTTACAAAATACATAAACTTTTGACAAGATCTCTCATTAAATTATAAATGTTTGAACGTAAACTTGTTTAATTTTTCAGCTGATACGTTTTCCGGGCATCCGTTAACCGGATAGGCGGGGCCAACAAATACGATTACAGGCCGTGCTCCTCATTAATGTGGCGTGCTAATTAAAAATGTATGTTTAAAACAGCCTCATATTTTGCTCATATTTACACGTAGGACAGGAAGATAATTTAAACTATGGTGTGAGGCTTTGCATGTTTAATTTTGGTCACAGAAATTACTTTAGAATTCTTTTGCCAAAAGCTAATTTTCAAAATGGTTGCTTTTACTCGCGTGATGATGTTCGACTTTAATAGTTATTTTAACCATTGTATAGCGATATTAAAACGGTGACGGATCGTGAGAAAACTGGCATGTCCCAGAAACAAAAAATCGAAGACATGTGACATCTACCAACCCGCACTGGGCCCGAGTGGTGGATTACGGCCCACTCCCTCTCACAGACAGGAGGCTTGTGTCCCAGTAGTGGGAACATTATAGGCGGACCTATGTATGTAGCAATATTATTTATTTATCAGTGTAGATGGAAACGTTGTGCTGCGGAAGGAGGCCGTGGAAACAATATCGAAATTCACACGTACAAAATGGAAATATTGGCTGTTCGTGAAGGACGAACCGCTGACGAGAATAGTGCATTTCGTAACGAATGTATCTTGAAGATTACAGTGGCTTGCAGAGGAAGAGACTCCGACTGACCTCACGGACCTTATAACGTTTGTATCATTGTGATCGTCCACTGCTGAACTTAATCGTAAATCTACAATTTCATGAGGTCACTGGTAAGATCTCTGAACCAGGCAAATTAATTATTAGTTGCAGTCAGTCGTTCATAAAGTAATAAGGAGATGTCTATTCTCTTGAAATCATACTCTATTATTTTTTACGAGATGATGTGTAAAGATCGTTGGCCTATTTTTTTGAAGACAACTACTCTTTTTTCTCTATTGACTTAATACACAACAAAGCCTAGAACTTTTGAACATCTCGAGTATGTTTAAATACTTCCAAAGTAAAAACTAAGTAAGTATTAAAGTCCCTGATAATGCCACTAATCGCCGTCATAAATAAAGATCAGACACAAGACAAAAATAACGTAAAGCCCTTTGTACACACACATTCTTCTTGCAGCGAAAAACTATGGTTTATTCGCCATGTGTAGGTACGGTCGTCAGTGTAAAGGCCCTTTCCCACGGCAAAATCCCGTTTTTTGCAGGTACGGTTTTTTGCAGGATCCCGCGTATTAGTGTACGTGTTTAAATATACATATTCACACAAGTATCCCGTTTGCAGTATCCGGAAAAACGGATGCCTCTTTTAAAGTCCAGACATAATCTTTGTCAGATCATGTGAAGACCATCTACAGACGCACATATCGCTATACAATGCACTGCACATCAAGCTACTACAATCTGTCAAATTTCTTGATTTTCAACTTTATCGCCAAAGCGTAAGGTTCAAAGTCAATTGAGAAAATTTGACAGATTCGGGTAGCTTGATGTGCTGGCGTCTGTACATTGATATCTGGAATGGTCTTTTGAAGAAAGTACCACACGGATTTGAGTGGACCAGTCCGGTCCGCGCAAGCATTTGCCAGTAATCATGTAGCTCAACTCAGAACTTGAGGTGTTGTATGGATCACTATGGAAGCTTGTTGACACAAACGTTTTTCCTACGGCACCTTTAATACGTATTTTGTTTGTGCCATGTGCAAAGAGCCTTACAGTTTAAGCCGATGTACAGAGAATCAATGGAGATATAAGTTGACAAGTCATTGTGGTGAAGGAAATCCTTTTATCCCAATTATGTATGGGACCTAAGTGTACGATGGTTTCCATTAGGGAGGCTCCACTGCTGTAACCTAATATTCGATTTGCTTTTACATTGAAACTGACAGTAACCTTGTTATCCGTTCATAGGGAAGGACTGGTCCAATTGAAATCGAGACTTGAGAATTCAGAATTGAGAGTTTTTAGGGAGTCTTGTCTCTGCCATCCTGTGTGTGTTAAAATCACACCTACCTCTAATAAAACTGCAACTACGTCTAAAAACAGATCACCATTTTCTATAAATTATAATATATTGCCATGCCATTTTGGAGTGTAATACGTAATATTAACCACGATTAGGTAATGACTATCAAACCAATTATCATAATTCCCATCACGATATTTCGTAATCTAAATGCGAGTTGTAATTTCACTAATTGCACATCAAGCAGCATGATAGCCTGTCTCATCTCATACTATTAATTCAAATAGTCAAAATGGCTCTGCGGCGGCGTCAGGAGTCTGCTCATTAAGAAAAGTAGGAGATCTCGGGGCTTATTCTGAGTAACGGCCGGTCGGTCTGCCTTCCGCGATTGCTCATTAAAATTATTTTTAAAGCCTTTTGGATTCATTCACTTTAATTGTTTACATAGCTATTAGTAAACTATTACGAGTATTCGTTGGGCTAGTATACAATATGGAGACAACAATAAGAACAATAAATGAAAACACTGGCAATATTAGCATAAGAGTATTTTGGAACTATCAAATAACTTCTGATATCGAATAAAAAAAAAATATTCTTTTGAACAACCTAAGTGATGGACCGACTAGGGGCTTTGCCAATCTTTGATTGTGTATAGTGATTAAACTATTGGATAGTTTGATTGAATTTTCATAAGAAGACTGGGAACGTCATTAGACAGACGCAGTTTTATTGTCGTATTGTCGTCTCCACCTTGTATAATAAGAATTTGAGATAATTAAATCCAGCATCAGGTTGAAAAAAATCATGGCTTTCTTGTCGTCTCTATCACTCGTTACTGTGTGACAGACTCATTCTGAACGTCAATGCGTCTGATTTTTAATACTTTGCGGGACACTTAACGCCCCTCGACGTAATAACAATAAAACTTCTATTGTGTCTCGTTCAGTGTCCTTCAATGTGTTAAGTGCTCATATACACGAGCGGCACGCGTCAATTTCAGAGGCAATTGCACTCGTCGACGGCAGAGGCAACGACAGAGGCGCCCGTGTGATATGAGCTCTTAGGCAGTTTTCTATTGTGTAAAAATTAAGTTTATTGGTGTCATGGGATATATATACAAGGTGTAACTTAAATAAAGCACAACCTCTTAATGGGACCAAACCTGAAGTCGCAAAAAAAATCAACTGTTCCCCTACATTTTGACGAATTATGCGAACATACATGTAGGGAACAGCTGATTTTTTTTGGCAATTTCAGGTTTGGTCCCGTAGTAAAAGTTGTTCATAATGATGAGTACATCGATCCCATAATAATAGGCAGGCCTGTTGGTCTAGTGGTCAGTGGCCCTGACTACTATACGCAAGGTCGTGAGTTCGATTCCCACCCAGGACAAATGTTTGTGTGATGAGCACGATCATTTGTTCTGTGTCTGGGTGTAATTTATCTATAATAATATGTATGTATTTAGAAATATATAATGTATGTTTATCAGTTGTCTAGTACTCATAGCACAAGCTCTACTTAGTTTGGGACTAGATGGCGTTGTGTGAAAGTGGTGGAATATATTTTGTTATATATTTTTTTATATATATAATATGGTACTTTCCTTTAATAGGTTTTTTCACTAAGTAATTATAATCATCCTAAAAACACACAGACGTTAGAGATCACTTGTCATGTGTAATAAATGTCATCACATAAAGTTGGCAAAATATGAGGTCCAACGTATATGCGGTCATTTGTAATATGAATAAAATTAGGCTTTCCAGAGAGCCTGTGTTATGACCCATATCCATTACGGGTATAAAGACCTCTTTACAAAATAATGAGGTATGAGCTGTGGGGTCTAGACAAATAAAAATGTTCGCGTTATCTTTATTGTTAATAGAATTTTTATAGATGTATAATAAAACCCTGGATCCTGGATCTGTATTTTCGTTTTTAACCGACTTCAAAAAAAGGAGGAGGTTATCAATTCGACTGTATTTTTTTTTTTTTTTTTTTTTATGTTTGTTTGCCACCGACTTCCGAAATTAAAGTTATTTTTCACTTCTTTGTGTTTTCTTGGAAGTGGATTGATTCTTTTTTTTTGTAAAAAAATGTTTTGGTTTTTCAATTTAGATTGGGTCAGTTTGTAATTTATCTATGTGATAATAGCCTTATGTCATCGCCTTTTACAAAATATTGCTTTTCCCGATGCAGGGACGTTAATTGTTGAGGAGTTCTCCTAGTAAGAACCAGGAGAACTGGAGCTGATTGAGAAGGCACCATCAGCACCACTTCACCATACGCATTGTGACGAGCATGAATTGCTTAGCAACCACATTAAAGTACGTAATCGAATCGCAACCCGTGAAATACTTACTATTGAGTAGTTCCGATGGCCATCTGTGGTCTTCATCATCATTTCCACTTCACCAAATGATGCTTTCCGAGAGCAAATGCACGAGTTACTGTAAAGAATACGGAGTGTGAATGAGGGTTTCCCTCGATTTTCATGAGATTCCCTCGTCAGATTCTGAACGGGCTGCTTCCGGTTAGACTGGAAGCCGACCTCAACATAGTTGGGAAAAGGCTGGGCAGATGATGACTGACTGTGAATGTGACTACCATGCGGGCTAGATAAAACACATGAGTTCACAACTGTCTGGCGGTTTTGAGTATTTTGTTTAGGCCCTACGGATCTGCAGATCTGGTAGCGTCGTGTGATGGGTTGTTGAGCTCCCAAAAGTAGGGCTAAGCTACATTTGTAGCTTTGAGTTGACTCAAAGCTGCAATGGCTCTTTCTTAAAAAGACCCTTCCGGACATGGCCTGCATTGTTAGACCCACATGAAATCCTAATAATTATAATGTTTGACTTTAAAAGACACCATAATCTCTGAGTTTGTTTCGGCATTTATTTTCAGGGATCAGTCAGCTAGGAAATGCCGGCGCCATCTATAGTTTTTAAAATATTTGCCAACAAAATATTGATGTGTCTTACAAGATCTACTTACATAAATAAACATTTTGTTTAATTTCATCTTTCAATTAAATACATCACACAATATTTTGTTCCCCTAGTTTATGGGTCCATCACTATCTCACGGGTCACAAGATAAGTAGCGTGTTTGTATGATAATAATTGTTCTTATTATAAGATAAAGATGACCATAAATAAAATACGCTACTTATCTTTTGACCTTTCTCTTCATTTTCTAATAGCTATTTGCGATTTCCATAAAATACATTCTTAAATACATTTTTGTTAGTAGGGGCAAATCTGGAAATATGTATTTAGATAAAACGCGTAAGAAACAGTACGAGTTTGCTCTACAGTTTTTATGTATTTGCATTTAAGCTCATATTTATTTATCTTGTGAACACGGGTGGGTTTTAGTCAACCTGTCGCTTTATTTTGGTTTGTTTAATAAGTTAAAAAAACCAAAATAAAGCGACAGGTTGACTGTTCAGAGGGACAATAACCTCGTAATTATCAAATAACTTCTCCCGCTCTGGGCGGAGCGGGAGGGCGTGTCAGACTTTTACTGACTAAAACCCACCCGTGTTCTGTCAGTTGCCTGTGCCAAGGGCCACGGTAACTCTTTCGAACAACCCGCGGCCCTGGCAATAAGAACGTTCACAATCTGATCTAAGTCTCAATCTGTCAAAACTACCTCTAATTTCTCTTCATTTTTGATAAGCTTTTGACTTTTGTTTTTCGCCGAGATAAGGCTGCGACTAGATTTTGAACGTTTTAAATGACGAGGATTGACCTTCCCGGTCATCATCAGCCTAGGCTTTTCCCAACTATGTTCGGGTTGGCTTCCAGTCTAACCGGATCATGGAGCGACTGCCTATCTGACCTCCACAACACAGTTACTGGGTAACACGAAACTCGTGGCAAGGCTGGTTGTCAGACATTCGGGCTTTCTGACTGCCCGTAACGACTGTCATTTTTCTTAGCATGTCGAATGGCAGTCTATATACACTCAGCCCAAAAAGCCCGGGCTACGAGCTTGGCACCTTTAGTAGCGTCCATCAACTTCTACAACGTGTAACGTTAAATGCGCAAAACCTCAGACACCACAACTGATTTTTAATTCAATTGACCTATTTCAGAGAGAAAATAAGTCAATAAAATAATTGTAAAGGTTTTATTGTGCTGTTTTAGTTTTACTGGCCATTCTGATCGTTTCTTGCGTCTGCGACGACGCTTTATCGAGGAAGGAGTCGTCACCGGGCCGCTGCGCCGCGTTGACATTGGCTTGCTTGACCTATTAATAAATAGACACGGCAACGTTTTTAATGAAGATTTTTTGAAAAATGTGACCTATATTAAAAAGTGGTTCAATTAATTTTGCTCGTTATTCTGATCAAACTATTTTCAGATTTTACGCATTTAACGTTACACGTTGTATAGCGTACAGATAAAAGGATACGTAGGACACGATATTAAATGCTCCATTTCTTTGTGGGACAGTGCCACATTTACAGTGCAGAGCGGAGTCATTTGTGAATCTCCACCTCAGCAGGTTTTCTTTGCTTCGGTTTACCCGAGTCCGAAGTCATTCAGACTGCTTAACATGCTTTCCGGTATGTAACGGATGGTCATCCATCCAAGAACCGACCTAAGTAAACGTTGATTTTCCTCGTAGATCAACTCGTGTAGCTGTTACTCGTACAATTTAGCCACGAGCCTCTCCCCTTAGTTAAACTCTTTAGGTTCCTTAATTAACAGAAAATTTATTGCAGCATATCGATAAAGTCTCTCCATATAAACCCACAGCTGATTAGATTGGAAGCTAGTCGTAACGAGGTTGGGTTAAAATGATCAAAGCTCCAACGTGTTTAAAATAATGTCATATTAGTGTTTTTATTATCAAATACGTTTGATTAATATCCCGGTTATGAGTGAAAATCACTTAACTGTATTAGGGTGACAAAGTAATTATATTATCAAAAGCAAATATTATTAATAAATTATGCTGTACAATTTTGAAGCTTGTCATCGGTTTGAATTTGTGTTGAAATACACGAAGAAAAAAAAACGAGGCTTGTAAACTAGGACAGGGTAATCTGAAGTCAACACTCGTATTCCAAATGCTATTTAGATCTATGATATTATAAGGGGTAGCTTTATTACAAAGAGATAAATTGTTTGTTTTTTTTTTGTTAGACGTAATCTCTGGAAGTTCTGATCCAGTTACGAGAAATTCTTTTATTAATAGAAAGCTACATAATCACCGAGTGCCATAGGGCATGTTTTGTGGTATATGTACTTGACTTCCAAGCGGACGAAAAACTAGTAAAAAAATATTCCAAACTCTACGTAGCAGCTGGATACTTTGTAACAGAAAAGTTGCCTTCATTGGTAATTGAAGCCTTATGTTTCGTTGTTTTTCTGCCTACAGTGCAGCCGATAAGAGAACGCGCTATTGACACCTATCGGTTTCATACAAATCAATACGTGTTTTGCGAATTTGATCTTTATTAGGTACTAGAATTGTTGCACTGACAGGTGTCAAGAACGCATTCTCTCGATGGCTGGAATACAAATGGATGCTATAATCCGTCTGGAGAAGGCGGAAGGTAAAGTCAGACTACTACAGACTTAATACCATATGACGGTTGCTGGGTAGAAGAACAGATTCAAGTGACCGATTAGATCTTTTAAACTTCGCAGTGGATTTTGATGCGGTTTTCGCCATAATTTAGAGAATGTTATGTGTGTATGTATAACTAGATATTTTGACATGTCACCATTACACGCCAGGGAATCGGAAATGGGTTGCTAGGAACCACATAATATCTGTAAATGCATGTTCAAGATATCTACCATAAATGATAAATTATTTATATTTCTATAAGTAGTTTGTACAAACACTGTTACACGTCACAGATAAATTATATTTTAAAACTAGATGAGTTCGGTATTTCCTCATCTAGTTTTAACGTTCGGTATTTTCCGAAAGAGCCCGTAGCTAAATAATAACAGCCGCACTGGTCGATCTATCAGGTTAAGCTACGCTTGCTGCGGTTGGCCTATGGATGTATGACCATCTTTACATACCGAGACCCCTCCGTGCTTCGGAAAGCACGTTAAGCCGTTGGTCCTGGCTGTCATTCGTGGGTATTTGATAGTCGTTACGGGTAGTCAGAAGCCCGAAAGTCTGACAAGCAGTCTTACCAAGGAGTATCGTATTACCCAATAACTGGGTTATGAAGGTCAGATAGGCGACTGCCTATCTGACCTTCATAACCCAGTTATTGGGCCGTTATTGAGTCTAACTGGAAGCCGACCCCAATATAGTTGGGAAAAGGCTAGGCAGATGATGAGTTCGGTATTTCCTTTTCGACTATTCTGAGAGGAAAGCCCGAAAAAACTCAGATGACACAGTCTCTTTTAAAGTCACCAGTCAGTGTTAACTATTAATCCTGGTCAGATCATGTGAGGACTATGTAGAGTAGTGTTTGAAATGGTCTTTTGAAGAAATAACCAGACAGATTTGACTGGACCTGTCCATAAAACGAGCAGCCCTAATAAGTAAAACATGCACAGTCAATCTCATTTACCTGTTCACTGCATCGTATGCTACAAACGTCAGTCTTGCTGACAACTAGATAAACGCAATGAATATTGTTGTAAATTCGAAATGGAAGCTAATGCCGTTGCGAGGGTGTTACGCAATTAGGATGCTGATTGGTTTCCATTTGCAGTAGTAGATTGCAATGGATGAGCTGTAGTAGTAGAATCTAGGGTCTATGACAAAGAGCATTTCGGTGTCCTTCAATAGTTAGTTGACATTTTTTTTACTTCAGCTGTTAACTCGTACAATTTTAAATCATATTTTGGCAACATTATGATTTTAAATTCTAGTTTTAATGTTTGAACTTCCGGTCGATTCTGGAAAAATCTCACCGTGATAACTAAGGTGAGCTGTGAGTCATGCTGATGCTAGGGATTGACACTATTGACGAGTTACTCCACGCTCCCTTCACCCAAGTTTTCACGGTGAGATGGTTACAGGATCGCACAGCTGTACTCTATAAAGGTTTTATTGACTAATTCAACTACCTTTGATAAGAGATTACCTGATATACATATTTTGATAAACGCCTTCTAGTTGTCAAATACTTGAATTCCAGTCGCCAAAAGTTAGTTAACGTGTACAATTTTACTTTCATTTCAATTTAAATAGGTTGTGGACATCAGATAGGCAGTCTCTCCATATTGGTATTCAGCTGCATCCGGTTAGACTAGAAGCCGCGGCCAGCATAGTTGGGAAAAGGCTAGGCAGATTTATTAGAAAGTTTTATCACAAGGTACGCTTACGTATAGGCATTACTTACGGATAGG
This sequence comes from Eremobia ochroleuca, assembly GCA_949629135.1. Classification (NCBI taxonomy): domain Eukaryota; kingdom Metazoa; phylum Arthropoda; class Insecta; order Lepidoptera; family Noctuidae; genus Eremobia; species Eremobia ochroleuca. Next base: position 8,198,759 of record OX451389.1, read on the forward strand.
CACTTGTATCTAACAGTTAGATACAAGTGCCTATCCGTACCTAAAGAGTACTTAAGCAGTGGTGTACATTTTTAATCGACTTCAAAAAAGAGGAGGTTATCAATCCGCGAGTTGACTAATTTTTTTTTATTATTTAAATTGAAGCTTTTTTATCTCACTAATAGCTTGGTATAAACAGTTTTTTAATATTTTTAAACATTGAAAAGATATGAGCGTTCAAAACTCTCAATTAGACAGAGAGGGAAATACTGAATTGTGACGTCATAGTTCAGTATCGTCATATAAATTACATGCAAAACTTCGTTTTGCGAGAAAGAGATAGACAAAAAGTTTCTATAAGTTATAAGTTTTTTATTTTTCGACCGATTTCAAATTTGATTTCGAATTCTATTATTGTATTACATGTGTGGATATATTATCTACTAGAATATATAGTATTCAATATCATGCAACTACCCAATTCGGATGTTTATATATTTTTTTTTATGTATGTTCGGGCATAACTCAGTCATAATATGGACGGATCTCCGTCTGTACCCTATAAACGCAGATGTGTTCATTATACCACCGTACACCCTACCACATAACAAGTAGTGTAATATGAATTTGTGTGGGGTAGGTAGGTATAAATAAAAAGTGAAGAATAAAAACTTTTTTTATAAAAAAAAACAACCGACTTCCAAAAAAACACTACGAAGTGAAAAATAACTTTAATTTCGGAAGTCAGTGTCAAAAAACGATAATTCGGAACCAATGACACCGACTTCCAAAATCAATGTTATTTTTCACTTTGTAGTGTTTTTTTTGGAAGTCGGTTGTTTTGTTTATAAAAAAGTTTTTATTTACTATTAGGTTCGAAGCAGCATTTGGCGTGGCTAGCAGACATATAACAAATAGGTAATTTAATTTAGTGTTCTGTGTCTTGTAATGTTAATTGCTTTGCATACCTTATATTGTATTAATTAAAGTATTTTCTAACTGAACAGGAAGACAACTGGGGAGTTTGTTGCGCCACTTCTTCTCTCCAGCGAAAGCACTACGAAGTAGTGTAGGGCGGGCGTCTTGGGGGACTGTCTTTTGTAATACTAACGTTCGAAAAGTGCTGATTCTGAGCCTATTTTGAATAAATGACTTTTGATTTTGCAGCTGGATCCTTCAGGACCTGTGTTTTACTTTCAGTAGATACATAAAAGCGTACTTTACATACTATGTCTATAAATACAACGAGCCGCTTTAATGGCGACATTAATTTAATACACGTATACGGTTTCGCGTTTTCGTTTTATGATCATATTTTAATTTCATTAAACGTTATTATTTAGTTATTTATTTTAAATTTTCTAAAATAGCATCTGGGAGCAACCTAGTTATACTTAAAGAACTGTAGCGCAGGGGTCATTTGCCGGGGTCACGGATCATATCATCGCATCAATGAAATTAAAAAGAATAAGGTGCAAAGAGTAGGTGAATTGAAGGAAAGGGAGAGATCCGTCAGCGAGCGGCGCAGGCGATAGTTTTGAAATTACGAATAATTTTATGTTGTTATAATTTTTATGATTACTGGCGACTAGCCTTTTTTTTTTTTGGGTGGGAAATTATGAAATAACTTCTCCCGCTCTGGGCGGAGTGGGAGGGCGTGTCAGACTTTTACTGACTAAAACCCACCCGTGTTCCTTCAGTTGCTTGTGCCAAGGGGCACGGGTACCTCTTTCGAACAACCTGCGACCCTGGCAAGCATCGGCCCCAGCGGACCCCATCAGTTATTGCTGACAAGTCTTTGAGGCGCGCGTGGAACACAACGTGCCGTCGACCCGGGCCTGGTCCTTACCGGACGGCGAACTGCCCGGTAAGGCATTGCTCGTGGCCGGGAGTCGGCTCTTGACTCCCGACGCCCAGGGCGTCTCCTGCGGCGACTAGAGGCGTGAGGCCGCAAATATTGCCTCTCCCTCACGCGTTCCGCCTCCTCCTTCGCAAGCATTACTGCTTTGCAGAAGGAGGTGACTGCTTCCCATGCACTCTCGCTCCGTACCATGGCCTGGACCAGGGCCGGACGCGAGAGATCGCCACCGGCGATCGATCAGATCTTCATACAACGTGCCACAACTAGTGGCACGTTGTATGTAGATCTGTTTTGTTTTTTTTTTTATGTTTACCAACTCGAGTAAATATCTTTTTGTGTGCGCGTGCTTCTGTGACAAATAAACCTATTTTTCCTTTTTTTCTTTATTTCGTGCCTATTGTGTAGATATTACGTAACGCATTCAAAAGATAAACTTTCTTTGCAGGAATGAAATCCCGTTTGTCACTTACAGGTACTGCTATAATTTTGAGGTGAAAGAAAATAATTCGTATATTTACAAAAAAAAAAAAAAAATATTATCGTTTTTGTGATTCAAGACTTGGCGTGAAAGGAAGTTTTATATTGTGAGGCAAACAATAAAGAGCAGTCGGCAGTCGCCCTTTGTGTTCTTTGTACAGGGGCTTCACTTGCAGCGTTTATTTTTTATGAGTCGAAAAACACAGGCCTTGTCGCTTAGTGTTGTCAGTTGCCTTTTCCTGTTTCCTTATGTTTTTTTTTTTCGTGAATACTATTGGGTCATGGCTGCTTAAGCGGGCCTTATGCGGCCGGAGCGCCTTACAAAAAAAACTATTAAAAAAACTTAAAAAGTAACTACACGCTAAGGGCACGCCCTGTGAAGTACGTTCGGACCTTGGTTTAGCATGTCACGCGTCGCTGGGGCAGCAAGGGACAGGCCCGATCGGATCTAGCAGATAGTTTGGCAGTAGGACTGGTTTTTATTTAAATGGAGACAGGATTACAGAATATTGCGGTTTTCCATCTCGTTGTTTTGACGCTTATGCGTTGAAGGACTACTTTTCATCCAATATAAGCTTCGATTTTGGTGTTTGTGAGTGTTTAGTTGATAGTGCAAAGCCCTTTCAGTTGCAGATCAACGCCAACCATCTTAGTTTGAAAATTTACATGACATACCTATTCATTACGACGCATATTGACCAATACGCATTATGACCAATCATAGTTACTGTCACAAATACCTACGTGAAATAACCAATCGCTAAATGACCAACACGTGAAATGACAGGCGAAGCGACCAACTAACGTATAGGTATGCAATCCATAGCCTACATTCGTCCACTGTTGGACAGTAGTTGATATACCTAGTAAATAAAATAAAAAAACTATATTATCTATGTTTTTATTTTTATTTATTATTACTTATCTTCGTAATATTTTAACAAACACAATTTTTCGAAGAAAATCGACGGAAGCCATTTTATTATTTTTGAATTCTCTCACGTCAATTCTCAACACTCTCTCTCTTAACAGTTTCTTATATTTCTTATCGAAGTTAATGATCTTTTTTTTACGTCTGCTGCCGTCATATAAGCTTTTTATCATTCTTTGAGAGTGGAAGTCTACTTCTTTTTCTAATGTCAATCTAATGCAATAATAAAAATTAGGGTTTCTTCCCATCCGTACGTTGAGGCGGTGATGCCAGCTTTCCACAATATTGTTAGTGCAGTGAACAGTATTTGCTATGCATAATTATCAGTTCAGATGAAAATACCCGCAAACACTCCTTTTCAAAATTTTTCGTACATAGTATTAGTAATTCCCTGGCTTGTCTTATATTATTTGCGGGTAACAATGGTATATTAAAAATCATTCTTAGAATCCTTCGGCCGCCTTTGTGCTTATTCAAATATAAAGATTTATCTTTTTTTATTTTCAGATTGCTTTGGAATAATGACATTGGCAGCCCGTTATGTCAACATTATTGAAAACGCTACGTACAGCTGCATTAATAGCTAGCTCATAGTCACACGTATATCGCTCTATATTCAAAAGCAAAGTTTCTTTGATAAGTTTAAAAATCCTGGTGTAGGTATTTCATGTTTTATTTGGTAGCAAACCAAATATGATTGGAACCACATTTGTTGAGCCACGTTCTGATCCCAAATCTACGTGAACAGTGAAAATTTGATAAAAAGGCGACGGACATGCTTTGAATGTTCCATCGCTAAAGTAACCAGTATTATTGGAGATTAAACGAACTTACCTGAAGTGAAGTTCTATCCAAATTATACGAGTTGCTTCGTCCGAAGAGATTAAGATAACAATGTAGTAATACGTCTAGGGTATCGCCTTTCATCCACTAAGTTTGAATATTTTTTTTTTTTTTTTTTTTTGTCGGTACTTTGTCTTCCTGATAGTTATGCCTGTACCGCCACTCATTTAGTTGAAAGCCTGGAACCTTTTTTAATATTTCACTTTAGGTATGGGGTTCATAGGGTTGGGAGGGAACTAATCTCTTCGGACGAAGCAACTCGTATAATTTGGATAGAACTTCACTTCAGGTAAGTTCGTTTAATCTCCAATTATACTTTGTTGCTTCGTCCTTCGAGATTAAGATAACAATGTAGATTTTGAAAGATGGTGAAATATTAAAACACTGAATTTTTATACTTAGGTACATGTATATTAATCAAACCTTACAAGTAATAAAGTAATTAAATTGTAGTTTTTCTTTAATTAGGGGTAGATAAATTTAAGTTATTAATTTTAAGTAATTAAATCTAACATCGATCAGAGGTTAGGATTGATAAGGCAAATTGATCAGTTTGTTCACATTGAATGTCTCTATGATAATATCTAGCGAAAACATTGGAGCTACCACTCCACCCAGCTGCTTTTCGTATCGTGTCAATATTGACACCAGCTCTATGAGCAGCTGAGGTGGCTGCGTGTCTGGTGGAGTGGGCAGAAAATACTGAAGTGTCAATTCCGCTAATTGATAATATATCTTTTATCCACCGACTGATGGTATTTGTGGTTACTGATTTATGTGGTTTTTTAATACTTATAAAAAGGCTATTGGCATTGTTTCTCAAATGTTTTGTCCTATCAATATATTCTATAAGAGCCTCAGCGGGACATATTTCCGGTCGATCTTTGTAAAATGGAATATTTAAACAAGGTTGAGATAAACCAGGTCGAGATGTTTTTAACAAATCGTTTATCTTGATCAATATAAGATTATCAGTGACGTTCATATTTTCTAATTTGATTTTGCTAATGGTTTGCACCCTGTGTGCAGTTACAAGTATGAGCAAAGTTACGGCCTTTTTGGTTAAATGTTCGAAACTTAAATTATTATTTGGGTACCATTTTGATAAGAATTCTAAAACTATTGACGGGTCCCAAGTGATATTATATTTTGGGGCTGGAGGACGAAGTCTGTAAAAACCTTTGAATAGCCTAGCAACGCGATCATCAGACCCTACTCTCGATCCTAAGATCAAAGACAGAGCGGAGCGATGACTGTTTAAAGATCCGTATTGTAAGCCGGAATGAAATAACTCAGTGAGAAAATACATAATCATCGGAATTGACGCCTCATGTATTTTGATATTGTGAGTCTTACAAAAGTTTACCCAACGTCGAATGGCAACGTCATATTGTTTTATTGACCTTTCAGATAAAGAAGCTATCATAATATCTAAAGATGATGGTGGTACTCCTCTGTTTCGTAACGCCGTCCTGATAACTTCCCTGCAATCAACGTGAGCTTGGGGACACTGTTGGAAATAGACAATAACACTTTATCAGAGGGTCTAAACTGAACTAATTCTGAACAGAGAAGTTTTTGATAAAGTGGAAACCAGGGTTGCGTGGGCCAAAATGGAACCACAACAATACCCTCCGCCTGGTCGTATATAAGTTTTCTTAATACTTTTAATATAACCGCAAAAGGAGGAAATGCGTAGAAACAAAGATTTGACCAATTTAAAGTAAAAGCATTCACAGCGCATGCTCCTGGGTCTCTATTCCATGAGACGTACTTAACACATTTGTTATTCAACCTTGATGCGAAAAGATCAATTTTTGGTTGCCCAAAGGCTCTCACAATCTTTTCAAAAGCATGATCTTTAATCTCCCATTCGGTATCGGGGTGAGATTTTCTAGACTCAGCATCTGCTATTTCGTTATCTTCCGAGCTTATGTATGAAGCGAATACAAATTTTAATATACCACGAGCTTCACACCACTGCCGCAAAGATTTTGTGATTTCAGTTAAATGTGGAAATCTTACTCCACCCATACGGTTGATATACGAAATAGCAGTTGTGTTGTCAACGCGTAGTAACACCTGACAATTTTTTAATCCTTTTGCGAATGTTTGTAAGCCCAAGAAAGCAGCCAGGAGTTCTAGACAGTTAATATGTTTGTTAGACTCTGTGTTACTCCACTGGCCACTGGCGGTCTCCGCACCGCATGCTGCCCCCCACCCTTTTTTGCTAGCGTCTGAAAATATTTCTAGACAGTAGCTGTCCCGTCTAATAGGATTCACTGCGGTATCAATAGATTTTAACCACCAGGAAAAATCGTCCTGCAAATACTGTGGTAAAGACATGTGGCTATCATAATTACTCGTTTTACACAATGCAAGGTATTTGCATCTTTCCATCTGCTTGGTGTAAAGCCAACCGTACTGAATCGCGGGGCAGGACGAAGTGAGGAGGCCTACCAAGCGAGCAAACTGTCTTATTTTACAACGAGATTTCAATTGAAACGATTGTAACTCTTGTTTAATTAGATTTCGTTTTTCCTTAGGAAGGCTAACATGAAATTCTTTTGTATCTATCACAAAACCAAGGTATTTGCAAATATTACTCGGAATCATACAACTTTTTTTTAATGTTAATTATGAATCCTAAGGACTCTAAAATATGTTTTGTCTGTAAAATATTATCTAAGCAATCTTGATAATTATTAGAAATGATACAAATGTCATCTAAGTAGATAGATGACAGATAACCTAATGATCTCAGTAAACAAATTACCGGTTTTAATAGCTTTGTGAACACAAATGGAGCTGTGTTTAAACCAAACGGCAAAACATTGAATTGGTAAATTTGACCCTCGTACCTAAATCGTAGGTACTTTCTATACGTCGGGTGTATAGGTACTAGAAAATACGCATCCTTTAAATCAAAGGTGGCCATGAAACTGTTTCTTGATACTAATTTTAATGTTGTTCTTAGATCTTCAATTTTGAAATGTTCTGTTACGATGTACTTGTTTAGAGACTTTAAGTTTAAAATAAATCTGTTTTTGCCATTGGGTTTTTTAATCAGGAAATAACTAGAAAGAAACTGTCCTTCACATGGTTCACAATGTGAAATAGCACCACTGTTTAGAAGGTCAGTGATGGCCACCTTGTATTTAAAGGACTCACATGAAGTTAATGCAGGTAAACTTGGTTCGTGTAACTGATAGACAGGTTTAGTAAACGGTATCTTGTAACCTCTTATCCACGATAATACAACGAGGTCATTAGTTATCAATTGCCATTGATCATAAAAGTAGGATAACCGACCTGCAAAACGTACCAGGTCTAGCGCCGCGGGGCTTGGCGCTGCTGCAAGCGCGGCTGCTGTCGCGGCTGCTACTACACCGGTCGCGGGCGCGGCGCCGGCGCTGTTCTCCTCGCTGTTCCCGCTTGCCGCGCTGTCGGGAACGGAGGCGTCTGGTTTAAAGTCTGGACAGGGGCCTGTCTCGGTCTCTGCGCTGGTGCAGGTCTTCGAACCTGTGTGTTTATTTTAATCTCAGCGCCTGATTTTGATATAGCTTTTGCAGCTTTTAGAGTATCGGTCAGATGTTCGCCAAATAGAAACTTATCGATTTCTGTATTGAACAGTTGATCTTTTATATCTTTCTTGATTGTAGAACATATAAAACTGCGCCGTGTCATGGACTCGCTGTGTTGTGAGTCACACATCAGTCGACCGGCTTCGATCAGTAATTTTATTACCGACTGATCTTTATAACCTGCAGAAAAGAGTATGCTTAGGGCTTCACTTATACAAGATATACTTGCTGCGACCTGCACCTGCTTATTCTCTAAAGCTTTGTCTTTTTTTATTAGCATCTCCGATAAGGCGGCCTTTATCTCTGGATTTAACTTGGGTGCATCAATCTTTGTGCAGTTTTTTGGAACCAGATGCTTATCAAGCAGCTCCTTTCTGGCATCCTTGGTCAAGCCTGTTGTTGCGATGTGTTCCCAGCGAGCAGATAACTCGCATCTAATGTCTGGTCCATATTTTTTATCCTTTGATGGAGTTTCGCCCAAGAGATTCAGAATCTCTTCGTCCAGCTCAGGAAGCGTTACTTCAACAGGTAGTTCCGATTCCCCTGCCTGTACTGCTTCTGTAGCAGGAACATCATGTATCGTCGAGGTGGACGTACCCGGTTGTGGCTCATCTGAGTCAATAATCGGAGATGACGCGACATCACCTTGAACTTCCATTTCAGTTGGAATAGAAAATGTACCAAATGTAGGTATCGGATAGAAAATAGCGCGGTGATAGTCCTCAAAACTATCCACAACACCAAGTTTATAATCCATACCGATATTCAGAATTACGAAATCGAGTGATAACATTTTGTTATGTAGGTACGTGGATATGATCACAACTACCAATGTTCCTAGTATACAACTAGTGGTTTTAGAGCGGCGATAGTCCTTAAAACTACCCACAACACTATGTTTTAGTCCGTACGGATATAAAATGCAATTATTATTAAGTAGGTCATTAACTAAAGTGAAGGCAACATTCCTTTCAAATGTACACAATCACTAGTAGTATATACCCAATGAATTGGGAATCCAAAATTATGTGAAGGTAACATCCCCATAAGATGTACACAACACTATTTAAGATAATATGACATCATGTCAGATTATGATACGGATATAGTCCGAAAAACTATTCACAATATCTTCCGTTTGTAAAAATAACACTTCAGCTTACCTTCATGGTCCGATAGTACCGGCGACATAATAATATTCGTCGACGAGCTACTACTCTCGGAACAACTTCGAACACGCGACCTTCTGTCGCGTTTATTAAGTTTCCTTTCGAGTTTTCGAATCTTCTTTCTTAAATAATCACTGTCGTCGTTTTTGTGACTACGTTTTGGCATCTTTTTGCACAATTCAAATGAAACGAAGAAAATAACGTGGTGATCGGCGACGCACTAAAACGCGAATGGGTGGCGGTACAGGCATAACTATCAGGAAGACAAAGTACCGACAAAAAAAAAATAAAAAAAAAAAAATATTCAAACTTAGTGGATGAAAGGCGATACCCTAGACGTATTACTACATTGTTATCTTAATCTCGAAGGACGAAGCAACGAAGTATAATTTGGAAGAATTGTTGTCATTTGACACAATTTAAAAAAGTTTTCTAGCCCTATAGAACGAATCTTGGGTTCCCTTTGTAGCTGGTAGGTAGTCTACATACCTAAGGTCATTTCGTAAAGAGTCAAATTTCTTTTCGACTACCCCCGCTATTGGAGAAAAATCCTCGCATACTTCGCCCTTCAATTCAGCACCCACTTTATAAATATCAGTTGCCATCTGATCCTTTGAACACAAAAGACTGCTGCTTCTTCATGTATTCTCCCAGCTTTCATCGATGGCGCACTACAGATTTTGCGTTTGACGTGGGTATATTTATTATACCAGTAATCGGCATGTACGAATATCAGGGTTTCATACCCTTTTTGATTTTTAATAAATGTTAATCGGTTGATCATATTTTATAAATCACACGCGAAATCCAATACAACCACAGAATATAGGTAATTTATAACTGACAGAGTATGTACAATGAATTATATTTGACGTCAACAAACATAATTTCAAAAATGATAAGAATTTTAAGTGGCCAGTCATTACGACGCACATTGACTAATACGCAAGTTTCTGTGAGTAAGGGCGAAAATATACATGACTGTAGCTGTTACAAAACTATGCAAGTAGCTGGAATGCCATTGTGACTTGACCTATCAGACGTTGTTAAAGCACACGGCATGCCAGCTACTTGTATAGTATTGTACCAGCTACAGGCATGTGTATTTTCGCCCTAAAGAAATGGTTTAGGGTGTTGGAAGGTAATAACTTGCTAGCATAATAGGCGGAAAAACTTTTTTCTCATAAGAAAGCTCCCTTGTCACTCCCTGTGTAGCTAACTGAAAGTCTTTGCCTCTTAAGGGTATATTTGATTTTGGTCATTTTGCGTCATTGATATACGTCAATATGCGCAATAAGAAGATTGGTCTATATGAGTAAATTTATTTATTTATTTATTTTATTTATTTATTTATTTATTTATTTACTCAAAACAAAGGATAGTGGTACACGCTAAAAATACAGTTTTACAAAATCAGTACTATTTCTACAAACGTGTGGGTGTAAGCACTGCTCTCCTAGCTAGGTTATGGAAACCTGTGTTAAGGAGAAGCAGTCCGGTCCCCTAAGGTACAATGACGTAAAGGTACATAGTGCTTCTGATGTTACTGCTACAATTTCGAAGAATTGAGTAAGACCATTAAAAGTTCAAGATTCGTTTTGTTATCATTGAAAATAAAAAAATTAAGATAAAATGTGTGTGTGTGACTGGGTGTGTGTGGTGTGTGTGTGTGTGTGTGTGTGTGTGTGTGTGTGTGTGTGTGTGTGTGTGTGTGTGTGTGTGTGTGTGTGTGTGTGTGTGTGTGTGTGTGTGTGTGTGTGTGTGTGTGTGTGTGTGTGTGATTGGGTGTGTGGTGTGTGTGTGATTGAGTGTGTGGTGTGTGTGCGTGTGGTTGTCGATCAAAATAGATTGGTAATTTTGCGTATTCGTTATTTTGCGTGTTAGTTATTTCGCGTTATAGTCCTTCTGCATTATTTTCACCAATACATATTGGTCATTATGCGTCTAAACCGTTTTTAATTGAAAACATTAGGTCCTCACTAATAAAATTTGTAATAAATTAATAAATATTCACTTCTAGTAAAGTTAATGGCTTACAAAATGACTAAACTGTTTACTTTAGATGTTTGAACTTAGATCAAATTTTGATGTTGTTTTGATCATGATTCAATTCCTTCACAACAATAAGCTTAGACGGTAAAATCATTATTTAGAATAAAAGCTTTCAGTTTGTAGTAGCAGGTGCAATACAATAGCCTGAAACAAAGATGGTTGCTAAGCTTTATATTTTATGAATCTACTAAAGAGAGAATATAATTTCGCCTTCTTTGTTGCATTTTACACACATTTTGTATGAATCAGATTTTATTAAACTTTTTACACCTTCAAAACATGTAGGGTTACAAGCAGGTTACCCATTAAAATGAAACACTCTGTTCTTCCTAATGGGGGATTGACACTAGGTTGCTTTTCGCCGTGCTGCTGATCGAATCGCCACCCCATTTACACAGGTCGATACAAATTTCAGGTGACTACTCATTTTGCTTCAAAATGTCGACCTTTATGCGGCGGGCGATTATCACCTGCGACAGAGCATTTCACAGTCCATTTTAGTTACCCGGCGCATGCAACCTGTCACCACACGACAAAAGTCGAAGCCGAAGCCGAAAACTCTACTTTGGAATTTGCGATTTAAGTCACCTGCGGCCTAGCCGAATAGCCCCAGTCCGGTCACTATGTATGGCAAGCCGATCCCTTGGGAGAAGCAAGCTAAATACTTAGGTGTTATCCTCGACCACCATCTTGCTTTCAGTGAGCACATAAAGACTCGTTCGCGCGCCTCTTTGGCTCTTAGTAGGCTCCACTCCATACCTACTGACCGCGCGCAGAAAATTGTCATTCAAGTGCAAATTGCGCCTCTACACCGCGGTCATCCGTCCCAACATTGCGGCGGCCGCCCGATACAGTCCCTCCCGTATAAGTAGGATTCGCCGACCGAGGCATACCCTTACCATTCCCGACGACGCCACGACCCTCCTTTCGCGAGAGTAGTAAGGCCACCAGTACTCTCAGAAAGTACAAGTCCCGAAAGCCGTCCTTCCATCCTCGCCGCCAAAGCCAATCGCGACGCCCCATAACATATCCGCCCGTACACTTGCTCGAGCCAGCCCGCGCGCTGAGCTTGTAGTTTTAAATTCGTCCCTAAATAATTCCAATTCAGCCTGTCCCTTGCTGCCCGCTCCCAGCGACGCCCTAAGTCGAGGTCCGTACCTTAGCGTGTAGTTGCTTAGTTTTTAAGTTTTATAAGTCCTGGCAACTGCGAGATGCCATTCCCAAAAAAAAAGCCCAATTGCCATTTAGATTAAATCGTGCGGTTATAGCCACCTATGTGAAGCCTGCATCATACTTTTTAATCGCAAAACTGTACTCTTTCACAATCCAAGAACGACTGCCTCTGCATTTCAATTTACCATTTAAAATGACTTTTGCCCCATCCGGAAATAATAATATAATATAGATAATACATAACCGTTATTTTTAAGTGTTCGTAAAGAAGCCATTTAGGCAACTTATCGTTCTTTGCATAAAAATACAGACAGAAGTTTGTTATAATGTTAATAATTTGTAGTTTGACAGTGTTGTCACAGTGGATATTATTATTCGGTGTTAAAATAATATTAAAAAAATAAATTAAATCAATGAAGTCACGATACCTTGTGAAAAGCAGTCATCATAAAAAAAAGCTGACGTACGCTTTCCACAGTCTTCAAACCAATTAGAACAACGGAGCTTGGCGACTTTTTTTTTTAAGTACTTAGCCCCTAGTCCCTGTTGACTAAAATTCAGTTACATAATTACAAAATCAAATAATTTACCTACTTATCAATAGAATTCCATCTATTCTTAGTACCAAATCCTCTAAGATTCCCAAATAGAGATGTTTACACAGTACATACGAATTACGGTCCACAATAACTCACGCTTATGTCAGGATAAATAGCCAATTTGCGTGGAATGGATCGCCAGATCTGAAGATAACTTCGACCTGCACATTCAAAATAAGAGGGTATTTGCAGGTTACGGAAATTACGTAATAAACCAACAAAACATGTAGATTTTATGGGAGTTCCTTAGGCAATAGGAATTTATTTCTGCTCTATATTAAGTTAGAATTCCGAAAGAGTAAATAATTTGTCGCAGATTTTATTATTTGTGGAATTAAATTCTTTTCTGCGTATTTTTTTCACGAAATACATATATTTCTTTTATTCTTATTTTCAGGGGGAAACCTTCAGAAGGCGCCCGGTCTTTGGGGATAAAACCAGGAAGTGTGGGATGTTTACATCACTTAAACCACCCTGGTGGTCACCACCTGCACATGGAAGGGGCACCGTTATCTCTCAAAAGACCTATCCGGAGCCCCATCTGTGCAACGCCTGTTAGAGCACATCTCTGGGGGGACTGTAAAGGGGTCTCCCCGAAGCTTAACTGCGCAAGGCTGCAAGGCAGTATGTGGCCACTGTAAGTCGTCTTTCCTAAGGTCACTCAGTGGGCCGACAGACACCCACACTAATCACCCGCGACCCCAAATTCCCGCCTGCCTTAAATGATGCAGGCGGAGGTTTTGGCGTGTTAGGCGCCGAGGCGGATGCCTCCCCGACGCCTTCTTCTACGAGTGGGAACAGCCCTCTTACGATCCCGCTCTTTTCCCGAAATACCAATCCAATTTTTACACAAATCAATTTGTGTAAGAAATATCATTTTGCACCTACTAGTATAATATAACCCAAGAACCAAATACTTATTAATTTTTCCTCAACCTTGCAATATTTTTTCTCACCTACCTACCTGTTTTGTGAGTTCAAGTTTCAACCATCATCGTGAAAATTCCAAGTAAAAAATAATACATTTTCCATATTTCTGTATACACGTGTGAAGTTAATTGTCTTACACGAGGAACTCTTTACAATCCTCGCGAGACGAGTCTAATTTGCATGACGAAGTAACGAGTCTCTTAGAGAACGTACTTCGTGCTAATAGGTTAGATTTTATGCTTATTCCAATTTTGTATTGCAATCAGCGAGTAAGTGTATGAACAGATGAAGTGAATGCTGCATGTTGAGGTGAGTTTATACTGTCGTGTAAACAAGTTGTGCATCAGAAAACTAGTTGGTGAAATGGCAATCTTATCGTCGCACAGAAAGCACTAGTCACCAATCCATAACGAGTCATTCCTGCGTTACGCTAGGGATATCGTGCAAATCTGATGACAGTCGTCTTCTCTAGAAGGAGCTTCACCATTTCAGCCAAAAGAAATCCACTGCTTGACATAGGCCTACCCCAAGCGTGGCCACATCGACCAGTCTTGTGTTTTTCGGATCCAGCGGATTCTTGCGGCCTCCATAAGATCATCGGTTCACCTTGGGCCGATGATCCACCTCGGTGCCTCCCAAAGCATCGCCTTCCAGACGGAACTTATCTAAGACGAAATCCTCATAATAAAAGCTAGCCATATTCACCCCATTATTTTTCTCAGTATTAATCTATCACAAAACTAGTAGGTAACTTCGTCCACACACCAAGTACACGCATCTCTTAACCCAGCTTACAATTGATAGCCCTTGTAATATAGGTTCGTTTGCGTGGTATCGACATCTCGTCTGATCCCGTTTTAAATTAGGGTTCGAACCCTCGGTTCGGCTCGGGTTTTACATTCCTGTCGAGGATAATTCAAATTAAAGTGCAGTACTATCGCACCATCCGAAAGCTCTCGCAATTGTTGCGCGAATTTAAATTAGGGGTTAAAGGTCGCGTAAAGAGAATTAAGGGCTAAATTGTCATTCTATTTCCTTAATAGGGTTGGCAGTAGTACCTTTAATGGTGAAGCGCAATGGACAGATTAGGAGAAAGTGACTTTGATTCGGGAGGAGATTGCTAAAGAAAGTCAAGCATGGGATTATTTATTTTTTGTTTTTGTTTAATACTGGATAATTCGCTGTCTGTTATTGTCAGTCTTATTATCTGCTTGATAACTAGGGGACAAATAAACAAAAACATATTGACAGCCTTTAAACATATGTAGTTGATAAACTGGATTAACCGGATATATTGAAAAGAGTTACTGTAACAACAACAGCAACGTTTATTAGATGGAAAGTTACGCTAGCGAATAGATAAAAAAGATACCAGACATGGTGTTTAAAGAATAACACGAAGTCTAAGAATCGAGCATCATACTCGTAATCTTTATAAAAACAAAAGGATAAATCCAGAAGCGAGTTTAATAAGAAAACTAGCATCCGCCCGCAACTTCGTTTGCGTAGAATCGGAATTCCCGCCGTTTAAAAATATGTTGCTTAAATAATGTGGTTAATGTAATTGTATTTAATTGTAATTGGTCTATTTATATATGTAAAGAAAGAGAGATTAGGTCGGCTTAATACATTCGTGCCTGTGAAAAATTTCAACCCAATCGGTCAAGCCGTTTAGTAATTGACATACCGAAAGCAGCGCCACCTACCGGGTCCAATTGTATTTTTAAAATAATCCAGGAAATTATCGAAACACCCATATAAAATTTCAACCCAATCGGCTCAGCCGTTTAGAAGTTGTGTGAAAAAGATAAGTACGGAAGGATAATTCATACTACCCGTTGTCCTATTACCCGTTTTCCCGTACGAATGAAGCATTTTCCCGCAGTAAAATGTATCCAATGTTCATCAGGGATAATGTCGGCTTCTAATGGTAAAACAATTTTTCAAATCGGTCCAGTAGTTTCGGAGCCTATTCAATACAAACAAACAATCAAATCTTTCCTCTTTATAATATTAGTGTAGATAAATACCTATAACGTTCCTCGAATTATATCTCAGGAGGCTCACATAAACATTACAAACATTACATTAACTGAGAATGTTATGATAAGCTTGTTTATGGCTCGTTAATTTTATTTTATATTACAAGTATTACAACCTAATTTTCCAGCGAAATTACGTGCGAATTTATTTCTTGATTTTGAAATCCGTGCGCATTGTTTCCTTAATTTGTCCAAGGACCATTTTGAACTGGGTGGAGACTCGGTAGTTTGCTTGGTACTTCTCGCAAAGGTCGATGAAGATCGGGTGCAAGTACTTAAGCAGGCTGTGGTCTAGAGTGGGGAACATGTGGTGGAGGGCGTGGTCTCCAAACAATGTCATGACGGCAAAGACGTTGCCGTTTATATCCTTGCGGTCAAGAAGGGCTTCTACTTGGTGTATTCCCCAGTCTGGTGTCTCGCTCCTGAAATTTTTATTTTGACATTATATAGGATGATTTAATATTTGACGTGTGACATTTATGCCACACGTGTGTCATTTTTTTGTTTTAGAGGCTTGTGGCTAAGTAATAACGATTCGATCGATTCGACGAGTCGATCGATCAGGTAAAGCTACGCTTGCCGCGGTTGGTCCGTGGATGGGTGACCATATTCACATACCAAGACCCCTCCATGCCTCGGAAAGCACGTTAAGCCGTTGGTCCCGGCTGTCATTCGTTGTTCTTTGAAATTCGTTACGGGTCGTCAGTGGCCCGAAAGTCTGACAACCAGTCTTACCAGGGGGTATCGTATTACCCAGTACCTGGGTTGTGGAGGTCAGATAGGCAGTCGCTCCATGTAAAATACTGGTGGTCAGCTGCATCCGGTTAGACTGGAAGCCGACCCCAACTTAGTTGGGAGATGGCTAGGCAGATGATGATGATGATGTGTGACATTTATGGCATGGGCTGATTTTACCAAAGTCCCAGATAACCAGATATCTGACAATTTCTAGTATGGACAAACTGTCAAAAAATCCTAATTTATTTATAGGATAAGACTTCTCCTAAGTATAAAAGTTTGGTGAAATTGGCCCTTAGCCAAAAATGTATAAATTTAACGTAAAGGAGGCTATTATGGCATTCATGTTTTCTACGGGTTTAATGTTGGATTTGCACAGATAAACAATACATTTTTAAAACATCTGATCATTAAATTGATTTTTAAATTCACTTAGCGACTACTCATAACTAGCTTCGAAAACATTACTTTAGTTTTGCTATCGAAGTAGAAACATTCGGTTATATTCAGTTTTAGATTACTGTGCGAACTACGAACTGCGAAATTACAACACAAACTGTTTACTTACAATTTGTAATTACTCAAAACCTCTTTATCTAATAAATGGTAATAGATTAAAGGAGTGGTAATATCCACAATTATTAACACCTAAGTATATTCAAGCCAACTGTAGTGCTATTCTGTAAAAATCTCACCGTGATAACTCGGATGAAGTGAGCTTAAAGTGAGCAGTCAAAAGTGTCAATCTCTAGCATCCGATGGAATAATAGCTCACTTCACCTAACTTCTCACGGTGAGATTCTAACAGAATCTACTGGCTGCATAATCTTTCCACAACGATACTCAGACAATTCTAATTTCGAATCTTTATTAGTGGTTGTAATGACAATCATATCTTGGTTTTAATATTTTATTTATCCTTTTGAAAGATTCTTTTATATGTATTTTGTAAACTTGAGGACTTTGCAGGCCTTGTAGACTTTAGATCTGTAGACGATTTTTTTTATTTAGGAGCTGGTACTTGTTGACAGGCCTACACTGTCCTCCCATACCTACCGCAATTTGAAAACATTATATAAGCCAATTATTTTTAAAAGAGTAGCCGTGGAGTTTCTTGCCGGCTCTTTTCCATAGGAAACGACCAATTGGAACCTTGCACCTAGCTTCTGACGTTTCGGAAGTGCACATGTAGGTTCATGTGAAACCAAAATATTTTGATTTTGTATTACCCAGTAACTGGGTTGTGGAGGTCAGGTAGGCAGTCGCTCCATGTAAAATACTGGTATTCAGCTACATCCGGTTAGACTGGAAGCTGACCCTAATATAGTAGGGAAAAGGCTAGGCAGATAATGATGGTGAGTACGATACTCGTTTACATGCCAACATAAGATAAAATTTATAGATCTAATCAAATGAGAAATCACTTACGCAGGTTGATCGCCATCTTTTATGGCATCAGGATGATGATGAGCAGCGTTCACGCCGATGGAGTGGAAAAGTAAGCTGCCTGTGCAATTGATCCATAGCCATGTTGAGATGACATCGAGTATGGGGGCGCCACTAGTGAACCCCATCCATACGGGAAGGAGTAAGCCAATGGCATCGTGCCAACGGTAATGACTCTTGAAAAACCCTTGACGAAGGAATATTGAAAGAAATCTGGAATAAGCAAATGATTTTTTTATTAATCGCGTATAATAATTTAATTGGCTTTAATTTGCAGAGCACGTTGCAGGGGCTTCGGGTTCTTTTAGCTGAAGTAATATTTTTAATCGACTTGCAGAGGTTCTCAATTCGTCTCTATATTTTTATACAAGTAACATAATTAGCGCAAGACCTCATACAGTCTAATTAAAGCATTGAGTTAAAAACATAACAAAATGACCAAAACTTATTTTTTATATTGCTAGTTTATATTATTAATCAAATAAAATCGTGGTAACCCTAGTATTATTTTATAGATTTAAATTTGAGTCTTATCGCCTTGAAATAAGATTCAATTTTCTTTGGGTCAATTGTCGGTCAGTATGGCAAAATTCATAAAAAAAAAATACCTATGTTAAAAGTTACTGAAATCGATTCAGTAGTCAATTATGAGCAAACGACTTTCAGGACTTGCGTTTTTTTCGATTGCAGTATACGCCAGTTCATAGCGTTGATCGACGTCAGTTATAAACTGGACAATCGTTTAAGTAAAAGATAATTATCTTACCTCTTAGTAAAGCTTAACAAAAAGATGAATGGAAATAAGAAGATCTCAGTAATGAATCCCAACTTTGCGTGCAGTGGTTTGTCTTTCCTAGGATTGTAGAAAAGGAATGGCTCCAGGGAACTGATTTCCAAGTCCATGAGGGTATTTGTATAAAGATGATGAGACAGCACGTGGGATACTCGGAAGTCTCTGAAACAAAAAAAGGCCATAAGGATCGATATTCATACGTCCAGCTTGACGGCCTTACTGGCTTGGCTGGGTTATCCGGGGTCAATATCTCGTCAAGGACAGGAAAAGATTTCTTGCATACAACTCATGAATAAATATATCCAGGATCTACATCATCGGGATTGTCAGTATTTCGGAGCATACTTTCAAAAACACCTGGATGATCCAGTCAGGAAGGACACGGCCAGAAATTACATGGATAGAACTTAGTTTTAGCTTTTGAGATAAACCCCAAGGCCCGTTTGCACCAGGAATCACTAAATCGTTTTTCTTCTTCCTTTTCGAGTCGATGGTATTTTAAGTTAAATAGGGGGGTTTGTGGCTAAGTAGTAACAGCCGCACGGGTCGATTGATCAGGTTTAAGCTACGCTTGCCACAGTTATCCGTGGATGGATGACCATCTTAACATATCAAGACACCTATGTGCCTCGGAAAGCACGTTAATACACAATCATGTGGATATCATTACAAAACACCTACAAGTTATGTACAGTTAATCGGGACGCAGCGGAAATCAAACAGCGTTATAATTTACGAAATGAAAATAGACACTGAAGCGCGAGGTTGGCAAACTTTGCTGTTAAGAGCACAATTATTGCATGAATGAATGTCCATAAAATAACACAACGTTTATTGGAAGGTTTTGACTAAAGATTACTCATTTGTAAGGCATCCAAATGGAAGGTAATGGCCTCCCATTAGAATTGCTCTTTGGTCTTGTTCCAATTCATAATGCTTGTTTGTGTATTATGATCAAAATGTCTGCGAAACTAAAAACATACTATAAAACCGTACAGCTTCAAAAATGCCTTACTATTTGTGACCAGGGGCCCATTTAATAAAATCTATAGCCATGTGAGATGACAGGCGTAAATCCGTAAAAAAAGACAAGTTTTTTTTTCATACTTTATTAAAGTGCTATAATAAACAGCACTTGTCCTGAGAATTTGAAAATTTTACGACAAATATGTCGCATTGTCAGTTATATTAATTAGACCACTGTATTGTTAATTTATGTGGCAAATAATTAGATACAAATTCTATACCACTTTTAATTTATCTACTAGATATAACCTAACTTGACCTTGTCTTTCACCCAGGGTATAATAATATTGCTAATTGGTATAAACAAGTTTTACAGCACGACGTCAAACAGTTAAAACCTAAGATGTAACACGTCAAAGGGGTAAAAGACATCCCAAGAAACTTTGAAAGCTTTTAAGTCCTTAATTTCTTGGCGAGACTTCTTGCCTTGATTAAAAACTCTACAATTTTCTCATCAGCATAATTAAACTACGGAGTTTGAAGTCCGCTCAAGAAATCATGCTGGTTAACAGATTTTGTTTGGTGGGAAAAAGTGTTAAAATGGCAGCTTACGACAGCTGCTTTTTAACGAAGCTGTACGTGTTCTAAGTTGACTTCATGCTTGGACATACAAAAAGAGTGTCCATAGAGTTTTTTGACCGTTCTTCTCCATAGAAACCTAATATTATACTTTGGAATGGACAAGTATAATAGCTTTCATCTTTTTTACACTGACTATATAAAAGTGCCTGTGATCGGTTTATTTGAAATGCTTTTGAGTTTGAGTTTGATACTCACAATATTATAAAGAACAGCAATTACACGTGACACATAATCTTCCCACTGCTGGGACATAGGCCTCGGTGAGAGGGCGTAATCTACCACGCGGGCCCAATGAGGGTTGGTAGACGTCATATCTCTCAAAATTTTTGGTTCTAGGACATGCCGGTTCCTCACGATGTTTGCTGTCATCGTTTTGAGAGCACTGGTGTTGAAATAATTTACACAAAGTAAAGCGCCTCTCTGGGTTCAAATCCACGACCTACTACTAGCCGTTACCACAGAGCCACCACTTTACTACTTGCACGTAATGCACATACAATACTAATAACAGCAGTCTGCTGCTTGCCTGCACAATTTTCTCTTTTACATAATACACTTTACTGCTAAAATTATAAAAAAAAAACTCACCTGTAAGACCACATACTCATATTAAACAAGTACATCCTCCAATTCGTTTTTCTGTGTATGAAATTATGGCACGCCACGGTCAAAAGGGCCAAGTTGACCGACGCATAGGCGTACCAAAATTTAACTGCAAAACTATTCGTAACCCAGCAGGCAAAAGCAGAACTTATGAGAAGCGATAAAAACAAGCCATCTGTTATATTATCTGCAGTTTTAGATGCATCCTTAGGGATTTTCTTGAGTTGCTCAAAAGCCGCTCTCTTTAGCGTTTTATAAAAGCCATCTTCTTTGAACGTGAACGGTGAATTACGAGGAGTCTTTGCATCCCTTTTATAATATTGTGTAAGAATTTTCTCTGTGGACGGGTTCAAGTGATGAGATTCAAAAGCTTCAGTAATGTCGGTGCCCTGAAAACATAAAATTTAAATTGTATTGGTTTAGGAATCAAAGTTTTATGTTCGAGTAGTTAGTTAGTTTCACATTTCAAGTTACTTTATAACGATCTTAGACCTAGATAGGGGAATTATGCATCAAAAATGGTATTCCGAATCAATTGCAACTAAGGAGTAAAGTGCTCAAGACATAATTGCCTCATAAAATGGAAATACTGATTCTCTGCCCGGAGAAACGTCCTTTAAGTGAAATGTCCACAAAACATTTGGCGATGTCTCAAAAATGGAGAGGAGCACTCCAAATAAAACTAGGAGGATATGGCAGTAGGGTACCTAAGTATCCATTTTAATGACTTTAAAAATAAAAATTTAAGTATCACTTACTTGGGTAAGTTCCAGCCATTCTTCACCACCCGGGTGTCTCTTTATGAACCTCGTCAAGTCGTATAGCTTGTCATGAATACGCCATAATCCTTCAGCCCCGTCGTCCATGGCTTTCCCAGTGAGCCATTGCACGGGGTCCCTGATATACTCATCTCGTAAAGATGGGTATTTTAACTGTGGAAAACTCACATGAGTATTTTTATCTATCGCTCTTTGCTGAGCCCCCTCTTCCCATTCTGAATTAGGGGGCATGCTTTTTTTGGTATCACTTTTCAAATTCTATCACTCATGCAATATGCGACTGGCCAGTAATGTGTATTGCACTCAACTCAACATCAATGCCAGATCTATTAATTTAATGACTGGTTCATTAGCACAAATAATAGATATGTAGTTGATTGGTTCTTTTGATATTGTTAATAGAATACTGCGTTAAATTACACTCACATTAGCTTTGTGACGATACATTTTGATTTTATTCGACGGTAAACGTTTATGAATGGGGGTTTAATTTTATTCAAGATTTTCGGATACCCTTATTTTGATTCGAAAACAGTTTTGGTTTTTATTTTATTATTTTAAGCTGCTGTATATTTAAAGGAAGTAAAGAGACTCATGAACTAGCTTGAAGCTTTAGTACCTACGTTTAAGTTTTAATATTTATTTGATTATTCTTTTAACGATTTGAGGGGCCCGTGGCTAAATAATAACAGCCGCACAGATCGATCGATCAGGTTAAGCTACGCTTGCCGCGGTTGGTCTGTGGATGGGTGACCATCTTTACATACCGAGACCCCTCCGTGCCTCGGAAAGCACGTTAAGCGTTGGTCCCGGCTGTCATTCGTAGATCTTTGACAGTCGTTACGGGTAGTCAGAAGCCCGAAAGTCTGACAACCAGTCTTACCTAGGGGTATCGTATTACCCAGTAACTGGGTTGTGGAGGTCAGATAGGCAGTCGCTCCATGTAAAATACTGGTATTCAGCTGCATCCCGTTAGACTGGAAGCCGACCCCAACATAGTTGGGAAAAGGCTAGGCAGATGATGATGATTCTTTTAACGATTTATCATTGATGTGGCGGTAGAACTTTTGTCAATGCGCTTAAAAATTGCTAGACGGTAATCTTAACAAACGTAATCAGTCCATAATGTTCCCAATGCTGAGACACACGTCTCCTCTTGGTGAGAGGGAGTGGACCGAAATCCACCACGCGGGCCCAGTGCGGGTTGGTAGATGAATCGTTACGAACAATCATAATATTTTACGGCCAGTATATAAAGGCCTTAAGAATCATGTCATCATGCAAGTGCATCATGATAATATAAGAGATACCGACTTGTGTTTATTACACAATGCCTAGACATTCACAAAAACATCTTACAACTTCTCCGCCTGGTTATAAATTATCATACAACCTACTCTCTGGTCTCTTCTTCATGTTGTATTGATAGTACTTTGATTGAATCTAATCTAAGCATTTTCATTTCTGAATTGTTTTTGTTTTTATCTTTTTTAGTACGAACGCTTTTAACGTGCACGTCTTTCTACATCGTTCTCACATGTATAATCTCAACTTGAATGATGTAACCAAAACTTTGTAACAATTTTTATGATTTTAAAGAGTGTCCGTGGAGTTTCTTGCCAGTTCTTCTCCACAGGTACCTGCTACGCTTTGGAATGGGCAACTATCTTCATCTTTCTGACTGACCGACCCCTTGACAATTCAAAAGTGCCTGTAATTGGTTTACTTGAAATAAATGCTTTGAGTTTGAGTTTGAATATTAATATTCAAGCTGGGACATCGACGAGGAACCTGTTCCCATGGATTCAGTACATGATTCTGGACACCTCTGCGTTGAAATTGTACGTCGGTTATTTTTAAAAAATTAGCCTGCCACAATTTATTTTTTAAACTCATTACGAGGCCACGGAATAGCGGCATCAGTGGCATTCTTTAGGTCACTCAACCGATGTAGATAAAAAAATAGCGTCAATTAATATTGTATGCATAACTGTTTAATTTAGATAATTGTTATTATTTTGATTGTGTGAAGGCCCATGCTGATGAGCCATCATGTTACGGGTTTGGTTTCCGCATTTCCTCCAGAAGCTGATTAAGTCTCCTGGTCTGTTGAGAACATCTGTGTAAGATCTGGGTGTCCCGAGGGTTTCCGACCTAATCTGGGTGACGCCTGTGCATTCAAAGAGCACATGCGCAACGGTTTCATCAGCCTCCATGCAATCCCTGCACAGAAGACTGTCCGTTATGCCTATTGCGTGGAAGTGTTTGTTTAGTGAGCAGTATCCCGTGATGGTCCCCGTTGCCAGGGGGAAGCCTTTCCTATACAGGCGTAGCCAGCGTCAGGTTAGTTTGCCATCTAATGATGGATGAGCCATCATATTTACAGACTTACGTAACGATGATAATAATAAATGAGTACTGCTTCTGTCCACAACTTCGTCTGTTGTCTCCCCCGACCCGCCCGGTCGGATCGCATCGCCTGCCTGCGCTAGAACTTCAATACTCAATACTCAATACTTTATTGCATTCCATATGTATTACAAAGGTGACATAGGTAATAGGTAATACGGGCTGGTGTCCGCAACTCCACGTCAATGCGCGTATTTTGCGTACGGCAAAGGTGACATACAAGGTAATAGTATCAATATGGACCCTGTCGGGCACAGCAAGATTAGGAGAGAGGAAGAGGACTACGCAACAATTCAAGGAATTAGACTAAATTATATGTATGTGTTCAGTTGAATGGTATAATTTATGTGTGTATATTATATTATTCGGTCTATGTCTAGGTATAGGCGTAAGATATTAGTTACTTTAGTTTTGTATATTACATTAGATCTATGTTGGTAATTCTGATTATTTATTTTTTATTATTATTATGTTCATTATTAATAAAATAATTATTACTTCGTTTTCGCTTAGCGTTCTTTGTGACTTTTTTCTTTTTGCGCGGCTCCTTAGAGTATGTCCTTTTAGTGAGTAGGGTGTTTTGTGTCTTATATAGCCTTCCTCGATAATTGGGCTATCAAATGAACAAAGATTTTTTCAAATCCCATGGGTAGTTCCGGAGATTACAAACATACCTACAAACAAACAAATGTTACCTCTTTATAATATTAGTATAGATATCATCACCGTTTTGTCATAATATTATCTGGTATACAGTTGTAAACCTACCTACAACAATCTACTTATTTATTGAAAAATACAAATAATTTAAGTGCATAATTTTGGCACGTAGTTTTAGGTACGATAAAATATTCTGTTTCAGTCGTAGAATATGTAAGAGGACGTTTGCCAGCTGACTCGCTTTCTGTTTGCGGTTATAGTTCTTCGAAAAAGGCCAAGAATCGTAAAAAAAATACATTTTAGGGCTCTATTTTATATGTATGTGATGCTGTAAAGTTTCGTACTGGGAGGTATGTTTTAAGATTCTGGAAAACTAACAGTCAATATTTATGACGGAACTTGGTGTTGGCGTATGTACTTTTAGCCTTACGGCCTCAAAACTGTTTTTTGGGGAACTTATATTTTACTTTTGAGCTTAGGTGACACATTACAACTAGGTGTCAGTCACTTTCCAATTGCATCATTGTTTAGATTAATATTTTTTACAAGAAAATAATATGTAATATAATCTAAAATGTGAAATGAGTGTGGTGTATTTATGTGTGTGTGTGTGTGTCTGTGTGTTGTGTGTAAAAATATCAGCTGTTACATTAAATTACATTACGGACATTCTTTTAAACTATTTTTAATGTTTGGGCAGTACGCATCAGTGTGTAGTGATAACAAACAAATCGTAATTATAATTTTGCAAATTATTACACAGTTAAGAAAAATATGGCTCCTAAAGATAATAATTATATATGTAGAGTGGGCCCATCAAACAGCAGCTGAGACACAACAACAGCAGCAGTTTTCCTCAATTGAAGTACTCTTCGCTGAGAGATGAAGGGTTAAAGGATCCCATACAATGGTTGGAAGGAAAAGCACTGGATGATGGAGCAGAAGGCTTATGAAGAATACGTGATGGGCTTTACGATTTCGACGACCTTTAACATAAGCATCCCGGGGGAGCCGAGTGGTTGGAGCTCTCTAAGGTAACCTAATTACCCTTGAAATATATTTTTGTTGTGAGCAAAGTAGGGTTAGACCCGCGGCAATAAAATATGGAAGTCAATTCGTCCTGTGAAAGCAATGTTTGTGATTTCTTATTCTATTTATGGGACAGCAAGAACTGAATTATTGTGTATGAATAATTCTTTTGGGACTACTTTTATATTCTATTGTTAATAAGCTAAATGTTTGCAGGGTACAGATATAATATAAGCCTTCCAGTGTCATCATTTAAATCCCACCGTAGAAAGAATGATAGAAAAGTATTATATAAAAGACTAGCGACCCGTGCGAAGCCGGGGCGGGCTTCGCACGGGTGCAATCACAGCTATAGATTATAATAGATTGCATAAGTGTAGGTACCTCGCGTGGAGAAATGGTGCCGTGCGACACCATTGCTCGCGGCGAACTTCAGTCTGCCTCCGACCGCTTTCCGCGTGTGACGTCAGGTGATAAAAACAAAATACCTAGTTGTGCGATACTTAATTGTTCTAATTCCACCCATGAAGTTGGAGCTGGTAATCGAGGTATTTCTTATCATCCGTAAGTACTATTTGTCTTAAAATAATCTGTTGTTATTTATAAAACAATTTATTTTGTTATTTTCATCCAAACAGTAGTGTATCCAAATATTTTTTCATTGCAGCTTTAATTTAACGCGCCAGACTTGTCGTGCATTGAAAACCAGCAATGTAAACATAAGCGATCTAACCTTTCAAGGTCAAAAGTAGTCATTAGTGTTGTACACTGCAATTTTCGATGCCGATTTCGTACTCAGTTATAATAAATTTTGAAAGCAGAGGAAATGATAATTATATTTTTAAATTAAAACGTAACTACGTAATGTAGGTAGAGAAATGCAAATATTATAAACGAACAGCTAATGGTTACTTCTTAAATGCACTTTTTTCAGGTTTCCGAAAGATGCTTATATTAAAAATAAGGAAAAAAATGGTTGCAAAAATGGTTTCCTACTAAAGCCGCGCGGCCTCCCTCTTTAACCTTTTGAATGTCTTAAGTTACACAGTTCGACATAAGCAATTGTCTTTCTATTGTGTCTGTAATTACGGCATTCGATGAGTTAAATACTAGAAGCTGAACTGACGACCGGCGCGCGCGACGCCGCGCCGCCGGCGATCGATTTCGCGCGGCTTGCGATCCCATCACTAAATTACGGCCGTGACGTCAAAGTACCTACGAAAAATGTTACACGCTCGGTTCCCTTACGAATGGACGAAGACTAGCGTTCTATTATAATTATATAGTTCTGTGGGTGCAATGCTGATCACTATCACTACATAGTATTAAACAAAGTCGCTTCCCGCTGTCTGTCTGTCTCTATGTATGCTTAGAACTTTAAAACTACGCAACGGATTTTGATGCGGTTTTTTTAATAGATGAGTGAAGTAGGGTATAATTGGGGATTCTGGAATCATTTGTTCTCGCTACGCTCGAACTGCATGATCCCAGAATCCCCAATTATTTTTATCGAGCGATGACTAATCAGACTACAGACGATATGTTTTATAACATAGGTATTGTTGATCCAGATTGATCTATTTCAAGTGCAATGTGGCATCGTATACATAAATATACTAATAGGGTAGATATGATCCAACTCAGAACACAATGCAATAGCGCATATTCTAATATAGTAATTGTTTCAGACAGTTATTAATATAATATATTCCTTTCACAGCAATCAAATAAAAACATTGAGGAAAATGTATAGCATGTTGCATCCAAGGATCGTCGTAAATCTCCCAATCTTCTATAACACCTCCACATGAGAAACACGCTGCTTTATCATTTACACCGTTTCCAAAATAAAAAAATCCGGCTTCAGCCATTTCCATCACCAACCTTCTTCTTGAATTGGCCGTTGCCCAATAATGTCTAAACGAAATTTCACGCATTTTATATGCATTATACATGTCATAACGAGGGCTACATTTATTATGAGACATGTTCTATTCACTCACTATATAGTTCTTCACACAGATAATTATAAAGGTCAAATGATATCGTACTGCGGTAGCCAGCAATTTATAATTATTAACATTTGATGTGATTGGTAGGGATAGAGGATTTGAAAATTAAACAAGCAAATATTTATTTTTAAAATGTATTTTCTATACACCATTTATTTAAACATATTACATTTTTTAAAGCACATATTTTATTATGATAAATACAACTATAGACATCATGAGAATGTTCATATTTATTATACAAGCTTAAAAAATTAGGACAACCTTCATCTTCTAAATTATTTATATTATTATTATTCAAAATATTTTTTAACCACAACACTTTTTCTAAACCTTTGGTGTAAACACTTTTATCTTTTAAAATATCTACAATCAAATTCTGATGATTTGAGTAGGGTATAAATCCATCTCTCCAGAATATTCTTCTATTATGTTCAATCCAACTGACTTGTCGTTTTTCTGGTTTCGTCAAATCGTAAAATGGAAATGGTGGCTTAATTAAAAACACCTGAATTTTGTTATTCAATAATACAGCAAATTCTTTAATGATAAATTCATTTGTTTCTGTTTTAAAACCTTGAACATCTACAATGGCTGTCATGATAATCTGCGCACTATGTTACTTAAAGGTTTATATTCCACAAGCCGATCGTTAAAAATTAAACAATATCCAGTTGTGTTATCTGGTATTGGCGCTGAACATTCAATCTCCAACCGTACATCTACGGGGCCTGTTTTCAAACTATCGTTTTGTCTTGAACAGTCTATAATAAAGAGAGGAGCGTTCTCCTTAAAATCGATCAAATTAAGCAAGGGGTCTGCAGGACAATTGTAATACGACTGACGAAATTTCACATACATTTCATATAATATATTGTATTTGTTCTCAGAAAAATTTAAGCTTAGAGGCTCGTAGGGATAATACTGAGAATTCAGAAATAGTGTTACGTTAGTAACCCCGCAGTGATCAAACAGAGAACTGTCTTTGGTTTTATTATTTTTTCTGTTGGTTTGCAAGCAAAAAATTACATATCGAGGTTTCTCTAATTGCGATGCAGTCTTAACTGACCAAGAATGTTTTGTAGTTTTAGGGAGCAAAGGATACTCATATAAATCCCAATTTCGAAACGCTATTTGAATAGGTTTATCTCTTTCCAAGTGTTTTAGTAGTGTCAGTCGTTCCCGGTCTGACACTTTTATATGTGGTACACGCCATTGCAATCTTTGTATGTCTATTTGAAAATGCGCAATATCATCAGTTGCTATGATACTGTTTAAGTTAGAGTTACTTCTATTCAAAATAAGTTCATGTTTACAATTTATAACAATTTTATTGTAATCCTCAGCAAATCCTAAAATTTTATTAAGAGGTACAATAGCACTAAAATGACCATCACTTTTGAATCCACCTAGGTTCCAACCCCACAAAGCAGCAACTTTATTTTCTCCATCATTCATTGAAACGTATGACTTTATTGTCGACGTTATTCCAGAATTTTTAATGCGATCTATTTCAATGCCATTTATTTCGTATCTGATATCTTGAAACAAAAACATAACAGGGTTGTTACTGAACGTAATATTTTTCTTAATCGGTTTTCCATCTTTGTCGAAGAACTTTGCTTGACCCTCGACGTAAATTGAACTGGCTGATGGTAACACGTATATGTCTTGTTGGTGTATGGGAATTCTGATTTCATCGTTTTCTCTAAAGCTGTTAGTGTAGGGATTGTATGTGTGGACTTCATAGCTTTCAATCGAACTATCGAAGTGAGGTAATTCAGTAATTTGTAGTATATTCATACTTTAAAACCTAGAGCTTTAAGAAAAGCTTTATTTGCTTCACTCAATTTCTTCACTTTTTTCTTACGTCTATGCACCTTAACGGTCGTAGATGGAATAAGACGTTTGATTTTTACAGGAGTGTTTTTATAATATACTATCATTTTGTTTTTCTTAAATGAAGACGTAACTGAATATGTTCTTCACCAAAGTTAATACAGTTACCAAATTTATCAACAATCTTAACAGATATAGATGAAATTATATTTTTGTTCACTGGGAAGTAAATAACGTTCTGGGGTATTTCTGTGAAGTCGTGACTTGAAGCAGTATTAGATACGAATTCATGAATAAAATGAGTCGGTAATCCGTTGTGATATGAACCGTGCACAAGATCACATTCGATTCTGATTACAGCTGTTAAACTGGTGTTATTAACGGGCACATTCGGTCTTGTTTTTAATACTGAAAAGTATAGTAAACCGCACTCGTATTGATCAGATAAATGAAGAGGTGGTTGAAAATACGAGACCAATTCTGATTTATTTCCAGAGATGGTAACCGTAGTAGACATGCTTGCATACTGAACTCTTTACAATGATCCTGTTTATTTTATTTCTTGATTATACCAAAAATTCTTTAAGAAATTTAAACATAGATGTCCACAGTTGAATGGGTGATCACGTTGTATGTTTTCATAATTATATTGAATTTTAGAACCTACATATTTTATAAACTCCTTTGGAGGTTTAAGATTTCCATAACTGTCGAAATACTCAACATAATCATTATATTTTGCATAGGCTACCCAATGAGAACCAGGGTTTTTAGAACTATCTAAATTAATAACTCCACATTCTTTTTTATATGGATATTTAGGGAGCTCATCTCTCATAAAGACACCTCTAAAATAAGGAATTCTATTTCCATACTTTAAAATGTCAAAGTTAGTTAAGGCCCGTTTGGGTAGCCGATATTTTAGTTTTTTTCTTTTGACACGAAAATTCCAAGACCGCCCTTATGTGGTTTTAGATGTAGTCCTTTCCCAATACATAGAGCTTCCATTTTTTCATTGTGTCTTCTCGATTCCTCATACAGCTTTTTAGCCATTTTGAATTCATTTATGGTTTTGGCAATACCAGCTGCACCGCCTGCTAAAGCTCCTGCCGCTGATAATCCCGCAAAAATAGGAATCAGAGGTAGTACTCCCCCAGTTTTTGGAATAGGAATAACACGAGGGAGCTTAATCGATGAATCATCAGCTAATTCTCTGGTAGCGGCAATAGCTAATTCTATAGCCATTTTCTTGCTCTTAGGTTTTAATTTTTTTATGTGTCTTTTTGCTTTTGTAATAACAGTTTTTAATTTACTTTTTAATCCTTTTCCAGATGTAACTTTTGGAGAAAGCTTTTTCCTCAAACCAGAACCTGTTTTAATTTTTGCCGACATAGCCTTACTTACTAAGCGTGCCGCGAGTTTTTCGCCTATACTGGCATCGGAAGCAACCGCTCGCTGTTTCGCCATTTTTAACAAAATTAAATCAGCCTTATGTCGATCTTTCAAGTTTGATGACTGGTGATATGCAATATCGTGATCTTTGCAATATTCGTCCAACTTATTTACACCGTTATCTCCTTGTGCTAGTCTTTTTATTAATTTAGTACCAGGACCACAGTAACTATATCCTGGTAAGTGTAATTCAAATGGTAAATTATTAATAAGCCAATTGAGAAGACTACTCTCTCCAAAACACATTATACGACTGATGATTCCGGTTTCAATAATTTAATAAATAGTTATCGATTCCAGTTTGTTGTTAATATTATTTATAATATTACATTCGATTTATCAATCCAACTGCTTTCAGCTGAAGACAAACCTAACCATTTTACTAAAACTCTGTTACCTTTTCTTCTAAGAACTTTCTCAACTAGATAAACATCGGGATGTTTTGTTTTTTGAAGTTCTTGTGTGTAAAATGCACCTAAAATAGGGCGACCTCTGATAGTATCTTCAATTAAGTAAGTTATGGGAGCTGTTTTTTGTATTTTACGAATTTTAAATATTTCCGTTGACCAGTTGGGAGTGTAACCTTTTTCAAATGTTCCTTTGTATTTACTGATACGCACATAATCACCTACTTTGTACTTGCTTTTTAAATTATATTTTTTTAGCAACTTTAAATACCTTTCTAATATAATTTTTTTATTATTACTGTCCACATTAGCAGGAATTTCATTAATAGTGCGATGGTGAGTGTGATTGTATTTGTAAATAACATCATTTAGGATATTATTTATCCAATTGTAATTGCCTTTTAAACTAAATTCCTTATAAACTTTAGATTTCAATGTCCTGATAAATCGTTCAACTATGGAAGCCTTTTTTGTTGAGAAGGTTGAATAATGGTTAATATTATATGATTTCATAAGCTTCTGAAATTTGTTATTATAAAATTCTGCTCCATTATCCGTTTGCAGATTTTTAGGAACACGTCTTTTATCCAACAAAGTTTTGAAAGAGTTACACAAATCTTCTTTGGTTTTACTTCTCATAGGAATGGCCCAAGCATATTTCGAAAATGTATCAATAACGACAAGAATATATCTGTAATTTTTATTTTCTTTTGAAATTGATTGCATATCAATTAAGTCTGCTTGCCACAAGTCATCTATATCTTTCATGATAACATGTCTTCGTGGATAGTTCACCCTTGCATTTTTATGAATTTCATTTACCACGTCAGATTTGCTCATGTTCACAATTCAGTATACTTGTCTTGAACTCAGCTATTATACTGAATAAAAAGCATATTATTATGACTATTTATTGTTTAATTATATCAGCTTCTTTTAATTCTTCGATTATTGATAAAATTTCATTATCATGGTTTGTATTACCAGCATCTCGGGAAGCAATTAATAGTTTCAATCTGTCAACCAGTTCGTCAGGATCATCCCAATATACCAAGTCAGTGTTATTTTTGTATCTCTTTAGCGTTGGTAAGCTTCCTCCAAATTTAGTGATAACATTATTGTTTAACGATTCAGAAAACAATGGTCTAATTATTTCACGATATTTTATACCTTTATCACCTCTAATTTGTCCATTAGGATTGAAATCTCTCTTATGTGCATTTGTATAATGCAACATATCTTTATAGACAAGTTTATCTTTGCTCGATATTAGTTTCAGATCAGGTTTTCTTCGAAGTAAAAGTTCTTTTAAACCAGGGGTTAAATTGTAGCTTTTGTTGCCAACTTTAATTAAAATGACATTATCATCATTCACACTATCTATTTTAGAAAATGAAACTATTGAATTACCCATTAGTAATTTTTTGTTTGCACTCCTTATTCCAAATGGTATATTTACCCCATCATAAATATCATGGATGTCACTGCCCTCTAATGATATTTCTAAATCATCCAGTAATTCTGTCTGGGGAGACTTTTTAACGAACTGCTTAGAATTCAGTTCTGGTTCGCGGCATTCTTCAAACTTTGTAGATGAGCTAGTATTAATGTCATCCAATTCCATTTCTTCAAAATTAGAGTGAGTATTTTCTAAATTTTGTATTTTTTCTATTGTTTTGTTCGAATCGACTAGGGTTTTAAGGGGATCTGTGACAGGTTTTAACATTTTGTCAAGTGACAAGTTCATTGAGTGTTCCTGGTTTTTCATTTGTTTTATTTTATTCTTTATGGAGTCTACAGACTTCAGTAATTCTATTTTAATATTTTTCTCCATATTGTACCTATCATAACAACTGTATTACGCTAAAGAACAAATTATACTGAATTTGATTTTGCATGTTAATTACTTATATGTACATATAAACAGTCAGTCAAATTTAAAAAACATATCAAAATTCTGTCTGTACCTTCCGTTATTTAATGACGATTCTTTATTAATAAGTAGAAAATTATAAGGTTTACTCCAAACAGTTTGACAAAGATTTCTGAACTCTTTCCATTGTAAATCAGAACTAACATTCTCTTCATAAATATGCTTTAAATTAACATCATCTTGTTTGAATATAATAAGAAAATTAACATTGTCACGTAACAATTGCTTCGGAATTTTAGAATAAGTTTGAGATAAATAGAAACAATCTATTTGTTTATGTCTACCCATACAGAAATAATTGCGGATATTTATTTGATTTTCACATGCAACATCATCGAAAATAAATACAGAATTTGCTAAAGCTTCACTCGGAGAAATTACATCTTTATCATCATTGAACTCGTAAAAGTTAATCTGCGGCACTCTTTTTAATACTTCGGTCAAGAAACGATATTTTGATTGAAAAGAAGTTTTCGAGTAAAGATAAAGATTTTGAAATTTTAAACCATTTTCATGTAACAGTAAACTAATCATGGCATTAGTTTTACCGCAATTTGAAGGACCGCATATTATACATCGAATCGTATTAGGCAATAAAGCACTGTGTCTGATTGAGCGAGAAGATTCATTAAAATCGATATTATTAACCTTCAGAGATACGGGTTGCTTGATCAACTTCATCATACCGATTGCCACAATGAATAGGCAGCCTAAATATTTATATCTAGTAATTTACACGAAAATATATAAAAAAGGTTAATACTATTATATACATTGAGTACAAGAACAAGTCCAAATCTTTTCAGAGTTTCTAAGTTGTTGGAGATGGCGTTTATGTCAGACAGTTAGGACTTTCCATGAGGGGGAAGGCATCCATAAAACACATCACAGTTTGACAGGTTTAGACTTGTATCGTTAAGATAAATCATTAAAATGCCACAAGTATCAATTATGTTATTTGAGACATTAATTTTTAGATTATAAAATGTGTATCTAACATGACTAACGTCTTAAATATTCTTCAGTCTGCAGCTGTGATTTGAGTCAACTGGTACTTTGTTTACAATTTAGTTATTTTGAGGTAAGTATTTTCCAATAATATTTAACTTATACTTTTTAATTTCATTTATGACAATCTTGTTATTATCGCTATTAATTTCAGAATCATGTTGAGATCACCATGCTACAGTCCGGTTTTGAATATTATGGATCCTAACAGAACTTCGTCATTGAATAACGATTCGGAGGGAATAAATTTACAAGTGAGTAACATGAGAATTTTCATTATTATTAAATATTATTGTTAATGGCTGCCATTCACTTATAAAGTTTTTTTTTTTCAGAACACGACAGACATCAATGATCCTATAACTCATCCTTTTAATTATGCCCAAGATAGGGAGAGCTGGTATGCTGAAGTAGCAGCAGCAGCACAAGAGGAATATCGTCTTGAAAAAGCAGGGAGACAAACATTAAAGAAGAGGAAAATTAAATCAAAATCTTTGAAAACTAAATCCTTTATCATGCGTAAAGAATCGGATCATGCGCAACGCGTAATAAAAATTATGATTTATGACTTGGACGGTGGCAATATGGATGAAATATCATCTAATCCTGAAGATGCAAGTGTGAATGTGCAGTATTTAGTGACTAGTGAATATGATGACATTATGACTGAAACTGAATATTTAGTTGGTAAAATTGTAAAGAAATTAAGCAAATAGATGTGTACGTTTATACTTAATATATTTAAAAAATTAATAATAATTAATAGTATTAAGTTGTAGATAAAGAATAAGATTTTTTGTTTATTACCTTGTAAATAATACTTTTATAATGTACATTTTAATTTGTAATTAAAATAATAGTCCTAAGTTTAGTATAGTAGTTCACTTTTTAGTAGTACAGAAATAGTTTGTTATTTAGTTTTATTAATAGTTTATTTTTTAGTACTTTAGTGACTGGTACCATTGTATATTTATTGTAAAAATTAAAATAAATTATTTAATGATATACTTGTTTCATTATTCAGTTAAATCGAAATAAATAATGTCCTAATGACTGATTTCGGCCACAGCTAGTGCCACTAAACAAGGTGCAGTCTCTGTTCTCTTACTCTCACAGCCCGATGGGACGACCGGAGAGAGATCAGGCACAGGACCCAAATTTTCGGTCTCACCACTAGGATATCACAGCTTCTATATTCGAGATAAATAGGTATGTATCAATAACAAATAAACACAAATCAGTTGAATACAAAATATTTATTTCATTTCAAAAATAAAAAATACATTATGACTTAATTTTATTACAAAAAATAATAATATAATTATCCTGTTAAGAAAAATAGTAATAAATCTTTGGTTCAGATTAGAATAGAGAACTATAATGACCCCATGGTAAAGTAAAAGCATTATTTTTTTTAATTTGACGTTTGTCATCATTCCCATCAAGTACCACTTTATTGATTCTTTGTGTGTAGAGTTTATGATTTTTAGATCTTATAACAAACATAGGGTACCTAAAATTGATATTACAATTTAATGCATTTTTATATTTGTTTATGGTATTTTTTTTTTAAACAGATTTTATTTTTTACACCTTTGGCTTTCTTAACTATATCGCTCAGCGTATTAATACAAAGCAATGTAACTTCCTGCTCTCAAAGGATTGTATTTTGCAATATTCATTTCTAAATGACTTATTTTCTCTATTGTCCAACCAGATTCTGATAATTCAAACTCTAAGCATTTACATATTAATCGTTGCGTGCAATCTTTGTATAAAGATATGATATCTGTACTATGATTTATTATGGAATATTTAGTATTAAAAGACTTAAGAGATAGTTCTTCATTCTTAGGAAGTAAATATAGCACAAAAAGTTCAAAGTTTATCTTTAATGATTTATGTTTTTGTAATAATTGTTGTAATAAATTATAAATGGTGTTGAATACATCAGATAAAAATACTTCAGGTGTTATTATTTCATTAGTTTGAGGATTTATTTTGTAGCTAGCTATTCTGTCTTTGAAAGCACTGGCTATCAGCTGAACATTTTGGTATTCAGTACGAAGTAAACAATTTGTTTTATGTTTGTTACTTTTCTTATGTGATGAATACTTTGACTTTGAGACATGTAACTGACAACTATGACAGAATTTCATTTTTGTAAAGAGCACGACATTAATACTTGTCAATCTCGATAACTAGAATATTATATTAATTTGAGCTTTTACTTTTAAATTTCGTTGTATAAATAATGTATGGATATTTGAATTTCAGAGTTTCATGATATCTGAGCAAAATTGAAATATCAGAGTTTTTGCAAATTCTTGGTTAGGTCTGTAAGAAAGTTAAACAGCGTAAAAGTTAATTTTATATGATGAATATTTAATATGTTTGATTTCTAGATATTTGAATTTCAGAGTTTTATGATTTCTGAGCAATATTGAAATATCAGAGTTTTTGTAAATTTTTGGTTTAGGTCTGTAAGAAAGGTAAACAGCGTAAAAGTAAATTATTATGATGAATATTTAATATGATTGATTTCTAGATATTTGAATTTCAGAGTTTCGTGATTTCTGAGCAATATTGAAATATCAGAGTTTTTGTAAATTTTTGGTTTAGGTCTGTAAGAAAGGTAAACAGCGTAAAAGTAAATTATTATGATGAATATTTAACGTGCTTGATTTCTAGATAGTTGAATTTCAGAGTTTCGTGATTTCTGAGCAAAATTGAAATATCAGAGTTTTTGCAAATTCTTGGTTAGGTCTGTAAGAAAGTTAAACAGCGTAAAAGTTAATTTTATATGATGAATATTTAATATGTTTGATTTCTAGATATTTGAATTTCAGAGTTTTATGATTTCTGAGCAATATTGAAATATCAGAGTTTTTGTAAATTTTTGGTTTAGGTCTGTAAGAAAGGTAAACAGCGTAAAAGTAAATTATTATGATGAATATTTAACGTGCTTGATTTCTAGATAGTTGAATTTCAGAGTTTCGTGATTTCTGAGCAATATTGAAATATCAGAGTTTTTGTAAATTTTTGGTTTAGGTCTGTAAAAGTAAATTATTATGATGAATATTTAACATGCTTGATTTCTAGATATTTGAATTTCAGAGTTTCGTGATTTCTGAGCAATATTGAAAATCAGAGTTTTTGTAAATTTTTGGTTTAGGTCTGTAAAAGTAAATTATTATGATGAATATTTAACATGCTTGATTTCTAGATATTTGAATTTCAGAGTTTCATGATTTCTGAGCAATATTGAAATATCAGTTTTTGTAAATTTTTGGTTTAGGTCTATAAGAAAGGTAAACAGCGTAAAAGTAAATTATTACGATGAATATTTAATATGATTGATTTCTAGATATTTGAATTTCAGAGTTTCGTGATTTCTGAGCAATATTTAAATATCAGAGTTTTTGTAAATTTTTGGTTTAGGTCTGTAAGAAAGGTAAACAGCTTAAAAGTAAATTATTATGATGAATATTTCACGTGCTTGATTTCTAGATAGTTGAATTTCAGAGTTTCGTGATTTCTGAGCAATATTGAAAATCAGAGTTTTTGTAAATTTTTGGTTTAGGTCTGTAAGAAAGGTAAACAGCGTAAAAGTAAATTATTATGATGAATATTTAATATGATTGATTTCTAGATATTCGAATTTCAGAGTTTCGTGATTTCTGAGCAATATTGAAATATCAGAGTTTTTGTAAATTTTTGGTTTAGGTCTGTAAAAGTAAATTATTATGATGAATATTTAACATGCTTGATTTCTAGATATTTGAATTTCAGAGTTTCGTGCTTTCTGAGCAATATTGAAATATCAGAGTTTTTGTAAATTTTTGGTTTAGGTCTGTAAAAGTAAATTATTATGATGAATATTTAACATGCTTGATTTCTAGATATTTGAATTTCAGAGTTTCGTGATTTCTGAGCAATATTGAAAATCAGAGTTTTTGTAAATTTTTGGTTTAGGTCTGTAAGAAAGGTAAACAGCGTAAAAGTAAATTATTATGATGAATATTTAATATGATTGATTTCTAGATATTCGAATTTCAGAGTTTCGTGATTTCTGAGCAATATTGAAATATCAGAGTTTTTGTAAATTTTTGGTTTAGGTCTGTAAAAGTAAATTATTATGATGAATATTTAACATGCTTGATTTCTAGATATTTGAATTTCAGAGTTTCGTGCTTTCTGAGCAATATTGAAATATCAGAGTTTTTGTAAATTTTTGGTTTAGGTCTGTAAAAGTAAATTATTATGATGAATATTTAACATGCTTGATTTCTAGATATTTGAATTTCAGAGTTTCGTGCTTTCTGAGCAATATTGAAATATCAGAGTTTTTGTAAATTTTTGGTTTAGGTCTGTAAAAGTAAATTATTATGATGAATATTTAACATGCTTGATTTCTAGATATTTGAATTTCAGAGTTTCATGATTTCTGAGCAATATTGAAATATCAGAGTTTTTTGTAAATTTTTTGTTTAGATCTGTAAGAAAGGTAAACAGTGTAAACAAGTCAATTATTATGACTTCAAAATGATTTAAAAAATTTCGAAATATTGAAATAGAATAGATACAGAGTTTAATAAATGTTTGGCTTAGACCTGTGTAGTAACACAATACATTATATTGTTAATATCATACAGAAAAAAAAGGGGTCTATACTAAATTCAAATCTGAAGCAGATAAGTGCTACAAACACACTTACGATAAAAAAATAAGATAATCGCAGCTACAAATTATATAATAACAAGTTGCTGTTATTAGAAAACGTTTGATTGTTACAATATACCGAGACTTTATATTTGGATACAGGATTAACTAATCCGGTAATACTTTCTCAGTTCCTATATGAAGCAAGAGTAAACAAAAATAACATATTAAAGTGCAATTTAGAAAACATTTGAAGGATATAATATAGGTTTTATGTTTGCATACTCTTGCTTAGCAGCGCTAACTAAGCCAGTAAGAGCTTTCCATACTGGATCGCTGTCATCATGTGATGAGCGAAGTGTGAAAAGCGCTCGCTTCCAACGATTAGCAGCAAGTGTCTCTGCTTCCTTGCTGTTGTAGACACGCAGCTCTATATAAAACTGGCCGCTGCGAGTTGGATCACGCTGCAGGGTGTACCCGGAACCCACGCGCCGTGCCAGATAACTTCTTAGAGCAGCAGCTCTAACAGGCTCCGCTGCGTCGTCCTGAAAATATAATAAAATTATTAATTTAATTAGACAGCATAGCAAAAACTCCAATAAAAGTTTACTGTTAAGCTACTAAACTCACTCTATAAATTTATACTATTCTCATTTATTATAAAAAAAGACCGAGTTGTTAGTATACATATAACTGTCAGATACTATAGCAACAATTTAACATTATTTTAGTCTGAAAATCACTATCTGCATGAAATCGGTACAAAATAAGGTAGATATAAACAGACAGTAGGTACTTCATGTTCGACTAAGATATTTCATTTAAACACATTTGATCGAAACAACAGGTAAAAATTAAATATTAAACGATTGTTACCAGAACACACTATTTAACAAGAATATTGTGAAACTGTAAAAAGTATTAGATGACTATTATGCTTACCTCAGAATCTGAAAATATTGAGGATTGTTTTCGAGCAGTAGATACTGGCTCGGTTTCAGAGTCTTCGGATAAATCAGGAGGAGGCGCAGTTTTCTTACTCTGTTTAGGTTTGTTGCTGATGGTTTTCCTTTTCCTCGATTTTTGAGGCTTTTCACCACTCGTGCTTGCTTGCAAAGTAATCTCCGTATCAGAGTCAAAAGGATTCCGAGATGCCCTAAAATTATATAATGATTAATTAGAATGTAGTTGTTATTTGTAATTAAAAGTATTTATTCATTGCACATAGTTCGTTCTGTCTATTGAAAACTGCAAAATTCAAGACTAGATATTCAACTTAAAAATTAAATAGGTACATACATACTTATTGTCACCGATCTTGTCACTCAACACAATACAATAATTCACGTTACACAGACAATGCACACCGAAATCGCAAAAATTCTGGATGCGCTCCTCAGTGATCGCTTTTTATACTACTATAAATTAAGGTAGCGATTATATTAAATATTGCAAACGCTAGATATCAACATTATCATCAATGATTATTGGTATTTCAATCATATGTACTAGTCAAATAAAGTCGATAATTAATTAATCATGTATACTCACTCTGCTCATCGCCTTACATTTCTTAATTTGGTATTGGCACCACGATGTCGCGGATACCTGAGACGAAATTCTAAAAAGGAAATCGTATGTACTTTACTGTTCTAGTGATAATCTTTATGAGTATCACATTTAAATGGTTATTACAATTTCTCAAAGAGATAACCAATATAATTTGAACTTTATATTTTTTTATGTTATAAACCTAAAATCTATAAATACCTCAAGACTATGGAATTTATAAACCTTTTAATGATATTTATTTTGCAAATAGGTTGAAATCAATACTTTTACACGTCAATACATTTTTTTTTTCAAAACGAGATTTTCCTAACTGACTACTTTGAGAAGAAACGCCGAAATAAACTCAAGAGTCATAGTCTCTTTTCAGGTCCAGACATAAAAATAAATTATATAGGTAGTAATGTATGAGCAGTGAAGGTTTGTGTCTGAAATGACCTTTTTGAGAAAGTGCCATACAAGTTTGAATGCACCTGTCCAATCAGGTATACCTACTTTAGGTCAAATCAATCAGTTTATTACATTTAATGATGATGCTTAATTATGTTTTGATAATCAATCATACAGAAACAGTTTGGATGGCAAATTGAATTCAAATGTATCTGGATTGACTAAGCATACTTTGTAGCAATGACCGATGCGATATCCATGAGGTCAAAGCCATGATCTAACATCAATATAATAAGCT
This sequence comes from Eremobia ochroleuca, assembly GCA_949629135.1. NCBI lineage: Eukaryota > Metazoa > Arthropoda > Insecta > Lepidoptera > Noctuidae > Eremobia > Eremobia ochroleuca. The sequence continues at coordinate 8,240,034 of OX451389.1, forward strand.
TAAGATTGGCTCCTCACACTTTCGTACTTAAGTTATAAAATGACTGTGATCAAATAATAAGTACAAATAAACTCGTAGTGAGAAAAAAATGACTAATGTGAATGCTGTATGTTATACATATAATTTTTAGTTTACAACGACATAAAAAGATGAGTTATAAACTGATAGCGCAATTGAGTTAGCTCTTTAACTTAATATTCTTGTTTATATTGTTCGCTGTATCAGTTCAGCGCGTATTGATACACAATACCTATGTTATAAATCATAACGTTGGTAGTCTGATTAGTCATCGCTCGATAAAAACAATTGGGGATTCTGGGATCATGCAGTTCGAGCAGTTCAGCGCGTATTGATACATAATACCTATGTTATAAATCATAACGTTGGTAGTCTGATTAGTCATCGCTCGATAAAAACAATTGGGGATTCTGGGATCATGCAGTTCGAGCGAAGCGAGAACAAATGATTCCAGAATCCCCAATTATACCCTACTGAGTGATTCAAGAGGAAGGTTTATATGTATGTAATACATGCATAATATAGTAGACACTGATAATTTTAGAGCCATTATTTCTCTTAAAAAGTATAGGATAAAAAATTGTTATTGTGGGTTATCCCTAAGAGATAGACATATGCCATCATGGACTTTTTTGTAGACCTTTTTAAGGTGTACAATACTGTAGTACATTATTATGATTTATCTCGTAGGGTTAAGCCAGCGTTTGCAATGTAAGCGCAAAAAAATGTGTTTGTTTACGACATCACATTAGAAACCTCTAAAATGATCAGTGTTTCTCTACTATATTATGCATGTATTATACATATAAACCTTCCTCTTGAATCACTCTATCTATTAAAAAAACCCCATCAAAATCCGTTGCGTAGTTTTAAAGATCTAAGCATACATAGGGACAGACAGCGAGAAGCCACTTTGTTTTATACTATGTAAGTGATGCTAAAACACAAAGGAATTCTCTATTTAATTTTGAGCAAGATGGTTTTTATAAAACTTCAAAACGAGACGTTCGAGATGTGATAAAGAAAGTATCAAAGAGTGAGCGTAAACAAGCAGATTATGTTATTGATGGCCTTTTTGCTACGGTTTTGTTAGCGACAGCCACATCTTGCTGGTCTACCAACTACTGGGTTAAGTTGATGTCATACTTGGAAGGGTCTCTCGCCTTAGCATGGACCACGGTTGCATCACATAGTTACATACACATGAAAACTAACTGGAGGATGTACCTTTTCAATTTAACTTTAATGTCGTACAGGTACGTTAATCGCAAATACGCACGGGCGAATTTTTATCGTGCACTGGATTTTCAGAATTAGAATGAGAATCTAACAGAGTGCATACCAGCGCGTCTGAGATATACACTGTTGAATTTTCAAATTTCGGCAGCAGTGCGTTGAAAATTCAGTGCGCGATGAAAAATCGCCCGCGGGTATGAGGGCGGAAAGTGTGAAAGATTTTTAAAGGATCTTTAAATGTAAACGAGGAAGACAGCATCTGGGTCTACTAACTTTTTGCTCCAAGAAGACTCCTAAAAAACCAAACGTTTGTCAAGAATAATGTACTGTTTATGAAGCACACGACACTTAAAATATTAAGCACAGATTATACTAGGGATGTAATTAATGATATTGTGTATTGGTTGTCATGGTATGGACATATGATACTGAGGAATGAGGAAAATGTCGTGAGGAAAGTTTTGAGTATGAATTTTGATGGCTATAAGAGTAGGGGAAGAGTTTACTTCGTGTAAATAATTTCCTCACCACTGCTCTCAAAACCGTGAAGGAAAACACCGTGAGGCATGTCCTAGAACCAAAAATTTGAAGACATGTGTTATCTACCAGCCTGCACTGGGGCCTCATGGTGGGTTACAGCCCACTCTTCTCTTACAGAGGCCTGTGCCCCAGCAGTGGGAACGATGTAGGCTAATATGTTAATACTAAACTAAACTAAAAAAAATGCAACCAACAACAATGCAATAATTACTAACTATAATTATTGCACTGTTGTTGGTTGCATTTTACCGTATTTCTATGAATAGGGCCTGGGGATCTTCGTTTTTTTTACTTTGTACTACGACCTGCAGTTTAATTGCGTACCACACTATCAGTAGTAATGGGTTTCATTTTGACAGTTCAACAATATTCATTGCGTTATTTACGTTGTTGAGCAGACACACTTTTCGAACATATAGAGCAATGGATTAGCTATATGCTTCAAAATGATTCAAATTGAGAGCAATAGTGTATTACGCAATTAGGGTGCAGAGTTTTTCCATTGCTTAGTCGAACCACCACGAGAGAAGCAGTTTCTGAAAATAATTTGCTTGTTATGTTTTCAGGCACGTTAGCCTCTTCACCCGCAAACACTTCTTCACTTACCACTACGGGTGGCACGATGGCATTGGCTTCCTCCTTCCCCTCTGGATGTACTTTGCCTCTAGTTTCTTCCATGCTGTTTCGACGTGGCTGTGGATTATTTGTACTACCAGTTTCATAGTATGCGCTACTAGCACAAATGCTGCTCATCAGGAACATTTGCAAATAATTAAGGTTAATTTATTTGTAACAACTACAATAACAAGTTTCTTCTTCATTATAAGAACGGATATTCAGAAAGTTATTATTGTTGTCTTCATAATACTTTATTTATTTGGTTCATTTAAAATAACTATGTTTCCACTAAGACCATTCAACTGCAAAGAAACAGTTTTCATGACAACTTTATAGCTTCCCTATAAAACTTAAACTTATTTACTGGATATTTGACGCTAAGCAATATTTATCTTTCTCCAGGGACACCACTGTTTACTGGGGCATGCACGAGCTCGAAGCTGTGATGAACAGGACTGACATCAACAGTAGCCTCTTCACGTCAATGACTTTCTTCGGAGACCATGCACTGCATATCTGTTCCCCACGTTAGATCACGTTACTTTGAAACAGTTGTATCTAGTGTTGCTAAAGCATTGCGAGCAGTTCAGGGCTAACTTCAGATTGACATCATCCTTTAATTTTTTTATTGGGCAGTTGAGAATGGCTGTCAAAGAAGACCCTAACGTTTTGGATAGATCAAAATAATGTTGTTATACAAGGCGGAGAGGATAATACGACAGTAAATTAAACTGCGTATATCTCATGGTGTTCCCAGCCTACATGCAAAAATTCAATCAAATATATCCGAAAAAATTGATTCATTGTCACGTTCCGCCTGACTCGAGCGTGCAAGCGCGAGCACGGAACTAGCGATAGAGAGGCACGATTGGCCTAAGCGTTCGGCTTGTGACGCATCTATCTCTCTTCCACTCCATCGGCCGATGCGTCCGAGTAGAAGATTTCTTATGACGTTATCACGTAAAATTATCGTCCGTAAACCGACTTTACAGACAACCAATTTTTTTAATACACACTGATATTTTAGAAAAAGATTCACATTTGTTTTTATTTTGTCTATTTTCCGTGTAGATTTTCTTGTAAATCGCAATGAAACCTTAAAAAAAAGACCGCTGATAACAACAATGTGTCCTAACCATGGATATTCGATTCCTAACCTATAACACATTTTTTGATTCTTACGAAATTAAATAAATGCCTTTAATCCCACTAATATATTATTATAGCTATTGGACAGAGTTATGAAATCTATTATTGAAATAAATACATATTTATTCTACATATCTCTTAATGTAGGATCTAAAGGTCCACTGCCATTGTCCTAAGACGATTATTACATAATTATGAGTATTATTCGATCAGCTAAGTAGAAACTACGTCATACAAAAATAAACAAAAAATTTGATTGGTCGATAATAAGAGGCAATAATTTCTTCGGAGTTATATATGTATAAAGGATGTAAAAAAATACTTAACGAAACCCAGAGTCACTTGTTCTCCCTTTCAATGTAATGTTTTTTTTTATACCCGGGAAACTTCTGGTTACGGAGATATTGAACGTCGAAATTCCAACTTTTACTGACGTTTTTTTACGAAAACAAGTTTTTAATGTTATAACACAACTTTCAATACCCCCGCGACCCCTGTACCGTTGTATGCACCCATAAGCACAATGTTTTGCGTGTGTTACATTGCGCACTACTGTAACTGCAAACAGCAAATATTCACACCAAAACTAAAAGTCGTCCGTACTAGAAGTCGTTCCCAGATATGATTTTTTTTTAATGTTAGTTACTTTGTTGTGCAAAAGGCGTAGTTGACGACTATGTGATGTGTCTTTTTATACTCTGATTAATTAGTTAAGTCTAACGTCTACAGTTATTATCAATATTGCAATGTTTTGTTTCACAAATCTGTGTACACATGAGAGATAAGCTCGACCTTTGATTTGCGCTGTGACTTCGCTTATCAAGAGTCAATGAATAAATAATTTATCGTAATCTCGTTTTCCTAACAATAACACTGTTTATAGAGGGTCAAATATGCGAGAGAAATTGTTAGAGGATGTACATGTACTAGGTACATGAAAACTTAGATAAAACAGTTTAAAAGTAATTACCTCCTGAAATGTTATAATACAAAGGTTTTTCGATTTTGACGCTATGTCATGAGACTAAGAATGGATGGATGTCTTTCATTTTTAACTTTTATTAAAATCTTTTTTTTTTTCAAAAGCTTGATGACTCTTAAAGTAACATACCCCCGGTAAACTCTGCGCGATGCGGGATTTTGCATGACGTCGGTGATCGCATGTGGCGATGTAGTTGCCGCCACATCGGTAATTACACCGGTATTCGCCTCCTTCAAACCAAAACACAGCGACGCTGCTTGGCAGTAAAAATAGAAATCGTGTTAGTACCTACTTCTACTTGATATTCCAACAGAGTTAATAGACCTGCAAAATAAAATCCTTTAAATTACAAACACTAAGCCGAGCCAAACGTGACGGGCCATTAAATCCAGTGGAACATCTTCATCACTGGCCGGACTCCTACAATTTAAATTAACTAAGATCTATCTCAGCTAGAAAATGAAATAAACCTCTTTCTAGAAACGATTTCTGTGATTTTAATTAAGAAGCAGATCGTTCTCATAAGAAGGTACTTTAAACGATATTTGGTATATAAAATAAAAGTAAATTTAATATGTATTAAAAGTAAATAAATGTGTAAGTATTTCGAATAAAAATAATAAACATGTTCATATAAAATTTTAAATAGATAGGGAATATTACATACATATGTACATTCTGTACCTCATCTCTTCCTAAACACTCAAATAGTATAAATTAATTTCTGTTCGAAAAAGAAGAAAGTACTTTAGTACTAATTTCACGAAACCACAGGTCTAAATCTGTGGTTTTGTAAAATAAATACGGTTCAGTAAGATCTCGTAATGATCACGACTATTGAGTTTCCGCTAAACCTATTTTTATTTCCCGGGAATGTAACTGAATAAACTGATGTTTTCCGTAGGTTTTATAAAGGTAAAAGAAATATACCGCTTTTTTAAATACTGCTATATGTTTTATGGAAAAGCACGTTATTACGTGCTCGAATTTGTTTCCGGAAAACTTAATTTTAAAACGGGCAATTCTTGGCAATGTTATTATTATTCATGCGAAATGGGCCATCTCTCGACCTCGATTTCGTGAAAAGGATCAAAGAAAGAAAGAAAATACGTTTATTTGTGGCAAACATGACGCTTCAAAAAAAAAAAAAAACAAAAAAAAATACAAGTTCGATCACCTGGTAAAAAGCGATGGATAATGTCTATTAAGGGAACAAACAAGCCCAAAATGCCTATTAACTCTTGCTTTGAAGGTTATGCGTGAAAGGAACACAGGTATTGGTACAGAATTTCACTCATTGGTCGTGCGCATAAGAGAGAAGTGCTGAGTACGACTAGTCGGTATATCGACCAACTGCGGATGGTACTCTGCAGTACATCTGAGTACCAGATGTACTGCAGAAATGGTCATGAAAAGGAGATGGTGGGATCAGGTCATGATCCTCCTGTGCACACTCTCCCAAGTACAGTTTGCGATCTTATACCAACAGGCAAACGACATTGCGCCGATGAGCCAGCATGTGAAGCCTAGCCCAGATGGTTAATTTGAAAAAAAAAAAAGAAACTCACCTCGAGATTGCAGGGACACCTGAACTCCGCAAAGATGTCCACCGAGTTCTCCCTTCCAGTCGCCGACTGGTACGGTTACCTTTTGGGATTCTTCGGAAGGTGGCCGGGCAGCCTTTTCCACGTGGCTGGCGTGCTAGTTGGGCCGACAACTTCGTGCTGTCGGCCAACGACAAGACTGTGCTTCGGACCCCGCTACCCTGCAGAGTCAGGTGCCATGACGAGGTTCACTCCTAGGCTGAGACCAGCCTTGGACAACGCTACTGCCAACTCGTTAATTTCTTAAGGCACTGGTACCGTCCTACGCCACGACCACGAAACATAGCAGGCTGCTTGACGTCGAACTCCGGTGGGAGGGTGGTTCAAGTCAGGCTGGTGTTAGCCCTACCACCGCAAGGGAAAAATTGGCCAGATATACCAGGTGATGGGTCGAGCGCTGGGATCAGTTCAGTGACTGGTGGAGCAAACTGCGCTACACGAGGAGGGTTCTTCATGCATCCCCGATGACGCAATACCTCATAAATACCGATGCAAATTGATAAATTGAAATAAATAATTTAACTTTGTTTTTACTTTATTACTCCCGTGCCCCCAGATAGGATTATCGCTCCATTTAATATTTTTAGTGTTCTATACAAAAAATAACAAAACACGCTTTTCTTTAACACATCTTATAGAATGACCATGGTCCCAAATACGGCGGCAACAGACATACTAGTTATTCTGGTCACCAGTGAAAGAAAGAAAGAACATACATTTATTTAGCACAGACTAAAAGACACACAGTACACCTGAGACATACATCAGATAAAACAAATAAAAAGTGTAAAGTCCGATGTAAGAAATTAACAGGAAAGTATGTGCCTCACGGCTGTGTCAAAAAGGCCCAGTTCAGCAAAAATGCCAGACAACTGGCGCCTGACGCTGGTTTTCAACTGGACTTCCGGACCTCGGACCATTTTTTTTTTTTGTTCGGGTGCGAAATTATCAAATAACTTCTCCCGCTCTGGGCGGAGCGGCAGGGTGTGTCAGACTTTTACTGACTAAAACGCACCCGTGTTCCTTCAGTTGTTTGTGCTAAGGGTCACGGTAACTATTTCGAACAATCCGCGACCCTGGCAAGCATCGGCCCTATTGGACCCCGTCAGTTACTGCTGACATCTCTTTGAGGCGCGCGTGGATCACAACGCGCCGTCGACCCAGGCCTGGTCCTTACCGGACGGCGAACTGCCCATTGCTCGCCGTCCACAAGGGACCTCGGACCCTTCGGTGCGTATTTGGTTTCATATAATTCTCGTGCCAATTTTAAATATTGCTTTTATCAAGGCGTAAGAATAAAGAGGAATTTTTACTTATTACCTTAACGACGAAATAACTGATACGACGGAACAAGAATGCAAAAAAAAACGACTTACACTTGGCAATTTTTTATTCGAAGTCGATAAGTAATTATTTATTTTTAATGTTTTGTTAAGGAAGATATCGACTGTTTACAAAAGCATTTAATATAAACATGCGAGGTTGGGTCGATTTAATCAAATTCCACAGTTTGGACAGTACACATCTCAGTGCAGCTAAGTGTGATACTTACATATAATAGTGTAGTGTAATTGCGTATCATTATTCAAAATGGCTCCCAAAGATACGGGGTATATTGAGTGGGCACATAAAACTGCTGAGGAGAAGAAGACTCATGTGAGTTTCCCTCAATTGAAGTACCCTTCACTGAGAGATGGAGGGTTCAGGGACCCCGTACAGTGGCTAGAAGGAAAAGCCATGGACGATGGAGCAGAAGGATTATGGAGGATACGGAATGGACTTTACGATTTCACAGATTTTTTACAGAAGCATCCGGGCGGCGAGGAGTGGTTAGAGCTTTCCAAGGTAAAGAGTTAAGAGTGAATTTATTTAAATAAATAAATAAATAAATCCCTGGACATTTCACACAGCACCATTTGTCCCAAGCTAAGCAACCTAATGCTTGTGTTATGGTAACAAGATGGCTGATAAACTACTTATATACAATTTTTTTTTGTAAATACATACATATTATAGATAGAAAAACACCCAGACTCGGAACAAATACATGTAGGTCATACAAATATTTGTTCCGTGCGGGAATCGAACCCGCGACACGCAGCGCAGCAGTCAATCGCTTAACCACTGCGCCAACCGTGCCGTCATTTGATAAGGTAAAGAGTGAATTTATGTGTTATTTGAGTGATTTATGTGTTATTTCAGTGATGATAACGAAGAATAATAAAATTGTGTCGAAAATAGGTCATTCATGACATAATGTAATTGATCGAAATTGCTTTCATTTTGACAATTTAAAATAAAACAATGTTATCAATTTCTCAATATTGGGACGTACTTAATTGTACCTCTAATAATTCCCATTTTTCCTCATTTCGTTCCTAAAAATATTGTTGAACACTCTAATGTAATGATTGCGCCTCTTTTTGTGAACTTCAAATATTACTATTTCGGAGTCTGAAAATACTACCTATATAGGCTTCGCTCGCTGGGCTCGCTCGCGGTTGATCAAAGTTCTAACCTAAATTAACCTATTTGATCGCAGTGTCCTAGCTTAGTTACTGGGATCAACAGCTGTGTGAAAAGGCCAGAAAGTTAACCCTTTCCAACCGAGTTGAAGTGATCGTGAGTTTCGACTTTACAAAATTCTGAGCACGATTGAGCGACTAGCAAATTATTCATACCAGATGCATGAGATTATTTTCTGTATTTTTCCCAGGACCTCTGAACACATTTCAAGCGATTACTAAGTTTTACTGATCTATGCGAGTTTTTTTACTCCCGGTTGCAAAGGGTTAAGAAGTGGCTCAATTATTAATAAAAGTGTGCATCATTAGAAGAGCAAATATTTTTTGAAGTTCATTAATTTTAAAAAGTATCCTGCATTAGAAGGTCAATAATTAGAGGATCAGTTAAATATTTCCTCTGAAAATAATATCAAATAGATCAATAGGTTGATTATTGTGGATTTCTCGTCATGTTGCAATAGATCTGGAGATTAGTGAGGGTATACCACCCTCACTAATCTCCAGATCTATCTTGAATTATTCAATAAAGTGAACCCATAACTTCCAGGGTACAGACATTACAGAAGCATTCGAGTGCCACCACTTCAATCCAGTTGTAGAAAAAATTAAAGAAAAATATTACATTAGAGATGCTCAAACACCTAGAAACTCTCCATTTACCTTCGAAGAGGATGGATTTTACAAAACATTAAAACGATCAGTGATAGAGGAGCTTAAGAAAATTCCTCCAACTGAGAAAAGACGAACAAATCTAATTATTGATGGACTTTTTTCGACGTGTTTAATAGCTTCAGCTTTGTCTTGTTGGGCTACAAACTATTGGGTTGTGATGGCGTCTTACTTGGTAGCGTCTGTTGCCTTAGCATGGAACACCGTCGCCGCACATAACTATATTCATATGAAAACTAACTGGAGGATGTACTTCTTTAATTTCAGTTTATGGTCTTACAGGTAAATAATCATAATTATTTTACTTTATGATGACACTAGAAAAATACTGCCAAACGAAATTTTGAAAATGTAAGCTGCACAGCCACCGTAGTAACATAAGACCACCGAAGCAGCACGAATCACACTACTAATATTATAAAGGCGAAAGTTTGTGTTTGTGTGTGTGTGTGTGTGTGTGTGTTTGCGCGCGCGTGTGTGTGTGTGTTTGCACAGCCACCGTAGTAACATAAGACCACCGAAGCAGCACGAATCACACTAATCACACTTCACACTACTAATATTATAAAGGCGAAAGTTTGTGTTTGTGTGTGCGCGTGTGTGCGTGTGTGTGTGTGTGTGTATGTGTGTGTGTTTGCGTGTGTGTGTGTGTATGTGTGTGTGTGTGTGGTGTGTATGTGTGTGGTGTGTATGTGTGGTGTGGTGGTGGTGTGTGTGTATGTGTGGGTGTGTGTGTGTGTGTGTGTGTATGTTTGTTTCTTTTTCACGCTCAAATGGCTGGACCAATTTTGATGAAATTTGGCACACAGATAGTTTATAACCAGGATTAACACATAGAATACTTTTTATCCCGATATTTCTACGGGATCGAGACCTATGCGGGTGAAACCACGGGGTGCAGCTAGTAAAAAGATTTCTTAAATTTAAAACTTATAAGCAAAGTTTGACATCGCCTCTGTTATCAAATATAATATTAATATTATGTAACTGTTTTTTACAGGGACTTCAGAGTATCACACGCTCTTTCACATCACATTTATCCCAACACTCTCATAGATTTGGAGATCAGTGGATTTGAGCCTTTAGTGTTTTGGAATCCTAGGAAGAAGCCGTCATACGCATACTTGACTCTCTTAATTGAGTTGGCGGTGTTCCCATTCTTATTTATGCTCAACTTCGCAAAGAGGTAAGATATTATTTTAAGTTTCATGCTTGGGCATAGAGAACCTTACTTCACCGACGGTAACACTCTTATGTACGTTTTCAGATTTATCAGTAATTTCGTTCGCAAGGGCTTCTTCACTCGCCACTATAGATGGCACGATGGCATTGGTCTCCTCCTTCCCGTCTGGATGTACTTTGCTAGTGGCTCTACCTTCAACCAAGCGTTTACGATGTGGCTGTGGATTAACTGCACTGCCAGTCTTATCTTCTTCTTGATTGGATCCAATGCTGCTCATCATCATCCTAAAATCTTCAAAGATGGTGATCAAGTCAAGTAAGTTAATTCCTTTAGTGTATATAGCTCACTAAGTGTATTTGGTGGGGTACATATTTGAGCTTCGAAAGTTAAAATACCTCCGGTTAAAATGTCAATGTTCAAAACATCAAAAACTTAAATATCGAACGACCATAAAACCGAAAATTAAAATAACGTAAGTTTGTATTGTCGAATGGTTAGATAACCTACGTCCAATATATTTAAAATCTAATTATATAAAAAGTAACATCGAAAGACCTAAATATCGAAGTACAGAGTATCGAATGTCCTAAATATCGAAGTACAGAGTATCGAATGTCCAAAATATCGGAGTACAGAGTATCGACTGTCCTAAATTTCGATATTTTTATTTATTATGTAACACATTCACATCAAGCTACTACAAGCTGTCAAATTTCTTTAATAGATTTTCAACGTTATCGCTAAAGCACAAGGTTCAAAGTTGATTGAGAAAATTGACAGTTTCGGGTAGCTTGATGTGCTGGCGTCTGTACAAGTCATGGATTGTCTTAGTTCATGGATGGTAGACTTTGTAAAAAGGCAATGAGCACTTAGGATGCAAGAGCGAGGGAAGTGAGCTCGGGACTTGGGGCACCCCGACTCTGGCATGTTAGGTTCGAAGGCGTGGAAACCAACTTAGACCCGCCACGATATCTTTCCCACCCTACTAATCCCACTATGCCATGAATCCCACGATGTTTTTCGCGACACCTAAGGTTTTGCTGGCTTTCGAGACTTTGGCCATCCTCTTCGAACCTAACCTGACCAAGCCGGAGTGCTCCAACTCCTGACACATCTCGACTTAGTAAAAAGGCAATGAGAACTTAGGATGCAAGAGCGAGCGAAACGAGCTCGAGACTTGGGGCACCCCAACTAGGACAGGTTAGGTTCAAAGGGGGTGACGGGCGCTCAAGTGAGCGAGCAGAGCGAGCGATATTTTAACTAGTAGGTATGTTTAACGTAAATATATTGAACTTGTCTTAAATGTTGATATTTTGAACTTAGGTATAAACCTAAGTTCAAAATGTCACTTAGGTTCAATATATTCCGACATTACCGACATTTTTGACTATACCGACATTTTTAATCATTCGATATTTTAATCACTCGGCATTTCAATTTCAGACATTTCGAGCTTAGGTATGTAGCGGAATCTACAACGCCACATGCGAACTACGTACGCGTCATACTGACGTAACAAAAAATCCTGCATCTCGCAAGCAGAGTTTACCGCGCAACTAGCACATATACAACAGTCTGACATGAATCATCGGGCTGTTCACCTCATAGGTTGAACTGCGAGACGCCATTTACAAATAAAAAAAAACACAAAATGAATCATCGGGCAGTTGCCCGCCAGACACAGCACCCGTCTGGTCGAAGGATCCAAGGAATGAATGAAAGGTCGAAGGATTTTCTATGGAGGATGAGTGAACTTTACATCCTGTTCCTCATACCTCTATATTTATAACAATTTTCTATATTTTAGACATTTTGAACATAGACATTTTACTCCTAGGTATTTTAATTTCCGACCTTTAAATATGTACCCATTTGGTGGGTATCTCTAAAAATAGATCAAAGAAATTACAGTAGAATGAGTTTTTAAGCAACGAACCTACCTGCAACGGGCTTAGACTTTTCAATGGGTGATAAATTCATTTTTTACCTAATATTTGACATTAATTGATATCTTATAATTTTTCAGGGCATCAACTATTGATTGGGGCATGCACGAGCTCGAAGCTGTGATGGATCGCAATGATATCAACGACAATTTCTTCAAAGTGATGACTTTCTTCGGTGACCACGCACTGCATCATCTCTTCCCAACCTTGGACCATGCTGTTTTGAGGCATTTATACCCGGTGTTCTTAAAACACTGTGAAGAATTCAGGGCTAACTACAGATTGACGTCACAGTTTGACTTATTCATTGCTCAGCTCAAAATGGCGGTGAAGGAAGACCCCACGCTATTAGAGGAATCACAATAATTTGATTTTTGTACTGGTTTTAATTGTAAGAATCAATAACAACTTTGTGCCATTAAATGCGACAGACGTCTTCTCTTCTTTGTTTTTTTAATATGTTCGTCTCATGTAGATATTTCTTTTTGAAAACGATTAAAAGCAAAATATGGATTTGAAAAGTAAGGTAAAGTAAGTAACTACGAGAGTGTAGTTACAATAAAAACGAGAAAATTAAAGAAAAAGATTATTATGCTCCATTCAATGGAAGCCGTTCCGTGCCTGCTTGATTTGGCAGACTCACGGCACTCCCAGAATCTTATAAGTTTTCAATGAAAATCCTGCTTAACAATATTTAAAGAGTGGACGGAAGGAATAAAGTACATTTTAAAAGTAGGATCAACATTCCCATAACAATATCGTGTTTGCATGCTTAGATCATACCTATAATATTAAGAATAGGGGTTTTTACATGGACTAAGTAAGAGGAAAATTTCTATGAAAATCTTAACATGAACATTTTATGAAAATATATTTATTATAACAAATACGACTACAAACCTCAGTGAACATTCAGAACTTAGAAATCTTTTGTAATGTTTAGGGCTATAATTCATATTTAGTTTCAAGAAAAATACTAAAATTGTAAATTCTTTAGACATTAATTTTGCAGGTAGATTTATGCGCAATCTTTTTCTTTTAAGTTTGTTGTTTTAATACCTACTTAATTAGTCTGAGAAGTTTTGTCTACAAACGTTGTTTAAGTGTTTATGTTTATTTATGAATGATTGACTTAACAGGTACCTAAAGTTTGTTTCAACTTTCAACTGAACTCTACTGCAACGTCTTTCTTTTCTAGCCTAGGTACTTAATACCAAGGCTAGAAAGCTATGGTGTACGCTAAGGTAGCCTGCAAAATGGAATTTTACTTACATTTTTTGCAAATTGCAGTTCAGTGTCTGGTTAAATGTTGATTAATATATGATTCACGACCGTAACAAATATGGTTTTATAGAATTACTAGCTGCACTTCGCGGTTTCACCCGCGTAATTTTCGATTCCGTGGGAATATCGGAATAAAAAGTAAGAGCTTTAAGTAACAGCTATGTATCTATCAAGTTTCATCACAATCGCTTCAATAGTTTTTGCTTGAAGAAGTAACAAACATATTATATTGCTCCGCTGCGCTGCGTGGAGCCACACCTGCCACTTTTGTTTAGATTGACATTTTTAAATTCGTAATATCTTTTGAATGGAATGACCGATTTGAATAATTCAAAAAGTAATCTAGACGTAATGAAACAGTCTTGAATACGAAATTTGTGAGTGGTACAAAGGTAGTAAAAGCCATAAACCCTTTATAGCTTTTACTATCTTTGTACCCCTAGGTAGCGATATGCTAGTTGCGCGGTAAACTCTGCTTGCGAGATGTAGGATTATGACGTCAGTATGACACGTTTTTCACATGTGGCATTGTAGATAACGTTACATCACTCCCTTCCGGAGACCGGAGGTTGATTAGTAGGCTGAGTCTTGTATCTTGCGATGCTTGCCAGGCCAGCTGAGCCCATCCAGTGAGTCGGAACGGGTTGCCGCATAGTTCACGGTGAGTCAGAACTGTCTGCGAAGATGCTCCAGTGAGTCGGGGTGGCGCTGCGTTATGCTCCAGTGTGTCGGATGTGGTACAGCGCTAGATTGAGGCGGACTGCTGGCGTCGACCAGGAGAGGGTTTCCAAGGCTCTGCTTGGGGACCGGTCGAAAGTGCAGTATGCTGTGCCGAGGTTGCTTGAGGCTGAGGGTGATGAGCAGGTATGCGCGGTCGCTGCATGCTGGTGATCAGGATACCCGTTGAAGCCGTCGGTGCTGGCTGGCTGGGTGACTCATTGCTCTAAAGCTTGCGGGAGTGAAGATGATGTCACGCTGAAGTAGGTCCACGAAGGCTGCGCTGACGTTCATGTTCGGGGTCACCAGTATAGAGGTATAAGGAACAGGGTGTAAATTTCACTCATCCTCCTTAGCAACGGGAGCATCCTCCGACCAGACTGGTCTTGTTTCTGGCGGGCAATTTCTCGAGAATATACTACTGTTTGTTTTCCCTTATTATTATAATTATTAGCCTGTGATGTCCCACTGCAGGGCAAAGGCCTCCCTACTCTCTTTCTACTTCTCTCTGTTCAAAGCTGCTAAAGTTCTTGTTGAAGGAGTCCAGCTCATCCAGCCATCTCCGTCTGGTCCTGCCACGATGTCGCTTGTCATTAAGAGGGACTCATTGGGTCGTAAGTTTGGCCCAATTTTCGTCTGGCATCCGGCAGATGTGTCTAGCCCAGTTTCATTTTAGCGTATTCTGTGATGGAATGGATGGTCGTATTCCTAACCTGGTCTGTTAGTTTGATACCCAGAATACACCGTTCCATAGCACGCTCGAGGTTTGCCAGAGGGCTACCTCTGGCAAACCTCGAGCGTGAACCTCTGCTGATTTGTCAAAGACCATGTTTGACTACCATATTATATGAGAGTGGAAAGTATGCCCACGTCAATCTCTTAAGGGACAAAGGAAAATAACTCATACGAATAAACCGTTACCGTTTTCCGTTACAAATAAAATAAAAATAAGTGACTTCAAAAGCGCGGGTTTGTTTTATGGTTTATACACCGATTTATCCATAATTATTGGGCCTATTCACGAAATTCTTTTTTTATTTGGTAGAAGAAGTTCGCGCGGTTGTCCCAAATACATTTTGTTAGCTTAACCTAACTTCGCTTTGCTTTAGAGCTAGCTTCAATAATACGTATTTGATCCACTTGGATCAAGTTGATGATGTTATAAATCTTCTTGTCACTACTGTTTACATAGCGATCCCACAGTAAATGGTGGCAGTAGAAAAGTGAAAAAAAAAATATTTAGGCAACCGAATACTTAACGATACGATTTCCAACAAAATAACAATTATCACATAAGTTAAAGTGTAAGTGTAAGTGTGTGTGTGTGTAAGTTTAAGTGTATTATTACTAAAATGATATTTTAAAGTCCAACAAAAAATGGCTCCAAGGACCAAAAAACGTTGGTAAGTATTCAGAATGTAATCAGTTCAATTGCAATATTTTTTGTTCAACTTCAATACAATATTTTCATGATGGAAAATGCCAATACTGACATAAATTGCTTTGAGACGTAAGATTTTTAATAATTATTTTCTACCTGTTCATTGTTTCAGTATTCAGTTTTTTTTTTCTAAATAGAACTTAAGTCCCAAAAGAATAAGCTTCACACTTAAAATAATTGCTTTCAAGCTTGTAAATTTTCGTGCTTTCGGCCAAGGCTTCGTCCGCGTGAAGGAAAATATCGTGTGGAAACAAAGACAAAAAAATAAAAGAAAGAACATATGCTACAATCGTTTTAAAGAGTATTTCGAAAGGAAGTCTGAAGAACAAGGCATATGGTATAAGACTATGCAAAGTGAGCCTCCTCGAATCCCTTGGTTCACTGAAAGTCATACAAAGAGATCGTATGTTGTTATGGCACATAAATTGCGTTCTGGTCATTTAGCATCTAGGAAATTTAGTTAACTAATGAAAAATTGGACGAGAAAGAAGGGCTTGTGGCTTAGTAATAACAGCCGCACGGGTCGATCGATCAGGTTAAGCTTTGTTTGCCGCGGTTGGTCCGTGGATGGGCGACCATCTTCACATACCAAGACCCCTCCGTGCCTCGGAAAGCACGTTAAGCCGTTGGTCCCAGCTGTCATTCATGGATCTTTGACAATCGTTACGGGTCGTCTGTAGCCCGAAAGTCTGACAACTAGTCTTACCAAGAGGTATCGTATTATTCAGTAACTGGGTTGTGGAGGTCAGATAGGCAGTCGTTTCATGTAAAATACTGGTATTCAGCTGCATCCGGTTAGACTGGAAGCCGACCCGACATAGTTGGGAAAAGGCTAGGCAGATGATGAATAATGAAAAAAGTCTATTACCCTAATTGCCAAGTGCGTAAAGTCAACGATGTCCAACATTAATTTGCTGGTGGAATATGAAAAGAAAAGTAGCGAGTGAATATGTATGATGTTGGACCTTTCATTAGAATATTATCTACACCAAATTCGGAAGAAGCGAAACTGATTTATGAATTGGTTGCTGCATCGCTATCTCCCTCGCGTACGCAATAATACGAGTATATCATATATTTGTATAAATAATATTATAATTACTTGTAATAATTAGTTAGATTAGGGTATATGATGAGGCTGACGTCACTTTGTAAGGTAAAAGCCTATAAATAAATAAAGATTTAAAAAAAAAGAGCCAACCATTCCAAGACATGTGACGTCTACCAAACCGCGTGGTAGATTACAGCCCACTCCTTCCCGAAGACAGGAGGTCTGTGTCCCAGCATTGGGAACATCATGGGCTGATTATGTATTTATGGATTAGTATGAATTTTATCGGAATTTTAAACGCGCGTTAGACGTCGTACAGCATGTGTCGCAAATAGCTTACTTTGCATGCTTTGTTCTACGTGGACTCAAATGTCACTGTGAGCATTCACGGACACGCGCATGTTGAGGCTGCAAACGCCTTTGCTTGCAAGCTGCAAGCTAAGCGGTCCCTCTGGGTGGTTTGTTGTTGCACGTGACGTCATGTCAGTGCCATAACTTCCAGTAAGCACACTATTTTAGTACGTGATGGCTCTCCAGCTAACTCCAAGTGTGCTGAATAAGTCGAATTTGTTTGCCGTGGTGCGAGACATTCGCGACACTGCAATGTCTGGTCCAATTTGGACCAATTTATGGGTTTGCGATTATGGCACGTATGGAAAAGTGCAGTGCAGATTATTTAAACAGGAATGTGTACTAGTAGGTAGAACAACGGACAGTACGTAAAATTATGTTATATTATGTTATAATTATGTTGTTGTTGTGTTAATTATGTTATGTTTGTGTTATATATTTCAAGAATCAAGGACACGGGGCTCTTTATTTTGTTTTGTAGGGAGGGCTTAAAATGCCATTTAATTAAAGTTTCACAAAATTATTAGTAGATTCCAAAATGAAACAGTACCAAGAAGCTAGTAAAAAAATTATTAATCCAACAAACAAACTCAGTCTAATATACATCCTTCATTATCGGATAGTGATCGAATCGACAGCAAATCCATTGGCAAAAATAAATGAGAAATCACGCGAAGGAGCTTCACAATAAATAATCCTAAAATAAACAAGTACTTGTAAAGAATATTGGAGAAAAACGTAATTTCCGCTGGGATCCGAATCACATTTTAAGCGTAACGCTTCTGTCAGTTAACCGTTCGTTCTACCCTCACTTAATTATTGGAAACGTTTTTCACATCGATTTGGCGCGAACCTTGAATGTCCAGTATCGTGTGAGCGTATTTTTATTAACCTGTCTGTATACTTTTATTTACGTGCCTATGTTTTTGTTATTTGTTTTTTGAACCTAATACATTTAGTAAAAGTTGTTCGGAATGAAATCAATAGTTCTAAAAATTGGTCTTTGAAAGAAAGGTTTACGACGCCTGCAAAAAACTTTATAAATTCCTAAAAGTAAATTTTTGGAAAACTGGTCCAAACTATTCTCCAGAAACTATCTGTTTTCATTAAAATGTTGTCTAAATTAAATTTCCTCTTTTACTAATTCCCCGTTTTATGAGATTGAACTGTCTCAAATTACCAAAAACATTACCTTAATGAAAGAGGCATTTAAGCCGGTTTTAAGGATTATAAACATATTGACCTCTCGGGGGCACTTCATACAAATTCTGCGAGGGCTATAAAGGTGTTTAAGGACTATTTATGTTATAATGAAGACCGTGGCTATTATTACAAAATAAGATTGTAAATCTGTTGGAAGCACACACGTGGGAGGTATCGTTCACCCTCACGGAGGAACCCCTGATTGTGTCTGCGCCTGATTTATTTCTGCACTCAATTTATTTCTCGGTGCGAGTTACTTAGGACCAGCGCCTGACTCTGCACTCAGAAGGATGTATTCTAGAAAAGTATTTATTATCCCGTTTTAAATTAAGAATTCTATCTTCTATCCTTCTTACAGTGATGAGCAGTGGTGGTCCAGTGGTCGGCGGTGGTCGGTGGTCAACGGCCGCGACTTACGAGTGTAGGTTGTAAGTTCGAACCCAGACAGGCGCTTTACTTTGTGTAAATTATTTATTATTATTTATTTATTTTTTATTATTCTAAAAACATAATGGTTGTGTAAATTATTTATTATTATTTATTTATTTTTTATTATTCTAAAAACATAATGGAAATTAAAGATAATAATATAGATATATTTAAAACCAAAATACACGAATTTTTAGTTGCGAAATGTTATTATCATATTAATGAATATTTAAATGAAAGGTGCTACATTTAATTTATTATGTTAGGAGAAATTATTTGTTATTCATTATTATTATTTTTTGTGAATCTATTTCATATTGATTATTCTGAATTTAATTGTTAATTATGTACCTATATGTTTTATTTAATTTAGTTATTATTGATTTATTGTAAATTTATTTTATTGTGTTTTAGAATTGTGATTTATTGAATTTAATTGACATTATTGATAGTTTTCAATGGTATAACACTATTTGCATACCCACGTATTGGTAAAATATGGAGGACTATATTACAAGAAAAAAAAAATGTCTATGTATCTCTTACCCATGTTTGCAAATAAATAAATAAATGAATGAATTAATACCCTCAAAACGGTGAAGGAACGTTTTCCTTCACCGTTTTGAGGTAAACGGCATGTCCTAGAACCAAAAATTCGAACACGTGACATTTTTCAAACCGAACTGAGCTCGCATGGTAGATTACAGCCCACTCCTTCCCGAAGACAGGAGGCCTGTGTCCCAGCAATGGGAATAGGTTTATTATGATGATCAATCAGTCAACTCAGCCTATCGCAGTCCACTGTTGGACATAGGCCTCTCCCAGACTGCGCCACAACACCCTGTCCTCCGCCTTCCGCATCCAGTCTACCCCAGCTACCTTCTTTAGGTCGTCCGTCCATCTAGCTGGGGGGCGTCCCACATTACGCTTGCCGATACGCGGTCTCTACTACAGGACTCGTCTGCTCCACCGGCCATCGGCCCTTCGACAGACATGGCCAGCCCACTGCCACTTCACTTCGCTGTCACTTCATTATGATGATCGCTTTAACTAAACTGAAATTTTCTTGATGGACTTGTGGTTCTTACAGATTTGCTCCATCATTTCCAGTCTGTCTTTTGTCAACAAAAAAATAATTGGATTTTGTAGAACTTAGATTGGACTAAAAATGTTTTATGCTTCGCCTTATCGGATGCTCATCAAATCACTCGTCACGGACATAACTTATCTTTTTTTAATCTAAATTTGCCGCATTGGTCTACTGCAGTGCTATTCTGTAAAATCTCACCGTGAGAACTTAGGTGAAGTGAGCGGGAAGTGAGCTCTGTCATTCCCTAATGCTAGGGATTAACACTATTAAGTGCTCACTTCACTTATGATTTCACGGTGAGATTTTTACAGAATCGACCGGCTCGCAAGCGTTACTGCTGAGTTTGAGGACAAGGGTACAATACGCAGGTCGGGCAAAGTGTTATTGGGTTTTTCTCTCTGGAATTTCTCAGTAGCAGCCCAGTGCCTGGATTTGTACCCGATTGTTGGGGGGTTGTTGCCAGAGGTCCACGAGTCTATTCTTCTCGAAAAATGAAAATTCATACTTTACTTCCCAACGGGTCCAGTGGGTCCACGATGTTAAAAAATATAGGGTGACTGGTAATTAGTGACCGATACTTAAACACATGATTGTACTCATCATTACAAACAACTTTTACTATCGGACCAAATTCGAAATCGCAAAAAAAAAATCAGCTGTTCCCTACATTTATGTTCGTACGAGTCGTCAAAATGTAGGGAACAGCTGATTTTTTTTTCGTCATTTCACTTTTTGTCCCTTTATAAAACTTGTTTGTTGTCATGAGTAGAATAATGTGTTTAAGTATCGGTCACTAATTACCAGTCACCCTATATAAAATATTTTCTTTCCTTACGGGTCCATGAGAATATTAAGTACAGTCAGCAATAAAAGCTTGGCTAAGGGATAAATTTTTATTATTTCTATGAGATTTAATTAATATAGATTTCCATAATGGCCAACCAACCATCTTCAACATCATTCAATGGCAAATAAGCCAAAGCAGCACATCTGTTCACGTGATCTTTTTCTTCCTTTGTAGAAATATTAATGTGTTTTGCGTGTTTCTGTAAAGCCTGTTTCACTAAATATTTCATTGGATAAACTGTTTCTTAGTTTGGTTTAAATCACATTAGCTTTACTAAATTTCTGTTCACAATCAGCACTAGAATAGGGTAAATATACCTCTAACTTTAAAGCCAATTGGGCTAACGATAGCATAGTGTTGCACAGCAACAGTGACATCTGTTTAATCGTAGTCGAATTACTCAACAAAACTATTTCATTTAGTCAATTGTCACTGAATTTTAACTACAATAAATATAATATGAAATAGAAACCGCTATATTAAGCGGCCATTTTCTATCACGAGCATAAAACCAGTCAACAAGTCAGCTCCGAATATTCTTCTTACAAGAAATTATTTTTACTGAGTGTACTAAGTACAGTCAGTACAGTCAGTACGGTTGGTAGTTCCTTTAGAAACATTTAAAACAAGAAAAATACTACTACTAGAGGAAAAGAAGAATACTAGACTCGTGGACCCCTGGGAACAACCCATTAGTGGCAATAGGCTGGCCGCCAATCACTCAAACTCAAACTCAATGCATTTATTTCAAATAAATGCTTTGAGTTTGAGTTTGAGTAATAACATGTATAGATGAATATCTGAAATAAATGAATTGAATTGAATAAATGAATCGAGTTGTTGATTACATGGGACTTATACATTACTGGCAAAATTTGGATGTACTTGTGATATAAGTACACCTCTGCCTACCCCTTTGGGGAATAAAGGCGTGATGAAATTATATATATATTTGATTACTTTTGTATTTAAAATTTTGTGTACTGACGCAACTTGTCAACATTAAAATGTCAATAGAAATGAAGATGAATCCACACAGGAACATACTAAGTTTAAAAAAAAAGTTGCCTTGAATGTAGACACGAGTTCAATAAATTTTCTATCTACCATCGAACTTTGCAAATATTTATTGAAAACTTCCCTGCTATGCATGTAAATACTCGTAATGTGGAGTCTCGATATTGGAATTCTGTGCCTGCTATCTGAATTTATTGGCGCAAAGCCGTTACCTTCTAAAGAGTAAGTTCATCATATGAACAAATTCTTAGAATATGCTACCGATAAGTACGTTGCATGTTTACAGTATAAGGTGACAAATTCACTTGGAAGCTAACCGACTTCAGGTAATGGTACACTTTTGATCTAACGCGTGATTTACGACGCGTAAAACTCTTGAAGCAAACAAACTCCGCTCAAAGTACGGTATAACTGCATGTTACTCAACTTTGTGTAAACAAGGAGTCGTTTCCAAGAATTTGCAAGAGACGAGTGTTGAATGGAAGCAAGAAAAAAAGTTACGACTGTACAGAAAAGGAAATTGTCATCATTTCCCACAATCCTTGTCGCATCGTTTCCTCGACTACAAAAAGAAAATCTCTCCGAGGAATAGTTCTTTATGCACCCGAGTTCAGAGAACTCCCTTCAATTGAGTGGTACTCAAACCTTATGACGTGTAAGAACGCTACACACTATAGCAAAGCACGAAGTTCTTGATAATGTTTCAATTTAATATAGATACCAAAGGGAGCATTGAGTGTGTTGAATGTGTAAGGTTTTGCTTTGAACACTTTCATCGGAACTTTGCCAGACTTGAAGGTTAAATGCACTGAAAAGACGGTTAGGTACATTCGTGTTTAAGCACGTGTAAAAAGCTTGATACCGTTGAGGTACCTACTCTTCTGTGCGCCATATAAACATTTGAATACCTCCCGCAGACAAATAAATATTTCAATGCGGGCGGAGTAGAGGCAAAGTGTAAGTCATTCATCGCCTGAGTGTGTCATTTAAATGTGATTCATGAAAATGTACTTGGTCGTCGCGTATTCACAGCTAGAGACGTTACACACGTTACTGTCGAAACTCGTATTCAGTCTGCACTTATACCTACAAATGTTTTACACTTTTGTAGTCCTTTTGTGTCTGTGTCTTGGGGTTTTGTGGTATTACAAAGTTCTTTGAAAAATTTTTAGCGAAATTATAAAACACAGAAAATATTCATAAAAATAGTATCTCCTTAAAACTATAATTAACAAAAGTTATTCAGGTCACAGGCTAACTTAAAAATTCAGCTCATCTGAAAAGTTGGATCGGAAATTAAATAATCCTAAAAGTTCAGCGTCGGTAGCGAGCCATATTTTTTGTCCTTTTAAGCCGTTAAATTGTATAGTAACCGAACACGGAGCACGTATTTATATAAAGTTCGTCGGTAACCCGACGCCATCGGCAGTATGTCAGGCCCCAAACTCCACAAATATGTACGAGTATGCGAAGCTGCAGCTCTCTAAAAGCTTTTGTCCAACACGCACGGTTATTTTCTTGAGATGTTCACATTCGCTCACAATGCATATTTTATTTCGGTAAACATGTAGCTACTTGGAAATTTACTGCGAACCATAACACTAGTTTACTTAAAAGCGACGTATCTATATTTGCTTCGAAACGAGTAGAGTTTGGCTTTGAATTAAGAGTTTAAGAGTCAAGATAGTCCTGAAATTATTTCATAGGTTGATCTTTTGCTGCCAGATATTTTACAGTACTTAAAAAAAAAAAAAAAAATAATAATAATAAAAATAATAATAATAATCATAATAATCACCCTATAATGTTCCCACTGCTGGGTCACAGGCCTCCTCTCTCCACGAGGGAGTGGGCTGTAATCTACCACACGGGCCCAGTGCGGGTTGGACACATGTCTTTGAATTTTTCGTTCTAAGACATGTTGGTTTCCTCACGATTTATTGATTAATTTGATTTAAAAGTGAGTGTTAATTAAATGAGAATAAGCATGGCGAAATTATTTCTATAATTAGGTGATAGGATGAAGAATTAGCTTGAAAACAAATCATTTCGGAAACAAATCTATTTGATGTCAGTGACATTGTGGTGAATTCTGCAGTGGTCCCTTTCTTCTCCCGAAATCGCTCACACGTTTTCTATAAACTTTAGTAACCATCATCATCTGCTTAGCCTTTTCCCAACTATGTTGGGGTCGGCTTACTTTGGTAACCATAATGATCAAAAATTCGAAATTTTGTTTTAAATAATTATGTTTACTTCTCAAACTATTCTGTCATAATATTTAGTACTTGAATAATTTAAACTCCTAATTTTGATATGCATGAAATAAAGACATAAATGTCCTAAGTATTGTAGTACATAATGTGTATTATTATAATAAAATTGTTAGTCCTCAAACATTTGCTCTGCCCTACCACTAGAATGTAATTTAGAATCGCGTAGGCGCGTAGGGACGAGGGAGGCGGAGGAGGGGGGAGGGGAGGGGTCCGTGGCTAAATAATAACAGTCGCACAGGTCGATCGATCAGGTTAAGCTACGCTTGTCGCGGTTGGTCTGTGGATGGGTGACCATCTTTACATACCGAGACCCCTCCGTGCCTCGGAAAGCACGTTAAGCCGTTAGTCCCGGCTGTCATTCGTAGATCTTTGACAGTAGTCAGAAGCCCGAAAGTCTGACAACCAGTCTTACCTAGGGGTATCATATCACCCAGTAACTGGGTTGTGGAGGTCAGATAGGCAGTCGCTCCATGTAAATACTGGTATTCAGCTGCATCCGGTTAGACTGGAAGCCGACCCCAACGTAGTTGGGAAAAGGCTAGGCAGATGATGATGATAATGATGTAGCCGCGTAGGGACGAGGCGGCCCGCGGGTTTAGGAGCAGGAGGCTGCGAGCTGGCTGCCGCGGCTGAGGCTGGCCGGTGAAGCCAGCCAGCCTGCGGTCTGCGGTCTGCGACGATTAGCATGCGTGGGACCGCCGGAGACCCGCAGCGCCCGACAGAAACCATGCCTGCCGCATATTGCATGGTCGCTTGCATGCGGCATGCTTGCTTGCATGCTGCATGCTTGCTTGCATGCTGCATGATAGCTTGCATGATTAATTAATTAATTAATTGATCATTAATCATCATTCATTAATCCCTCCTTAATTCCTCCCTCTCTCGTTTAGGTCGAGTAGGTATTGAAGCTTGCTATGGGACAGTTGATAAAATTTTCGCAACTACAATATTGGTCCCATGGAGGAAGTTGTTCAGTTTGATGGTCTGTACCACACCCTTGAATTTAGCTGGTCTTTGAAACTAACCGTGTATACGAGCATATTCAATTTTCTAATCAATTTCATAAAGTTAGATAAACTGGAACGGAGCTAAAGATATCAGGATTTTAATTTAGATGAAAGATTTTAATCAGGAGGCGTTGAGAAAACGGACGGGCCTTTGCTTACCCGTAGGATTTAATATTATGAGCTTGAGTTTAGTCACGGATAACTTGAAGTGATGTTATCCTCTATTTTAATTAAAATCAGATTTTTATTAAATTTTCTCTTCGGTAAACTTCAAGATTAGATAACAAATTATATTAGATGTAGCAATATTTATTCAGTTATTTTACATTCGCTTTTTTAACCAAGTTATTTCTTAGTGTCTGTGATATATTTATTTAGATTTTTATCAAAGAATGTGAAAGTCTACAGAGCATTCGAAACCAAATGTGAAGAAATAAGTTACACATTTTTGTAGAAATAAATAATTAAAACAATTTCGGTAGGAACAGGCTTAGAGTTTTACTGACAAAAATGGGTTCTTATTTGGTACTTATTTTTTCAATAATCATCATCATCATCATCATTTCAGCCGAAGGAGGTCCACTGCTGGACATAGACCTCCCCCAAGTACCTTCACTTCCACGTCCACGACCGGTTCTGTGCTTCCCGCATTCAACGGGTTCCTGCGGCTTCCACAAGGTCGTCGGTCCACCTTGAGGAAGGCCTTCCAACGCTACATCTTCCGGTAGGCGGTCGCCACTCCAGAAACTTACGGCTCCATCGGCCATCTGTTCTGCGAGCAATGTGCCCTGCCCACTGCCACTTAAGTTTGGCGATTCTTCGGGCTATATCGGTTACCTTGGTTCTTCTGCGGATCTCTTCAGTTCTGATTCGATCACGCATTGAAACTCCAAGCATAGTTCTCTCCATTGCCTTTTGGGTGACTTTTAGCCTTCTAATAATGCCCATTGTAAGTGACCACGTTTCAGTGCCATATGTCATCACTGTAAACACGCAATGGTCAAATACTGTCGTCTTGAGACGCTGCGGTATGAGTGCGGAGTGATAATAAGATATAATAATAATATTCCACAACTTTTCACACAACGCCATCTAGTCCCAAACTAAGCAGAGCTTGTGCTATGAGTTCTAGACAACTGATAAACATACATATATATTTCTAAATACATACATATTATTGATAAATTACAGCCAGATAAAGAACAAATGATCGTGCTCATCACACAAACATTTGTCCTACGTGGGAATCGAACCCACAACCTTGCGCATAGAAGTCAGGGCCACTGACCACTAGACCAACAGACTTGTCAAATATTGAGAAATAACTCGAACAACGCTGCCCAGCCGAGTCGGATTCGATGATTGACCTCTTTCTCGAAGTTGGTCCTACCTAACTAGACACTTTGTCCTAGGTAAACATACTCACCCATGACTTTGAGTGTAGCGTCTCCGATCTTTATGAGAGTGGGTGTTAAATGGGCATTTGACATGACCTTCGTTTTGTTCAAGTTGATTTCAAGACCCATTCTGAGGCTCTACTGAGGTCATCGAGCATTGTACCGATGTCCTCCATAGTCTCAACCATGCCTACGATATCGTCAGAAAACCGAAGGTGCGTTATGTACTCCCCATTGATGTTAATGCCAGCCCCTTTCCAGTCCAGAACCTTGAAGACATCCTCCAGTGCAGCGGTGCACAGTTTCGGAGAGATAATGTCTCCCTCTCTCACACCTCGCTGCAGAGGGATTGGTTTCGAGGTCTGATCCTGAAGTCAGACTGGCTTAACGGCGTTTTCGTAAATACACTTCAGCACCTCGATGTACTGATAGTCGATCTGGCACCGTTGAAGAGACTGCAGTACAGCCCATGTCTCGATCCAATCAAAGGCTTTCTAAAGCTCTCGGGGTTTTGGACTTGGATCGGTGCTGGGCGGAGCGTAGACTTCATCAGTCGAGATCTTTCCAGCTTGATGTTTAATGTGCCTCTTGCCATGCGGTGATCACTTCCAGTTTTCACCACGTTGATCACAGAGACATCATCAAATATTTGCTTCTTTGTCAACATAATGAAGCCAATCTCAGTTTTAGTTGCACCATCCGGGCTCTGCTAGGTCCACTTTCTGTGCTCACGTTTTCTGAACAAAGAATTCATCATAAAGAAGCCTTCATTCTCCATAAAACTGTTCAGTAGGTGTGGCCCCGGTGGTTCCGGCGTCAAACTCCAAATTGCTCCACTCGCAGCTCATCATTGTTTCGCGTTAAAGTCCCTCATGACAACAGTAAACTGAGTTTTAAAGCCATGCATGGCTCTGGAAATATCCTTTTACATAGTCTCCAGGGGGAACGAAGTCCAGGACGAAGTCGGTGCGTAAATCTGTACGACCTTTAACTAATACCTTGCGGATGTTCTGAGTATAAGGTACGCCACCCTGGTCGACACACTCTCGATCTTCATCACGTTGCTCACAGTGGATTATGGACGATAAACTTGACACCACCTTGGGACGGCTGGTCGCCCTCTCAGAAATAGAGCAAGTTTCCGGATTTGAGGATTATCGGACTTCAGATAACCCCAATATACTCCATCGTAACCTGCTCAATCCTTCCTTGAGTTCGGTGATCTTCTCGTCGGTCCGGAGTGTACGTGTGTTGTATGTTGCCAGGTCCAGTTTTTGGTGATTGTGGTAGCTGGATTTCTTCCGGGGATTTTTGGCACCTCTTTTCTTAGCGTTGCCTTGGCCGCTACCGTAGCCAAGGGTAGGCGGGCCACCGGGTACTAGAGCCAAGTGTTTTTTGTGCTTGTCATTCTTGCCATAATTGCCAGGCTGGACAGGCGGATTGTTGATCGCAGTATGGTCGTAAAATGTACCAGTAAATAAGTAGGGTGGTGCTATTCTTTAAGTCCGGCGACCACACAGACAACTCCAGACAGTTTTTTAATGCTCCGTCCCAATCCCTATAGACACGACGATTCAACAAAATATTGCCAAGCCAAACTTAGGTGCAGGATTACTATTATCGCGGCATATTCTTGCACAGGTGTTTTCCGCTATCCATTCTGTTGATTTAATTTCTAACTCACCGCTTCGTTATCCCATGGGAAACTATGTTGTTGAGGCGATATATTTTCAAGCAACCGCAAGGGACTTCATTCATCACTACTCATATAATATGCATAAGAGGTAACTGTAAAGTGGGTGTAGCCATATAGGTATAAGCTAAAACTACGATAGATAATAAAACTAATAAGAAGGTACTTCTCGTTCAACACTGAGGCCTGCTTGCACATAAATCACTACACACATTTAGCGCTACAGAGCGGCCGACGAGAAACCACTCTTGACACCTGTCAGTTTCCTAAAAACGAATACATACGTATTTTGCGAATTTATTCTTTTTTAGCAACTCGAATTGTCACACTGACAGGTGTCAGGCACGCATTCTCTCGACGGCCGTACTGTAAAACGAGTTCAAAACATCGTTCTCTTTCTGTCAATCGTTTGAAGATGACAGAGGCAGTGTAAACGTATTCAGTGACTTGTGTGCAAGCGGGCCTTAAACCTAATAAATTCCGAACTAAACCATAATTTTCCCCGAAACATCGAAAAGCGAATCATTTCACATCAGAACTCTATAATTCGTGTATGATACAAGCAATTACCACATGCTGCCAATTCGGTAATCACAAACGACGTAACTACATTTGGTTTCAGACCGTTTAATTGGAGGTGCTGATAGAATAGACAAAGGGGAATGTTCGTTGAGTATGACTGCATGAAAATTTTTAATATGAATAGCTGATAGACTGATAGATATCTGTGTCTATCTGCTGATATAAAATCAGTGATTTATTTGATAAAAAAAATCGTTGTTCCGTACATTTTGACCGAGTAGGTATTGCAGTTTTCTATGAAACAGCAGATTTTTGTGTTGATAACCGAACAAAAGTTTATACGCTTGGGGGTTTAGAATCATAATTATGCAGAATACATGGGTACAGATTGCCCGTCGAGGTCTGTGCCACCCTGTATTTTCATTTGTCGTTGCAGCAGTCAGGTTGGGAGATTTAATTAAATTCAAATTCCTTCAGCCTGAAAGTCAGATGCGTAAATGTAGTTCGATAAATTATTAAAAAAATAAATCCATTTATTTAATAAAATGTCAATTTATTTACCATGAATTATACCTATGTCAAAACACTATACCTCTTAATACCTACCTTGATGGAACGGCGGCAGGGTGTGGATGTGGAGCTGTGTCACAAAATATTCTCTACCTCCTTTCCTGCCCTATGTGTCCCAAAACATGCAGCCAAAGTGACCTCTGCGCTGCTACTGATAACACCATGGAAGTAGTAAAGTTTTGGGCCGACAAAATTTAAATACCGTCGAACGGGGTGACTATGTGCCTGGTAGGTGACTATGTGCAATGGGGGTCTTAAATTATGCTTTGATTAATAATCTAACTCAAATGTGTTTAACGCCATATTTTTAAATCACTAATAGTTAGATTCACGAGATATTACGAATCTGTTAGTCATTTAAAAATATGGCGTTAAACACATTTGAGTTAGATTATTAATTGTACATTTTCACCTGCCAGGCACATAGTCACCCCGTTCGACTGTACGTGTTGTGCCCGCCGATACGAAGAAGAAGAAAACATTATACAAGCTAATACTAGGTATTATATCCATTGCGTATAAAAAAAAATATGATTGACATGTAAAAGTGTTTATATACAAACCTACTTACAGAAAATAAATCATTTATCAAAACATGTTTCTGACGCCTGATAATTTTAATATGGCAAGCATACAGCTACTTTATGGCACGTCAGTGAAATGCTGGTGTTATTTGCGTAGGAAAAGGGTAATAACTATGTTATTGCAGCGCGTATGCCACTTATTTATTCTCTCTCTAGTATTAGTAATAATTATTATGTTTAAAGTACGCTTGAATTCTTGTAGCGTTGTGATTCATAGTGATGAGTGTTCCCAGACTAGGTCTGCAAACATTCTTTACTTAGGTCGTAGTTTTTGTGCGACTCTAGACCAGTAAAGGTGAAGTCATTCTGTGCTGTGTGTTCGTTATTATTTCAAGGTAAATATTTGTGTTTATTTTTCCCCCTTTTTGTTTTTTTTTCCCCTTAAACAGTATGAAAATCACATATAGGTATGCATTTTTTTTTTTTTTTTTTTTTTTTTTTGAATGGCATCTCGCAGTTCAACCTATGAGGTTGTCGACTGCTTAACCGGGCTTGCCTGTGGATGCCTCAATAAATTAAGGCCTCCAGCCAGGGCTTAAAACTTAAAAACTAAGCGACTACACGCTAAGGGCACCCCCTGTGGGGTACGGACCTCGGCTTAGGGCGTCGCTGGGAGAGGGCAGCAAGGGACAGGCTGGATCGGAATTATTTAGGGGCGAATTTTGAACTACAGGCTCAGCGGCGCGGGCTGGCTCGAGCAAGGGTCGGGGCGGACATGGTATGGGGGGTCGCGACGGGCCTCGACGGCGAGGACGGAAGGACGGCTGTCGGGACTTGTGTTTTGTGAGCGTGCTGGTGGCTTTTCTACTTTCCTGTAGGAGGGTCGTAGCGTCGTCGGGGATAGTGAGAGTATGCCTTGGTCGGCGAATCCTACTTATGCGAGAGGGAGTGTATCGGGCGGCCGCTGCAATCAGGGGATTGGGGTGCTTTATGCCAGTATCAAAGAAGCGCTTGGAAAGACGTTTCATGAACTGCTGGATGGTGGGTATTCTGAGGTCTAAGTGTAGACTCTCATTGCGGACATAGAAGGGGGCTCCCGTGACCTTTCTGAGGAAACGGTTCTGGAGGGTCTGCATTCTATGCAGGTGGCGAGGCTTGGCGTGTGCGAAGACTACGCAAGCATAGGTCATGATGGGACGGATGACCGCGGTGTATAGGCGCAATTTGCACTTGAGTGACAATTTGCTGCGGGCGGTCAGTAAGAAGTGGAGCCTACTGAGAGCGAAAGAGGCGCGCGAACGAGCCGTCTTTATGTGCTCTCTGAAAGTAAGGTGGTGGTCGAGGATGACACCTAAGTATTTGGCTTGCTTCTCCCAAGGGATCGGCTTGCCATACATAGTGATCGGACTGGGGAGGGGGGAGGCGAGTCGACGGGGTTTCGAGAAGAGCACTGCCTGACTCTTATCGGGGTTGACCTCTATTCTCCATTTCCGGAACCAAGCGCCTAAGACGCTTGCGGAGGTCTGGAGAGTGCGAGCAATAGAGGCCTGACAGCGACCCGTATAGTAAATGGCAGTGTCGTCGGCGAATAGAGCCAACTGAGCCTTTTTACTATTTGGAATGTCGCTGGTGAATAGGGTGAACATGAGGGGGGATAACACGGATCCCTGGGGGACTCCGGCACGGATGGGGTGAGGGGAGGAGAGTGCACCCTCGACTCGGTAGCGGAAAGTACGATCCGACAGAAAGTCTCGTAAGATGAGCACGAGACGGTCTGGCACTCCTAGTAGGTAGAGCTTATAT
Source organism: Eremobia ochroleuca (assembly GCA_949629135.1). NCBI lineage: Eukaryota > Metazoa > Arthropoda > Insecta > Lepidoptera > Noctuidae > Eremobia > Eremobia ochroleuca. Next base: position 8,271,726 of record OX451389.1, read on the forward strand.
AATAAGCCATTGTGCCAGACTTTGTCGAAAGCTTTCGCTATGTCGAAGAACAACACGCCCGTCATCGCACTGCGCTGGAAGCCGGCGCTAATGTGTTCTACGATGCGGTGGACCTGTTGGATGCACGAGTGTTTAGTTCGGAAACCGAACTGCTCGTTAGGGATAAGGCTCTTTGCTTCAGCATAGTCCTTGAGTCGCTTATAAATAAGCCTCTCATAGATTTTGCCAAAGACATTGAGCAAACTGATGGGGCGGTAGCTGGTGGGCTCAGACTTGGGTTTGCCTGGCTTGGGGATGCCGATGATGGTGGCTTCTTTCCACGTTTGCGGGAAGATGTTGTTGCTCAGAGCGCCATTGAAGATGGCGGTCATAAGCAATATGAGGGGGGCGGGGAGGAGTTTGTACACCTTATTGGTGATACCGTCCGAACCGGGGGCTTTCCGTGTTTCGAGCCCTTTAATGATGTCTTGCACTTCGTCGGGAGTGACGGGAGGCAGAGGATCATCGGGGTCTTCGACTGGTGGGAGGGAGGCTCTACGTTCGACTTCAGCGTCCACCTTATTAAGGTGCACTTGGTCTACTGGTTGAGAGCTGGGAGAGCATTGGGACTCTAGGCTGTCGGCGAGGCATTCGGCTTTGTCGGGGCTGTCGAAAGCGACGCTCTTGTCGGGGCGAATGAGAGGGGGCATGGCGACCTCTTCAGGGGAGCGTAGTTTCCTCTGAAGGTGCCAGAAGGCTTGGTGGGTGGGCTCGAGTTCGCTGAGCATCTTGTCCCAACCTTCGGAACGCCACTCCACTATACGCTTCTTTACAGCACGCTGTAAATGGCGCATGTGGGCTTTGTTCGCGTCACAGGGAAAAGAGTCGTAGGCACGAATGGCCGCGTTCTTCTCGGTTATCAGTTCACGTACGTCGGCCGGTAACTTCCAGCGATGGTCTTCCATCACCGGAACTTCCCGTGAACAATCCGTCAATACGGATTGTACGTGTTCTGTAAACGAGTCGATCGCGCCCGTCGTGTCTGCGACTGAAGCTATGAGGTCAGGAATGGAGTCCAAGTGAGGCGACGTGGTGGATTTCAGTCTTTCGCTTACTTTCCTCCAGTCGGTTATCACTTTGGTCTGAGGGGGCTGGTTGGGGTCACGCAGGCCCGAATAGGGGGCTAGATGCATGATAACTGGGCGGTGATCGGAATTAAGCTCGTGTAACGTCTCAATTGATTGCAAACGGAGGTTCACATTCTTGAGCAGCGCTACATCGAGTACATCAGGAAGCTGGTTGGGATCGCCAGGGAAATGGGTAGGGTTCATCGGAGCGATGACATCGAAGTTAAGGGTGGCGCCCAGGTTGTACACGATCCTACCTCTGGTAGTAGTCGTGCTGCTGTTCCAGGCGGGATGTTTGGCATTGAGGTCCCCCGCCATGATGACGGAGTCACTCAGACCGAAGAGGGCAGTGAGGTCATTGGTGAGAGAGATGGGGTCCTCTGCACCATTACTGGGTGGGATATAGGCGGAAATTATGGTGATTGGTTGATGACCAGTCATGCCGAGCCGACAGATAGAGATCTCCAGATGAGAGAGGAGGGGGGGTGGATCTACAGGGATGCAATATAGTGCCTTCCTGTAGTAAATAAGGGTACCTCCCTTGTGACAACGGGACCTGTCATTGCGAACTAATTTATAGTTGGCAATGTTCGGGTTTCGGTGGTGGGGCTTCAGGAAGGTTTCCTGTATTAGGAGGACGTCAAGCTGATGGTCGCGGAGGAAAGTGGCGATCTCGTCGCGTTGACTAGTAATGCCATTTGCATTAAAGAAACCTATTTTTAGGGAACGGGGTTTGGTAACACTAATTCTTTGTTGATCCATTGGAACAATTAGAATTTTAGTGTTTGAAGGACTTGCGTAACCTGGGGATACGCATTGAATATCTCGGCGATACGCCAAGCATTGCCATTGCAGGCTTTGATTTCTGCTGCCATAGCGTTGGCGGGGGCGATAAACGCTGCATATGCACCGAGTATCACCTCCATGCTATTAGGCTCACAGCCGGGGACTGGGGGTGGGGGGGACCTACTAGGACCTGCGGGAGCAGCCCTGGGAGCGGTAGGAGGTCGGGCTGAATATAGGTATGCAATAAATTATACCACATATATATAACGAAATCGGTCGCGAAAAAAATCAGCTGTTCTCTACATTTATGTTCATATAACTCGTCAATATGTAGGGAACAGCTGATTTTTTTTTCGCTACCGATTTTGTTAATTTTTTGTATATCGTCAGAAAAAGCGATGACAAGTTTGTGGTATAATTTATTGCATATATGTCGTTTCCATACTGTACACTATTGTTGTGTCTCTAGATGTTGTGTTTGGGTTTGTGCTTGAATTGTGCGAAAACTAATACACACATAAACATACCATCACGCCTGTAGTTCCCGAAGGGTTAGGCAGAGGTGTAACTATAGTACAGACGCCAACACATCAAGCTACTACAGTCTGTCAAATGTCTTTAATAGATTTTCAACGTTATTGCTGAATTATAAGGTTCAAAGTTGATTGGGAAAAATAGACAGTTTCGGATAACGATGTGCTGGCGTCTGTACCTACACCCATATTTCGACAGTAATGCTTAAGTCCCACGAATTAGGGGGCGTACCTATTGCAATCGGCCGGGAATAAATTCAGACTTCAAGCTGCTATGATACTGATAAATTCCTTACGAATAAAAACCCAGTAATACTAGGTATGCCGTGGGAATCGTGACCCCAGCAGTAGAAACTAACCAGGCATAACAAATCTGCTTTGACCTAGTCGTATTTCAATCCACGAAATACGTCTTCGAAGCTACAGTCATTCCCGTCTGCGTTTCATTTGTCCTCGTTATATATATAATAATAATGAGTCTTTTTGCGTTTCAAGACAATTAAGATAAGTTGAAATTAATTGAATAATTGTGTTGCCGTTAGACGATTTGGGGAGCCACGCTTTCTCTCATTAGTGTCACTGCTAATTATTGAAGAGTATTCACCGCACGTAATAATTATTCGAGCCGCCTCTGAATGTCAAGTAATGAAAAGGTTCCTAAGTTATAAAGAAAAAATGGCGGGACACCGCGTCACGTCAGAGCTTTTTAAAGTAGGTACCTTTCTTACTTTTTCTTGGCGACCTAATTTTTAATTCATAAAGCCATCAGGAGTTTGAATTAGCATCACAAACGAACAATGGTGAGCATAAAATTATCGCTTTGTGTATTATCTTGGATTATTTCCTGTTGTCTGACATATTTCTTCTTGTCGTCGTCTTCTGTTTACTAATCCCGTCTTGCGTAAAAAAACATGCGTTTTTGAAGTGAAACAGCAAAACAGGCATTTGTTTATAAGATTAAGGGCTGATTTTTCCACTGCCTGTTAATTTTATCCGAGCAATAATTTTGAATTTTTGACACTTCTTCCATGCAAAATCTGTCAGACGACAATTTTATTCTACGAATAAAAATTATCTGTCGATTGAAAAATCAGACCAAGCTGGTCGCAATCTCATATCAGCGGCAATCAACGTCAAAATTGTAGGGATTTCAGCATTGCGATTCTGTAACCATCTTACCGTGAAAACTTAGTTGAAGTGAGCGTAGAGTGAGCTGTCAGTGTCATCCCAGCTGATACTAGACATTGACCAAGCATACATTTACAATCATAATCGAGATTTTAATAATATTTTTAATGCTACTTCTATTGATCATTTTATATAATTTAAAAACTAGTATTTTAATTGTCAAAACATTACTATTTTGTGGTGTTTTAATCTAGGAAGACTTGTCCTTATATAAGGACTTGTCTAGGAAAAAAAAAAAACAAAATTGATATTCTGACTAAGTGTCTGTTTTGATGTTTTATTTTAAAACCCCACAAAATAGTATTGTTTTGACAACTAAAATACTAGTTTTTAAATAATAAGTATAAAGTGATCAATAGAATTAGCATAAAAATTATTATTAAAATCTCGATTATGATTGTAAATGTTTGCTTAGTCAATCCCTAGCATCAGTGGGATGACACTGACACCTCACTCCACGCAAGTTTTCACGGTGAGATTTTTACAGAACCGACATGCTGGTGTATTTTTGACAGATTAAGACTGGGATGAGACTGTGAACATTCTTAAAATTACGAGAATTGCCTCTCAGTTATCTGACATTGAAAAATCAGCTTTAAATCAAATTAAGAACAAAGGCAAATATTTTACTATCGACTAAAACTATTATAACAGTGAAGGAATATTAACATATAATGGAACCAATAAAATCGTATATAAATGAATTCAAAGCATCATTATCTATTGGTCTCCTGCGTTAGGGCAGAAAACACGCACTTTCGCTCTATAATATTTCAAGACATTGTTAAGAAGAAGGATCACTGACAAGACCTAGTTCTTTCATTTAATAAGCCTCGTTTGTCTAGTGATATACCACCTATTACGTGGATTTATGTGTGTTGTAATGTGATCTACGATTCTAGACTATTCCATCTCCTCCCTCGGGTGTCGTAAGAAGTGACTGTGTACTAATAACATTGTGGAATTACAAATCTAGTGTGAATTGCAATATTCCCAGGGTTGGTCAGGGAAAATGATAACTAAGTAAATTCACTATCAACTTAAACAATTCGTAAATTCAAATTGCAACTGTAATTGTTTTTCAGTTTTATGAAATGGCGGCACCGGTACACACATAAACAACGTCACCTCAATTCGCCATGTGCAAATTGAGGTGACGTTTTGTGTTAATCTGCTAAACAGTTCATTTCCCTGACTACTGTCAGGGGAATGAACTGTTTAGCAGATTGACAAATACTTTTGTGGAAAATATGAGGTTTTAAATTTAAAAAAAAATTAACATGGCTTGAATGAATAGAATTCCTTTCAATCCTGTAAACTTTACTTAAACATGCTTTAGTAAGTTCGAGTTGAAATAACTCAATACCCAGTTGAACGAGAGGGATATATTTCGCAAAATTGAATAATTCTAATATTTCGTACGGTATGATTATCAAAATGTTTCATTTTGATAATTATACCGTTGTTTCTTGTAATTTTCCTAATTATTATTTACCGCACATTTAATCATCCCTAGAGCCCCTTACTTCTTGGTGATTGTACCTGGGTGATTGTACTGCCATCTCACCTTTGCAACCCGTAGGGAAATCTGGTCTTATGATGTTAGTCGTGTTTCATGTTAAATTTACATACCTTGTCGTCCAATCATTTGCAGTGCAAAGCCTTGAACATGTAACGATAGCAACTGGAGCACAAAGGTATTTTTAAAGGGAAAAAGAAGGATTATTCCGGAAATATTCAAGAGGGAACGAACAAGTTGTCTGATACGTGTGATGTATGTGTGCGCAAGAAAACACGTGAAGTTTAAATATCCTCACATTATTCTCAGATCGGAATGAAAAATAGCGAGTCATGTTTACACAATCGAAAACCGATTCACAGAAAATAAAGGCGAAGTTCCCTCTAAGATTTTCAAACTTGAATCCATGTTTAAATTCTAGATAGCGGGCTGGCTGCTATTTCTAGGTAAATCGACACAGTCAATGTGTCCCCGATTTGCTGGAAACATCGATTTTCATCGCGCCCCAGTTGGTCCATTGTATAAACATATTTCTGACGTGTGAGGGTCGTGATAGTGTGTATGGATTCGTTCTGTGTCGCTGTCTCTATTTCTAGTTGTCCATTTTTCATATTGTTCGTTGTTTTCTAGCAATGTTTCAGGGTTTTGTGGAATATAGGTAACTTGTAATACCGTAAAAGGTTTTATCTCACAGTGGTTTTAGTGCACATTTTTTGCTTTTTTATAACCCTAAAGTCGACCGGATGCATGAGCCATTAAGCCCGCCTATAAGTTTAGTGCATAAAGAATAAAATGTCGTTTAATAAAGAACATGTTTTCTCTTGACTCCTAACCTGGTCTGTGAAAAATCGCACATTGTAACATTTTAGGTAATATCAGCTTGCCATTTCTAACAAGAAGTTGGGGTCGATCGATTCAATATTACTGTATTTCATCACCACTACTCTTAAATGCTATGTAATTACTATGTCTACCTAGGGCAAGTCATCCAGCTCGGTAGACACAACTTTGAGAAAGAGGCCGACAGAAGGATCCAGTTGGGTTGGGCAGCATTTGGAAAGCTTCGTCAAGTCTTCTCGTCGCCTATCCCTCAGTGCTTGAAGACTAAGGTCTTCAACCAGTGCGTCCTGCCCGTCATGACATACGGTGCTGAAACGTGGACACTGACGGTCGAGCTGGTCCACAAATTCAAGGTCGCTCAGCGCGCTATGGAACGAGCTATGCTCGGAGTTTCTTTGAAGGATAAAATCAGGAATGAAATTATCCGGAAAAGAACCGGAGTAACCGACATAGCTTGCAGAGTAAGCAAACTGAAGTGGCAGTGGGCTGGCCATGTCTGTCGAAGGGCCGATGGCCGATGGAGCAGACCAGTCCTGGAGTGGAGACCGCGTATCGGCAAGCGTAGTGTGGGACGCCCCCAGCTAGATGGACGGACGACCTAAAGAAGGTGGCTGGGGTAGACTAGATGCGGAAGGCAGAGGACAGGGTGTTGTGGCGCAGTCTGGGAGAGGCCTATGTCCAGCAGTAGACTGCGATAGGCTGAGTTGATTGATTGATTGACTCTTAAATGGCGAAGGAAAACGTCACGTGAAAACCGGTATGTCCTAGAACCGAAAATACGAAGACAAGTGACATTTACCGACCCGCACTGGACCCATACTGGAGCCATAGTGGGACCCGCGTGGATACCACGAGGGTCCCACTATGGCTCACTTCCTATCATAGAGGCTTGTGTCCTAGCAGTGACATAATAATAAAATATTAGGTGAATCAAATATAAACAGGACTTTTTTTATTACTGGTCGCTGAGTGAAGTGACGCGCTTGGTGCTGTTGTATGTGTTAGGGGGGATCATCTAGGGGAGGGGGGTATACTGCTCCGGCTCACTTTAGTTTATTGCGCGCCAGTAGCATCATGTATGAGCAGGAGGTATATAAGTCTGTTGAGCAACGACTTATCATAATTTTTTTAGCACGGTAGGGCATAAAACCTTCCGAAATTTTGCTTCCATTGACTCTACAGTTCGATAAGGATACGCTTTCAAGAACTCAAGTGTAGGAATGGCACAAAAAAAAATTAAGTGGAGGACGCCGTTTTCACACTGACCAGATAGTGGAATCATTTGTGTGCAATTGGCTAAAGGCACGACCGACTACATTCTTCGATACTGGCATTAAGAAACATCCCCTGCGCTGGGAAAAATGTGTTAATAGAAGGGGAGATTATGTAGAAAAATAAAATATATTCCTTTTTTTTACGACTATAATAATACGTGCGTATTTTTTTTTTTACTTAAGTCCGGTTTATATTTGATCCACCCACGTATGAAGCTAGTTACCCATTCCCAAAGCGTAGAATAGATACGTGCAAGATACTCCATTACCTCTTTTAAATTATATTGTTACAAAAATATTGGTTACATCATTACTCCAAGGAAAATACTAAAATTCAATAAAAAAATTCAGTTAACTGAATATTTTTATCACTATCAAGTTATCGATGTGACGCAAACAGACTCCCTCGAAGTCACGCCATGAATTTAGAGTAGTCGACTGACTGTTAATTTTATTCCAAGATATTATTTTACCGAGCTTAAATTGAATGTAATACTTAATTATTTCATGTAATGAGAATTTGAATTTTACTGTCGATTATGTCTCGTATTTGTATTTGAAAACGTGAGGTTCCATAGTACGATATAACCACGGTTTAGAACGTAATCAAATTCATTGAAATATTTTAAAATTAGTCTTTGAAACTAGTTTCAGACAATAATGATATCTTTGCGATTTATGTAAGTATTGAACTGTCGTATTTGGGAGATGATATTAAATAAAATAAGGTTATGTACAGCCTATTTTCAAAACTGCTAGAGCAGCTGTGCTTTCGTTTCTGCGCTTGAGCAAAGGCGCAAATAAAACTTAGTAGTACTTATGGCCATAAATAGTATCGGTATAGCATAATCAGCGTTTTATGTTGCTACTGTTGGGATATAGATCTCCTCTCTGTGGGAGGAAGCGGGCCGTAATCCACCACGCGGGCCCAGTGCCGGTCAGTGGGTCAGTGTATTTCTTCGATTTTTTTTTCACGTTAATATACATACATAAACATACATAAACTCAAAAACTACAGAACGCCACCTGACGCCGATCCTTACATACACATTTTGCCTCGTTTTTTTTTCGTTAGCCTATATTGTGTCCCACTGCTGGGCAAAGACCTCCCCCTTTTCCTTCTAAAACTCCCTGTCTTGAGCGATCTCTGACCATGTTAGCCCTGCAAACCTCGTTAGATCGTCACACCACCTTCGCCGTGGTTTACCTCGACGGCGATGTCCTCCTTCAGGCGTCCGGTGAGTGACGATCAGATCACGATTCGATCGTAACTTTCCCCAATATCTTCTTTTGTTTGAACTTAAGTTCTCTTTCCAGTGACTTAATTCCAGCAGTGCGATGTAACCGTCTCACCGTGAAAACTTGGGTGAAGTGAGCGTAGAGTGAGTCGTCAATAGTGTCAATCCCTAGCATCCGCATGACTCACAACTCGTTCTAAGCTCACTTCACCTTAGTTATCACGGTGAGATTTTTCCAGAATCGAGCGGCTGGACTTAAATTGTAAATACCAATCATTTACATATATATGTAAATGATTGGTATTTTCAATTTAAGAGCGCTGTATTCCATCAGTTGTTTGGCTACGTTTAGTAAAATAATAAAGTTAATTGGACGCGGAGATTCTTTGTCTATGCATTGTTGAATTTGACTGGGCTCTCTAATTGCAACTACATTGTTGAATTTGCATTTCGACTGCACTGCGCAATTGGAACTTGTTTCCAGACTGAATTTAAGGCCAAAAATAACCAACAACCGTTTTAGTTATTGGTTAGCAAAGCTGGTCATTTGTTTACCTATTCGTATTTTACAAGTACGGCGTAGTTTATGTGATGTAAGTACCAAAGAGTCTGTTCCAAAAGTATCTGATGAAACTGTAAACAAACCCTTTTCGGGTTAAATCTTAGGCAAGCAAATTAACGCAATTAATAGACTCAGGCCAACAAAAACTGCCCAAGAAAAAAGGTGGCAATTAAAAAAAAATCAAGAGTTGTTGTATGATGAAATAAAAATATAAAATATTTTATGTGCTTTTTTGGCAGTCATCGACCGCTGGGAGTATTGTTACTCGAAGTGTGAGCTGAGAAAATCTGTTTTCTTTTGTTTTATCGTGTTTAGGTATCGATGCCCATCACGTATCCAGAGTTTCGCTACCTAATTTAATTTAAACCCTGTATAATAACTAGCTAATGCTCACAATGCATTGTAATACCTTTTCTTTTCAGTGTTGGGACTTGTTTTTTTACACCATAAAATTCGTTTGTTTTATTTCTTAAAGCCCAAAATATCAAAATTATCCAAATTGGAAATTGAAAATTTTGACAGTCCTAAAATGTTTCCATGCTAAAAGTTTAGAAAATAATTCGTGGCACCTTTTGTTGGCCAAACTCTAAGCCGCTCATACGAGTATGTATTTAGAAGGTTTCAACTTTATATCTCAGCTATTTCCAACAATAATTGTTTGAATAACATTATTGAAACTAGGCTCCGCCGAGGCTGGCCCAGAGAGAGATGGTGAGATGACCAGCCGGTCGATTCTGTAAAAATCTCACCGTGAAATCATAAGTGAAGTGAGCACTTAATAGTGTTAATCCCTAGTATTAGGGACTAACAGAGCTCACTTTCCGCTCACTTCACCTAAGTTCTCACGGTGAGATTTTTACAGAATAGCACTGCTGGACGCGTACCGCGAGGTTTGGTTTTAAAAGGAAACGGCATTTGCCTAGCAGTGGAACAGTACATTAGCTTGTATAAGATAATTATGATTGAATTGTAATTGAAAAATCTTCAAAATTGAGGCTCTTCAATATGAACCTCATTGTCAAATAAAAAACAACTTTAAGGTAATTTAAAATTAGAATTTCGGGTTAAGGTATTTAAATAACCAAATCAAAGCTTGTAAGCGGTAGGTACCACAAATTGGCATCCACAGGTAAGTTTTCTTATTCATTTGTTTACATTTTTATCACATAATTTTGGAACAGATCATACCTACGTATGAGACGAATGTAGAACATAACCTAATAGGTTCTTAAAGCAGGATAATAGTTTCTAATAAAAACATATTATTTTCCTTCTAAGTATTTATCTACTGAACAAATAGGTACATACTCAGCCTTGTTTTCCTAAACATCCTTAATTAAAACAGCGATAGTCATAGTTATATTGTGTCTCATGTATTATCGGCAAACATTAATTCTCAACGTTTACAACTACACACAAAAACTCTTTTTACACAAACTCAATCCTCACTTAGGCGAAAGAACGAAATTTGCAAAGTAGGTACCCTTCCCACGCTTTGCTTTTACTAAGCATTTCTTTTACTACATTGGGCCATTTTTATATTACAGAATACATAAAACTATCCCTGCACATCAATCCTCTCACGAAATGTGTAAAAAACAGATAAAATGCTTTCTAACCAGTTTACGCTACGACGACACTGAATACCTGCTTACTTCACAACCGTAATGAGTTCTCTAACACTCAGTATCTAAACTCAACACACACACATCACACCTGGTGTGGTGTGGTGTGTATGTCACACCACACCACACCACATCTCATCAAAAAAACACAAACACATACTAACACTTCATACTTGGTATAAGTTTATATATATTTGTACCTTTTTTTTTTGTGGGAAACTATCAATGACAATCCTGCTTTAGGCGGAGCGGGAGGGCATGTCAGACTTTTACTGAATAAAACCCACCAATGTGCCTTCAGTTGCCCGTGCCAGGGGTGTGCGAACAACCCGCGACCCTGGCAGGCATAGGCCCTAGCGGACCCCGTCAGTTACTGCTGAAATCTCTTTGAGGCGCGCGTGGAACACAACGCGCTGTCGACCCGGGCCTGGTCCTCACCGGCCGGTGAACTGGCCATTGCTTGCCGTCCGCAAGCCCGCGCCTACGGTGGCCAGGAGTCGGCTCTTGACTCCCGATACTCAGGGCGTCTCCTGCGGCGACTAGGGGCTTGAAGGCGCAAAGGTTGGCTCTCCCTATCACGTTCCGCCTCCTCCTACATATGTTTGTACCTTATAGTCCTAAGGATTATCTATTGGATTTTTTGTACTCCTTCTGTGGGAACCTGGGCTGGCAAACTTTAATACAGGTTACCATGTGACCTAGCTAGGACACCAGATTCAATTCAGTAGTAAATTTTTGTTGAAACTCTTTATGATTTTTCCCTAAATTGTAAAATTTTATCTACTGTAACAGAATGTATCTTATCTATCACACTTTTTTAAAAATAAATCATCATCTGCCTAGCCTTTTCCTAACTATGTTGGGGTCAGCTTCCAGTCTAACCGGATGCAGCTGAATACCAATATTTTACATGGAGCGACTGCTTATCTGACCTCCACAACCCAGTTGCTAGGTAATACGATACCCCTTGATAAACTTGTCAAACTTTCGGGCTTCTGACTACCCGTAACGACTGTCAAAGATCCACGAATGACAGCCGGGATCAACGGCTTAACGTGCTTCCCGAGGCACGGAGGGATCTGGGTATGTAAAGTGGTCACCCATCACCCAGTTTTTTGAAAATAAATATTTTATAAAATACAAATTATGATATAAGATTGAAAAGACCATTCACGTAGAAAGTACAACGACTAACATTGCTAAGGGCTCCCTAGAGAAATCGAAATAAAATGTTCGCTTTCTTTTCTTTCGCCAAGTTTGTTACCGTGAAGTTGTAACGGTAGTTACTTGTTTTAGGGCCTAAATAGTTCAGCCAAGTACTTAGAAAAAAAATTAGTTGATTTCTATCAATGAACCAGCTAATTATCTATTTTCTTAGGATACTTAACAACCTACGCCTGGTACACCCGTGGCTGTCGGTCACTCTACCAACTTGTAGTACATAAATTCACGAAGGTTGGGGAGATCGTGGAGTATCTGCGTGTGAAGACCAACTGGACTTTGAGGGTTGAGAAGTTGGAGCGGCGTCACAACATGTACTTCAGGTCGTTCGTGTTGCGTGTTGCGACACATCATCTTGAGAATTTCCTCAAGGAAGAGTTCTACCCAAAGGGTGTTGTGTATCGCCGGTTTCGTGGCCGGCTACATGACACCGGTCAGTGAAAGACGACGCCGACACTTCATGTGCAGTAGTTTTAGTATGTCATGTTGTATGTATTTATAGTATTTTAAGTTATATTGTGATAATTTTTTATGTATAAGTTTATAAGTATTCTTATGTTCGTAGTAGTATGTATTGTTTTTTTCTATGGGATAAACAAATAAAAATACAGGGTGGTAGGTGCAGACGCCAGCACATCAAACTACCCGAAACTGTCAAATTTTCCCAATCAACTTCGAACCTTATGCTTTAGCTATAAAGTAGAAAATCTATTAAAGATTTGACAGATTGTAGTAGCTTGATGTGCTTGCGTCTGTACATCGACGCGCAATCTGTAACTATGGATCAGGTACATTATTCTGAACCCCAAGGGTTGAAAATAAAATTGCAGTTCCATACATTTATACCGCGTAGGTATTGCACTTTTGATGAAACAGCAGATTGTTTTTTTTTGATAACCAACGAAAAATTTCAACGCAGAGGGCTTCAGTACTAATAAATCCATGGTTACTGTTTGCGCGTAGACGTCCCTGTCACTCTGTAGGTATACTAAAATGTTGTTCTTGCCAATATTGCGAGAAGTAGAATATTTTATCGGGCGAATATGGGCGCACCCCTACGTAAATCATTACAAAATTCAATAACCTAATGCCCTCTACCCAGACAAATCAACATATCGGAAACAGTGATCGAATCTAGAACAACGAATGATTTTGTAGACGATATGTTATGTTGACAACTCAAGTTGGAACACCACAGCCATGTTGTCAAGATATGATGGATGAGCCAATGCGGAACCCGTATTTGTCGGTGAAGAAATGTGTGAGAGATTTGTGTTGCGTGAAACAATCCATCTTATTCATGAGATTTGATAGGAACGGTTTTACAGAAAATTACTTGGGAAATCAAAATGTTGCCGTGATATTTCTTGTGATTTCAGATTTTCTTTCTAACCGTTTGTATTTTGGGTTTAGAGGAAGTTGTCTTTAGGCTTCGCCTTTATTTATAGAGACGTTTAAACGTCGAAAATGTATGGTTAAACAGTCGCTAGTTATTACATAAGCAACGATTATAATTGAACCCCAATGATGAAATTCAATGAGTTTTGGTCTGTGTACCTGTAAACAGAGCATTGTGTAAGTGAAATCATTATTTCAATGATTCTAATAAAACCTGCATTCCGTGAGGTTTAGTCAAGCTATTCTTTTGTGACACGTAGTATAAAAATTGTGCGTGCAACATGGACGCATACACAATAAAAAGGTCATAACATCCTTAATCAAAAATAAAATAAAAACGTTTCCTTCCCTTAAAATAAGCCATTTAGTAAGGCAAGCCCTGAAAAACAGTCCGCTATGCAGGGCTTGCATGGAGGCTGAGGAAACTGTTGCTGCTACTGTTGTTGCTGTTGCTGCTGTTGCACTGTTGTTGTTGTTTTTGTTGTTGTTGTTGTTGGTTGTGTTGTTGTTGTTGTTGTTGCTGTTGCTCTTTGAATGCATCGGCGTCACCCAGATTAAGACAGAAACCCTCGAGACACCTAGATCTTACACAGATATTCTTAACAGACCAGACGGTCGATTCTGGAAAAATCTCACCATGATAAGATACTCTAAGGTGAAGTGAGCTTAGAGTGAGCGAGTGATAAATGATAAATGATAAATGATAAATGATTTATTTTCTGTAAGTAGGTTTGTACAAACACTTTTACATGTCAATCATATTTTTTTAAACTAGATGAGGTCGGCGTTTCCTATCTGACTACTCTGAGAAGAAAGGCCGAAACAAACTCAGAGGTCACAGTCTCTTTTAAAGTCCAGACATAATCTTGGTCAGATCATGTGAAGACCATGTAGATTGGTGTCTGAAATGGTCTTTTGAGTAAAGAACCACACAGATTGAGCGGACCTGTCCAGTCAGTGCACGCATTTGTCAAAAATCGTGCAGCTCAACTCAGAACTTGAGGAGCCTTACGATTCGACGAACAATACCAATGAAAGGACATTTGGGTAGGCCGCATAAATTACTCAAACTGCCAGATCATGATTAAAACTAACTAAGAAGGAAAACAGAAAAAAGAAATGACCCACATAGTCTTCACACTCACAATAATAATAATAATAATAAAAAATAAGATACTTTACAAAGTAAATATCCATGTCATTGTTTATATAAAATTCATCAATGTCAATGTGTATATAAAAATCCGGACATAATCTTTGATCTTTGAGGACTATGTAGATTTGTGTCTGAAGTGGTCTTTTGAGGAAAGAACCACACAGATTGAGCGGACCTGTGCAGTCAGTGCACGCATTCGTCAGTAACCGTGCAGCTCAACTCAGAACTTAAGGAGCTCAACGATTCGACGAGTAATACCAAGGACAGGACATTTGTGTAGACCGCATAGACCGCTCAAAGTGCCAGACCATGATTAAAACGGAAACCCACATAGTCATCACATTCACAATAATTAAAATAATATAAGACTTCAAACAGTAAATGTTCATGTCATTCTGTATATAAATAGATATTTAGAAAGAGAAAAAACAAAAGTGTAAGTCAGCAAAAAATAAACAACATTCACTGTCTAGACCTATTGGAGCAGCTCAATCCCAAGCTTTTTTGTCCTCAATATAGTCTTTTACAGTATAATAGGCTTTCTGGCATAGTTTTAACTTTATAAAAGATTTGAATTTATTAATGCTTAGTTCTTGAATGTGGCTAGGAAGTTTATTATAAAAACGTATACATTGGCATCTAAACGAGCCACCTATTTTCTTGAGCCTTGTTGTAGGAACAACAAATTTGTGTTTGTTCCTAGTATTTATGTTATGGATATCACTGTATTTTTTAAACAGATTAATATTTTTATGTGCATACAAAAGATTATCATAAATGTACTGAGAAGGCACAGTCATTATATTAATCTCTTTAAACTTGTCTCTGAGGGAGTGTCTAGGACTTAATTTATAAATAGAACGAATTGCCCTTTTTTGTAAAATAAAAATTGTCTGAATATCGGCGGCATTTCCCCACAGCAGAATACCGTATGACATCACACTATGAAAATAACTAAAGTAAACTAAACGGGCTGTCTCTAAATCAGTTAAATCACGAATTTTCCTAACGGCGTATGCTGCAGAGCTAAGCTTTCTTGACAATTTATCTATATGGGGGCCCCATTGAAGCTTGGCATCTAAAGTTATGCCTAAGAGTGAGTCATGCTGATGCTAGGGATTGACACTATTGACTCACTCCACGCTCACTTCACCCAAGTTTTCACGGTGAGATGGTTACAGAATCGCACGGCAGGAGATGTAATCAACTTTTGAGAAGAGGTGGGTTGGTTGGAATAGGCACTGACGGCCGCCATGACCCACGCACAATGGCCACTTGAAGGACTAAGTGCGGAAACCAAACTCTCTAACATAGACTATTCCAACGATCAATCCTAAAGGAGACTAGCATTCGGCGCGGGAGATATTGTAGTGCACAAGTTTGTGCGCAGACACAGGTGCACTACCTCTTCTCTTACTGTCATAGTCCGATGGGATGAATGAATCCGACACGACTGAAGAGAGATCAGGCGCAGGACAGGACCAACGGCTTAACGTGCTTTCCGGGTCCGGGGGTATCACACCGCCAACTTCCAAACTCCGGGCTGTTATTGAGAAATTCCTAATGGAAAAACCCAACAACACTTAGCAAATTCTCTCTCTCACTCTCACTCCTGTAAGCTATATACTTAACAGGTAAATTGCGAAAAGAGTATTTATAAAAGTTAACCCTAAATCAGGAAAGGTGAACATAATTAAACAACGTACCTATTTACCCAACACTACACGTAATACCTTAGCGCATTTCAGATTCGCAACACAGCGGTCGTCACAAGGGTCCCACCGGACCACGCTGGGTGAAATATGGTGCAATAAATTACTATATTATCGCGCGCAGTCAATTTTGTGCCCCTGCTTTCTAGACACTTCGTTATGTCCGGATAGTGGATATTGAGAGTCAGAAACTGTACGGTCTAATGTTTCTTTTGTCTTCTACAGATTATTTCTCGTTGACTGTCCTGTTGGTCTAGTTGTTGCCAGCGCTACTGCTAAGCAAGAGGTCCTGAGTTCGATTCCCAGGTCGGGCAAAGCGTTATTGGGTTTTCCGTTAGGAATTTTTTCTTTTTGTCTTAGTCTGGATTTTTGCCTGGTTGACGGCAATGAGCCACCTATAACATGCGCTGAAAACTTGAAAAGGGGTCATTGTTCTCATTATTATGAACTACTTTTACTATAGGGCGAACTCTGAAATATGAAAAGAAATCGGCTGTTTCGTACATTTTGTGTAATGTCAACCACCAGCGTACAATAAAGATTATCTAACCGTCTAAATAAAATAGTAACATATTTAGGTAGTCATCTAAGTCTGAGTTTCAAAATCAACACAATGAATACATAAACAGAACTTAATATATTATGCGAACATAAAATAAATGTATGGAGAAGCTGTTTTATTTTTCATAGTTCATACTCATTTGTTTAGGTTATTAAATAAAGGTAAACAAAAAAAAAAAAACACGTGACGTTGACTGACTAAAACAGCCTATTCGGTTGTCATTGTACGTCACAGTTGTACTCTTCAATGTATTTATTCGGATAGCAGAGATCCATTGGGTTAGTAATAAGGCTAGTAATCTAGCAACGTTATAATTCATTAATAACGTTGTCACTGAAGAGTACAACTGTGACGTGGCATGACATCCGACGTGACTGGTATTACGTTTAGTCGATTAACTAAGTCACGTGGTTTTTTTGTTTACCGTTATTTAATTACCTGAACAAATGGCGTATACTTAGGTCCTACAGTAATAGTTGTTCATAAAGATGATGATATTTTAATAACACCTTGTGGATATATCTTACTTTTGATGTTCCTTTGGTCTTGAATATGATGTTGAAATCTGATAGTTTCTACATTTTAATAACATTTTTTCTGAATGAAAAAAAAAAGCGAAATGGTACAGACGCCAGCACATCAAGCTACTACAGTCTGTCAAATTTCTTTAATAGATTTTCAACTTCATCGCCAAAGCATTAGGTTCAAAGTTGATTGGGAAAATTTGAGAGTTTCGGGTAGCTTGATGTGCTGGCGTCTGTACATTAAGAATAAGATAAGCATTGGATAAGCCTGCACATGAGGCCAAGCGCCTGATAATTTTATTATTATTTTTTTTTTATTTAATTTAATTTAATTTTACTAACACTAGGCTAAGAACATTGTCACTAACAAATATATGGAAGTCAAATTCTGAAACAAAATATATTATTATTATTATTAATGTTTAATTAGTCACTGTTTATGTTAAAAGTTCAAACATTGTGATAATTAAGGTAGCTATCTCCGAAATGTATCCCAACACATCCCAATGTGTTGTTGTTGTTCTCATAAGGTCGTAAGTTCAGTGGTCTGAATGAGCATGAACAATCTGTAGTGATGAGACACGTAACTTATATTTTGCAATTAGTCTATTAATAACAGCCGCACGGGTCAATCGATCAGGTTAAGCTACGCTTGCCGCGGTTGATCCGTGGATGGTTGACCATCTTCACATAACAAGACCCCTCCGTGCCTCGGAAAGCACGTTAAGCTATCCCGGCTGTCATTCGTGGATCTTTGACAGTCGATACGGGTCGTCAGTAGCCCGAAAGTCTGACAACCAGTCTTACCAAAGGGTATCGTATTACCCAGTAACTTGGTTGTGGAGTCAGATAGGCAGTCGCTCCATATAAAATACTAGTATTAAAATACTGGTATTCAGCTGCATCCGGTTAGATTGGAAGCCGACCCCAACATAGTTGGGGAAAGGCTAGGCAGATGATGAATTAGTCTATTCGGTGAATCTCACTATTATACCGAAAAAGTAAAATGATAAATAAAATGATAAATGATTTATTTTCTGTAAGTAGGTTTGTACAAACACTTTTACATGTCAATCATATTTTTTTAAACTAGATGAGGTCGGCGTTTCCTATCTGACTACTCTGAGAAGAAAGGCCGAAACAAACTCAGTCATTTCGGTACTTAATTCCTATTGTAACAAACTAATCTGTATTACATAATTATATCAAGGCATCTTTTACACTTTGGTTTTGTAGGCGTTTGTCGAACACTTACTTTGTGCTAGTTTCGATTTAACCCTGATTCCAAGTTCCTCTAATTCAAGTGACAGCTTTACTGTTGGAGAGTTAGTTGCGCCTTTTCTTCTTCCCAGATAAAGCACCAGGAAGTAGTGTTTCGGGGGACTGCTGAGATTTTGACGTTTAAAAAAGTACTGATTGTTAGCCTAGGTTGATTAAATGACTTTTGATTTTAATGTATTCGCCTGTGCCTACTCCAGCATGCTCGCTTTCAATGAGCATTTTCAATCTTTGACTCCACAAATTTAACATAATAGTTAAACATGTGAACCATATGTGGTTCATGTGACAGCGAATGGGCTAAAGTTTGTCGTTGTATTTTTATAAAACGAACACTAGCTTCTTCTATTCCTTACTTTTATTCTGAATTTTTATCGAACATTCCCAAAATGGTGATGGGATTTAGTTTTTATCAAATATTTCCAAAATAGTGATGGGTTAGTTTAGTTTTTCTTGTAAAAAAGCAGACTTTTTGGTATTGGCTTTGACATTTTTTTCGGGAATGAAATCGCGAATGACTTTACGTTACGCTTGCTATAGTCGGTCCGTGAATGGGTGAATATCCTTTTCATACCAAGAACTCTCCATACCTCAGAAAGCACGTTATGCCGTTGGTCCCGGCTGTCATTTACGTCTCTGACAGTCATTATGGGTAGTCAGACAACCAGTTTTACCAAGGGGTATCGTAATAACCATTCACTGAATAGGAGGAATTGGAGAAATTGGAGGACATATAGGCAGCGGTCCAACGTAAAATACTGGTATTCAGCTGCATTCGATTAGACTGACAGACAGGCCGACCCCAGTAAAGTTGGGAAAAGGCATGTGGGTTGTCAAAGCTTGCATAGATTGTTCTATTTATCTTAGGCACTTACTTCAGTATAATACAGTTTTCATATTCCCTCGCGAAAACAATATTTTTATCAGCGCGTAAGTTCTTCACATTGTTCATAATGTCAAGAGGACAGTAATTTCTGATAACTTGTTATAACCTCTATATTTTCAATAACATTACAACAATAATTATTACACATATGAATCAATACTTCAATAAAAACATTAGTGTAACTTCGAATTCAATTGAATAAAGGTGTTGGTTATAAACAAAAATATTCGGTGTAAATTCGAGGCTCTCACAATTCTTATGGTATGTATTGTTGTATCATCTAGACACTATTTATTTTCTCGTGAATTGAATCCTTTACTGTGAATTTCTTAGACGTAATATTGTCACTAACATGTCTGTATTTATTTATTTAATACACACACAGCACAAGCATAATCGGCCTATAACACTCCCACTGATGGGACACAGGCCTCCTGTCTGTGAGAAGGAGTGGGCCGTAATCCACCACGCGGGCCCAGTGCGGGTTGGTAGATGTCACATGTCTTCGATTTTTTTGTTCTACGTGTCGACATGCCGGTTTCCTCACGTAATAGATCCCTCCTTTTGTGTGCGAAAATTTTAAATAAATAAATAAATACACAATATTACATACATGTTAGTGATATACTACTATAGTATAATATTTAGTACAAAAATGTACAGAGACGAACTTAATCTCATAGGTATTTTCTACTAGTCAACCTTTGGTTGATGCACAGACCTCTTATATCACCATATTGTAGTCTATTGTTCATTTTTTATCTGTGTCTTTTCTGCGAACGAATGAAGTTGACGAAACGAATGATTTTTTTTTTGGTCGAATGACGATTGGTGTTGGTTTGTGTGTTGTTTTGCTGCCAAACTTTGCTTATTATAGGTACTGTCGGCCGCACATCGGTGTTAACACTTTGTCAATGAGCTGGCATAACGTAGTCAGAGTTTCAATAAAATAATAGGCAAGCATATACCTACTGGAATCGTTACCACTGACGGACGCGGTACGGCCTATCGTACTACAATCCTAAAGGTACAAGTCTTTAGCCGACTGTTGGCAGCAACAGCAGGCGACGTGTCACCGCGACACTACTGGTTTCTATATATGATAAATGATAAATTATTTATTTTCTGTAAGTAGGTTTGTACAAACACTTTTACATGTCAATCATAGTTTTTTAAACTAGATGAGGTCGGCGTTTCCTATCTGACTACTCCGAGAAGAAAGGCCGAAACAAACTCAGAGGTCACAGTCTCTTTTAAAGTCCAGACATAATCTTGGTCAGATAATGTGAAGACCATGTAGATTGGTGTCTGAAATGGTCTTTTGAGTAAAGAACCACACAGATTGAGCGTACCTGTCCAGTCAGTGCACCCATTTGTCAAAAATCGTGCAGCTCAACTCAGAACTTGAGGAACCTTACGATTCGACGAACAATACCAATGAAAGGACATTTGGGTAGGCCGCATAAATGACTCAAACTGCCAGATCATGATTAAAACTAACTAAGAAGGAAAACCGAAAAAAAGAAATGACCCACATAGTCTTCACACTCACAGTAATAATAATAAAAATAAGATACTTTACAAAGTAAATATCCATGTCATTGTTTATATAAAATTCATCAATGTCAATGTGTATATAAAAATCCGGATATAATCTTTGAGGACCATGTAGATTGGTGTCTGAAGTGGTCTTTTGAGGAAAGAACCACACTGAGTGGACCTTATTTCTATGAAATAAGTGGCAGACGACGTGCCACTAGCTGCGGAAGGTATTCGTGGCGACATGTCGCCCGCTGGCGTCTTCTGCAGTCAGCTACGGACTTGTACCTTTAGGTGGTATAATTTAGTGTCTTGCTTATTTATCCAAATTTTTAGTAAGTTTGTTAGGTTTATAAAAATTTGAAGGTATTTACCAAAAATCTATCTGCTAAACGCAAAGTTGCTTAAACCATGTTCATGCTGTGATATGTGGGACCATAATGATTAGACATTGTATTATGGTTTATCCATGATCAAAGGGCAAAGAAACTAAGTGGGATATTCACACCATCGCCACTTTGATTTTTCTTCAAAGTAGCGGTGCATAACTAGCATAATTACTTAGGTAGCTGTGAGTAGGGGACTATTTAACAAACAACAAATATTCAGGGATAATTTGGTCCCAAAAGTGTCATTTTGCAGAAAAAAACAAAATGGCGACTACGCCAGCTTCCACATAAAAAATGTTCAAAAATGTCCCTTTTGCTGCGAGTCGTAAATAAAGTCAGGTAAATTCATTTTTAAGCAAATTGACTACCAGTTTAAATTTCACTGTCCGAATATTCAAATCACAATTTTATCATCATTCTTTGACATTTGCATGAAATGGCAATGACACGGCAATTTGACGTAGGGTGTTAATTTCCTTTACAATTAATTTCTCTGACTGTACAATTAGAACGCACGGAAAATCAGATTTGCAAGTAATTGTTGTGTGCTGTTTACTAGTAGGGGCTTTAATGCTATGTCAGACCATTTCCGACGGTCAGCACTCAAGGAAAATAAAAATAAGGTACAGATGCCAGCACATCAAGCTACCCGAAACTGTCAAATTTTCCCAATCGACTTTGAACCTTATGCTTTAATCATAAAGTTGAAAATCTATTAAAGAAATTTGACAGATTGTAGTAGCTTGATGTGCTGGCGTCTGTACCTACACAGTAATTGACTTCATTGTGCGTTTGTTCAAAATAGTTATTTTATTTCACTCGATAGTTTCATTTTGTTATTATTTAGGTATAGGTAGGAACCTAAAATTCTCAGACGTTTGTCATTGAATCTTGCCTCGACTGCCTCGACTGCCTCGTTTGTCTATTGGTCCCAAGCCTGAGGACCTGGGTTCGATTCCCGGGTCGAGCAAAATGTTATTGGGTATTCCAACTAAAATTTCTCACTAGCAGCTCGGAGTTTGGATGTGTGCTCGTTTATGGCATTAGGCTCGCTCTCTATTGGGACATGAATGACATGAAGGCCATGACTTACATGCAACTTAAACATAGCTGACAAAATGTGGGTATAACATAACATAACATAACATGGTTTAGGCAGAAGTTCACAAAAAAAGTTCAAAATAAAAAACTCAAAAATAAAGTCCAAAGTGACACAAAAAACATAGATTCAACACATTGAAACTATGTTTTTTTTATTTCAATTTCCAAGATAATATTATTATTAAAAAGTGGTATCTATGTTTAGGCAATTTAGGTAATAGTTCTTCCTTGAAATGTCGAAATACCATAAAATCAACTTGCCTCTGCTCAGCAGTGCGATTCTGTACCCATCTCACCGTGAAAACTTAGGTGAAGTGCGTAGAGTGAGCTGTCAGTGTCATCCCACCTAATACTAGGGATCGACCGAGCATTTGTCAATCGTAATCGAGATTTTAATACCCAATATTTTTTATGTGAATTCAATTGATCATTTTATATACTAATTTCAAAGGTAAGGTATTTTAGCTGTCAAAACCTTACTATTTTGTTGGTGCCTGGCTGACGGACCACAGAATTTAATCCCACGTACTTTGTACGGCGTGATCACTTCACCCGATTCACGAAATGTCGTGAATTATACTAATACTCGACCCAAATGATAATCTCGGATATCTGATAATTTTTTCGTGATTACGATGTTGGTCCCATGGAGAATAGCGTTCAGTTTTATGGTCAGTACTACATCCTTAAATATGACCTCACCTATCTGATACACACTGTATATTATAATATTTATGTCATTAATAATTGATAGCAAGAAGCGAACTGTTTTAGTAGACAGGCAGTCTAAGATATTGCAATAACCGTCTTACTCTCTATGTTGGTTTTTTGTAAATAATTATACTAGTAGATATTATGGTACGATATGACAATCTTTTTACCTTTTCAGATGCAGTTCTTCACTGTGGCAATCTTATTTGCTTTTGCAATTGGTGGTGACACAAAGTGTATTACTATTCGGCACCTAAGTTACGAAACGGAAGTACTTAAAGTCGAGCTTAAAAGTCCATACCAGCTAGCTATCGACCATGACACGAATACTCTCTTCTTCAGCTACACCGCACGAGCGGAAGAAATGTTTAAATCTGCCTATCTCAGTTTGAAAACTGGTGAATACGGCTTAGTTACTGGCATTCGAGCAGGTTTTGCCAACGCTGTAAACGGTAAGAGTAGCACTGTTTATATGGGTGGTGAAGATGGCGTATACACATTTGATTATAAAACGAAGAACGCAACTAATTTACACATCAAGGAAGCAAATATATGGCAAATGTTCTACAAAGACGGATTATATTTTACTACTTACCCCGAAGAGAAAGCGTATTTCTATAGAAACGATCAAGTTGTGGAAGTGCCTGCATTACAGAACGTCAAAGTTATGCTACTTGCTGTTACAAATGACAAAGATTTTGTGTATTGTAATTCTTCTGGTGTGTTTTTATATATCAGAGAGGAAAATAAAACCATTTTTCTAAGTAATGTTGTGGCCAATGGAATGACATCTGATATTGAAGGTAACATATACTTCTCAAGTTCAAACGGAATTTATTATGTGAATGAAGAAATAAAGAATGTTGAGTTCTTGGCTAGTTTAGACAATACTTATGGCGTAGCCATAGAAAGCAATGGCAATTTCATTTATTCAGAAGGATCAAGTATAATTAGACTAAAATCGACGAAAAACGCATGCAGCGAAGAAAACCAGCTTTCGAAACTAGTCGAGATCGACATAAATGATAAATAATAATAGACAGTAATTATATTGTAGGTACTTGAGATTTTAGAGATTTTTGCTGCCATTAATTTCGCTGTATTCTCAAATCACATAGTGACAATATTGAAAAAAAAAAAGCAACAGCTTAAGCTTGTATTAAATGTTAATTAGAATAAAAATAAAAACATACCTGTTACTGCATGTACCTTTCAAAAATAAAAATTGTGCTGTTGCAAAATTCCGTTGTTTCGTTGCATCTATACAGGGTCAAATGAAATTCGCTAGCGATAGGTACTCTGCAGCAGTGATGGTTACCGATATCTCATCATCTGCCTACCTTTTCCCATCTATGTTGGGGTCGGCTTCCAGTCTAACCGGATGCAGCTGAAAACCAGTATTTTACACGGAGCGACTGCCTATCTGACCTCCACAACCCAGTTACTGGGTAATAACCCCTAGGTAAGACTGGTTAGAAAATAAATAAATAACATGAATGGTTTTTTTGGGGTCAATTTTGAGTTGAGACAATTTTATTATATTTTATCATGTTTACATATCGAAACCCATGACGTCTGTGCAGTTTACACAAAAAATAGATTTTTAAACTGACGTTTCAAGTGACTACACTAACGGCGGTCGATGATCCTTAAAAAAACCATCATATTCATTTATTTTTTGTTCTATCATGTTTAGATATCGATCGCTAGAGGGGCTTGTGGCTAAGAAATAACAGCCGCATGGTTCGATCGATCAGGTTAAGCTACGCTTGCCGAGGTTGGTCCGTGGATGGGTGACCATATTTACATACCAAGACCCTCCGTGCCTCGGAAAGCACGTTATGGTTGGTCCCGGCTGTCTTTCATAGATCTCTGACAGTCGTTACGGGTCGTCAGAAGCCCGAAAGTCTGACAACCGCTCTTACCAAGGGGTATCGTATTACCCATTAAGTGGGTTGTGGAGGTCAGATAGGCAGTCACTCCATGTAAAATACTGGTATTCAGCTGCATCCGGTTAGACTGGAAGCTGACTCCAACATAGTTGAGAAAAGGTTAGGCAGATGATGATGATGTTTTGATATCGATACCTATCACGTCTGCGGACTTTGTCTAGCAAAAATTTGACACTGTATGACTATATATTCCGTTTTTAAAACGACATGTTACCTACTTTTTCTTATACTACAATGATTTTAACTTTCAACAATTAATGTCTTGTTTCTACTTTGATCCTCTGTCAAGCAACTTCTGGGTCCGCATGGTACATATAATTAAATTAGTTTAGGACCTAATTTTGGGGCTTGCCTTGAACCGTTTTACCTGACAAAGGTAATGCTACAAGGAAGGTTTTATATGTCACAGGAGTTATGTAAGTATGTAGGTATGTTTATTTTAAAGTTTTTTTTACTTAAATCACTGAATTGATTTTGAAAAAAAAATATACGATTGCCCTGATGGAGTGTAGTTTAAGTCAAGGAAAATTCAATCAAAATCAAAATCAAAAGTCATTTATTCAAACGAGGCTGAGAATCAGCACTTTTCGAACGTCAAAATTACAAAAGACGCCCGCCCTTCATCCCTAATGCTTTCGCTGGGAAGAAGAAGTGGCGCAACAAACTCCCCAGCAGCACAGCTGTCTGTTTAGTTAGAAAATATCAGCACGAGTAATCTTGCTCTCGCATTGTTCACTGTTAATCTTGCTTTGGCAGTAACTGTGTTATATCATTAAAGCGTCGAAGCTGCTAGAATGATTTATTCGTATTTACTTGTTCCTCCAAACTATTGGTACATATAAATAGCTAAACTATATTAATTGTAGACAAACTAGGATTTAGTAGATAAATCATCTTGTTTAATGTTTAAGTTGCTCTAAAATATCGCAATATTGGTACGTAACGCAACAGTTAAGTACCATAGTGTTAATACATATAGCTAAACCAGGATCTTTTGGCGCGTGGTCAAAATTGGAACTAACGCTGCCATCTTGTTTTTTCAATATATTCCAACTATGCTCCACCTCATATCCTGCCCTCTAGGTTCCAAAAAATGCAGTCAAAGTGATCTCGCGCTGCCACCGACGACGCCGTGGAAGTGGCGATGTTTAGGGCCAACAAGATCTGAAATACAGTCATACCAGCGACACCAAGAACAAGAATACTTAATATTGTAATATTTTTTACCTACAGCGCCTCCCTGTTAACGTCATTCGAAAGCCCAAAAATCCAGAAAGTGCTTTACTTCCAGCGTTTCATACATTTGACAGGGCCTGGCAAATGTACATCCAAAAAAGACATTTCTGGATACCTTAGTACATTAGACCTCCTGAACTGCAGTTCCCCGTTTCCCTGCGCACCATAGCTCTCAAGTCATTGATTGCCATGGCGGTCACACGGTGTCCGCCAACAATAGATTTTCTATTGTGTCTGTTGTGAATAGAATAGAATAGATTACTCTTTACGCCATATAAACCGACTGTAACGTGTGACTGTGGTTTCACTATGGAAAGGTACACATAAATAAACAAAACACCCCATTCATATAACATTTGAGAGTAATAAGTCTCACATAATTATTAGACGCTGTTTCCAACATAAATCTTTCTTTCCCAGGCATATTTTTATAAATAAACAAGCCTCTCTAGTGTCTTAATAAACGGGCTCGGATCGTAAGGAGCCGTAAGGAGGGCAGGTAAAGATATTGCGCCATATTTCAACTACCACGCCACATGGTATTCATGGCTTTGGGTCTATAGGAGGAGTGCCTCTATTCTGATGAATTTCCACTATAACCCGTGGATAGACGATATGAATTGTTTTATTAGCAATGGATTTTCTTACCTGTAGCTCGGTTGCTGTTGTTCAGAGTGATGCCTTACTGAAAATGGCAAATCGTTGTTGGAGTTATCTAAACATATTATAAATTGAAGTCCTTTTTCCTGTCTGTCTGTGTGACCGCCTTGTTCTTCTAAACTACGCCATTGCGTAAATGATGGTGAAATAACATCTTAATCCATTGATTAAGATGCTATTTCACCACCATTTAGAAAATGTATTCCGGAAGATTTATGAACCAATATAATTCATTAATATTACAGTGACACATAATAAAGATGTCTAGATGTTTTTCAACTTGTAAAAGCCGTACCAAGCAAGGGTGGGCCACTAGTTGTCTATAACCAATGAGATCAAATATTGATAATGATCGTAGAGTAGGAGAACCACCCATAAGTAAGATGGAGAGGTTATTTTAAAGTATCAGGATGAAGTTGCCGAAGATAGAGCCAACGCGATGTTTTCCTTCACCGTTTTGAGAGCAGTGGTGATGAAATAATTTACATAAAGTAATGCGCCTGTCTGTGTTAAAAATCTATGACCTACAACTCGTAAATCGCGACTCTTGCCACTACCTTTGTAAATACATACATTATACAACGTGTAACGTTAAATGCGCAAAACCTGAAAATAGTTTGGTCAGAATAACGAGCAGAATTAATTGCACCACTTTTTAATATAGGTCACATTTAAAAAAAAAAATGTTCATTAAAAACGTTGCCGTATCTATTTATTAATAGGTCAAGCAAGCCAATGTCAGCGCGGCGTAGCGGCCCGGTGACGGCTCCTCGCTCGGTAAAGCGTCGTCACAGACGCAAGAAACGATCAGAATGGCCACTAAAACTAAAACAGCACATAAAACCTTTACAATTTTTTTAATGACTTATTTGCTCTCTGAAATAGATCAATTGAATTAAAAATCAGTTGGGCTGTCTGAGGTTTTGCGCATTTAACGTTACACGTTGTATAAGCATTTGGACGTAACTCTATAGTAAGGAAAAAATATTTAAAAAAAATGTATTCATAAAAATACTTTTTTTTTTTTAATGACTGAAGAATGAAATGATGAATTTACATCTTTATGTAATCAGAACGAATCTACTGGAAACAAAAGAGTTGAATATCTCTAACAATTGGGGAATCCCCGTGCTCTGTGGAAACGAAAATATGGATGGCATTGGACTAGTTGATGGAAATTTCCATCACGATGCATTTAAGGGTTAAAAAATAAGATCTTTTAACAATATATAGGGTTATTATGAAACCCTTAGCTATTTTTTTTTCTCTGAATCAGAATCGATAACAAAACACATCACAGAAGAAAAAAAAACATTTTTTTATTTTTTTATTTTGTCCTAATAATTTCCCGATCACTGTAAGAAAATTGGATACTAAAGTAAAGTGAATGACCTTACGTTCCCTTATGCTACCTACTAAACGCTCAAGGAGAACGCGGGCCACGGAGCGGGGAAGCGGGAGGGTGGCTGCACGCACGGGTTGTAAATGCGCAATCGCTTATACACACACTACTACACAGAAACGGTAAAAAGGCTAAAAAAAAAGGCTCGCTCCTCGCAAACAATGCGAGGGGAGCGAGGGGCGCGCATAAGGGCGGGGGTGGTGCCAAGCGATCTTAACCACGCACTGCGCAATAAACAGTTGTGTTTCGTGCGCGTACGTCGCCATTAGGGAATCGCGCGCAGGCACGCGCCCGTTATAAAAACTCGAAAATGTACAGTCATCGGGAATATTACGAAATGGTGAGAGCCTACATAGAAAGTGGTGAAAGTCTCTATGCAGCTCGAAGGCGCTACGAGTCGGAAAGTATCCCTCGGTTACGTGCCCAAGGACTTCCGAATCCAACGGTTCCTCACCGTGACACAATTCTTGCGGCAAACCAACATCTCCTAGATTATGGTCAGTTTACAGTGCCGACACACGCCCGCGGTTCTGGTCGTTCACCCATAATCACAATCGGACAAGAAGACGTCATCTTTAACTACTTCGAGTGAAATCCGAGAGCAAGTACCAACGATGCCGCACGTGTTTTTAATTTGAGCCAGCCGACAGTTTGGAAGATTCTGAACAGGGCTAGTCTACATCCATACCACTATCAGAGGGTTCAACAATTAAATGAAGCCGATGCGCAACAACGCCGTAATTTCTGTGAATGGTTGTTACAAAATCAAAACGTCAACATTTTGTGGACTGATGAAGCGCTTTTCACTAGGATTGGACTGTACAACCAACACAACGAGCACTGGTGGTCATTCCGAAACCCACATGTGATTCGCGAACACCACCATCAAGTACGATTTAGTGCTAATGTGTGGGCGGGCATAATTGGTAGAACCATTATTGGACCTTATTTTATTGAAGGACACCTGACTGGAGGCACCTACCTTGATATGTTGCGGGGCGTAATATCTGAGTTTTTAGAAGACGTGCCTCTCCTGTATTTACGTATTTTTTTCTACCAACAAGACGGTGCACCTCCGCATTACACCCGCGTTGTGCGAGAGTACTTCGACAGTGAATATGGAGAAAGGTGGATAGGCCGCGGCGGACCCGTAGCTTGGCCTCCTAGGTCACCGGACCTCACGCCCTGTGATTTTTATTTGTGGGGTGAGATTAAACGTCTTGTGTATCGCGATGAAGTGCATAGTGTAGAGCAACTAAAACTGAAAATTATTAATGCATTTGACACAGTTAAAAGTAACAGTGTAGTGCTCGATAGACTGCGCTCAAACCAAATTAAACGTGCAAGATTGTGTCTAGAGAGAAACGGACTCCACTTCGAGCAATTATTGCAGTATGTTTAATTGACTTTTTTATTTTCGTTTTATTTTGATTTTTATTCATTATTAATTATTGTACATAAAGTGATTCCAATTTTTTAAATACGCCTGAATACAGCGAAAAATAATTTCGTATTTTGACGGTCCTAAGCCCGTAAAAGTATGAAGGAAAAATTGCACCTTATGACAATCATGTACGTAACATAATTGCTCGGCTTACGGCAAAAGTACGATCGCCTGCTGGGCGCTCGGTCAGTGACCGTTGTAGGTACCATTGCGAAGTGACGAGCGTTGACAATAAAGTTCGCTATTTTGTTAGATAACTTTGAGAAGTATTTATTGCTTTTTTGTTAATCATTAACCAATAAAAATAAAATGAGCAAATAATATGTTTATTTTAGATGAGGTTCTGTTAAAATAGCTAAGGGTTTCATAATAGCCCTGTATAAGTACACCAGGCAAATTGTTTACCTGAAATCCATTATGCAAAATATTGTGAATTGCAACACCAAAATAACTTTAAACGCCAACAAAAGTCCACACGACTTCAAAATTAACTTGAGATGGCATATAATATGCATAAATTCGATCCTGTGTGATTTTAACATGAAGCTTCGTTTCTCATACAAACTTGGGAGTGAATACATTATCCGGCAGAGGCACATTTGCTTTGTAATTCATTTGGCGGTTCGTTAAACATTTTAACGGACTTAAAAAGAAGCCTTACCAAAAGACAATGGAACTTTGCTCTTTAATTGAAACATAAAAGCAACAAAAAAGTATGTTTTAATGTGTTTGATTTCGCTGTTGACGTGAAATGAAGAGTGAGAAGACAAGGCTCGCTCTTTTGACTTTCAAAAAAAAGGTTGTATTTCTTTGATTTTTTACAGTTGCTATCGTAAAGTAAAGGCTGGGTTACACAAACGTGTTCTGGATCAAACGCAGCAAATGTTGATCAACGCGGTTCGCGCAGGTGTGTACACATTGTAGGCGTGCTGTGTTGAATTTTGTTTACGCAGGATTTAATGTACCCCAGCCTTCACTACTCTGATGACTGGCTAATAGGTATTTTCACCATAGATAAGTTGGGCGAATGTATGAAGTTCGAAATTACATAGGTAGGTTATGTAAAAAAAAAATTAGTTGTTATATATTAATGGATAAAGGGGGATGGTCGTTGAGCGCACTTGCAAAGTGCGAACAGGGATAACCATCAGTTGGTGCCGCATTTCATTAATAACGTCTAACGGGCCCTCGTACGCCTTCCAAAAGTCCGGGAACCCAAGGTCCCGAAAAACGTCTAAAGTTTGAAAGTAGTCATGCATCGCGCATCCGCAAATACTTCGGATATGTCTTGAGGCATGGGGGTGACTCGTTGGAGCGCCTTGTCGATCGTGCCCTCGACTATATCAGTGGACTAGACCACGCGGACGCTCACCCATGAGATAGACATACCAAATTAAATCCGTAGTTGGCGATCCCTTTTATGTGGCAAGAAATCGTGAGGAGAATCACTATGAATGACCATGGTTTTATTATTGTTGTCATTCTAATAACTTGTTTATTTAGTTTCCTTCGATGGTCCTAGTTTATCATTTGTGACTTCAAGCGTCAGCTATGTTAACAGAACCCAGCATTGCATAAATATGTTAGCGGTCATGCCCTTTATACCTGGAGGCTTTTATTTAATTTTGGTTTATTAATTTTTGCTTGAGTACGTATAGTTTTTTATTGTATTTCTTGGTATATTGGCGTTGCTAGCTGACATATGGCAAATAATTTAATTTAGTCTTTTGTGTCTTGTAATGTTAATAACTTTGCATACCTTATATTGTATTCAGTCAAGTATTTTCTAACTGAACAGACAGCTGTGCTGCTGGGGAGTTTGTTGCGCCACTTCTTCTTCCCAGCGAAAGCACTAGGCAGTGGTGAAGAGCGGGCGTTTTGGGGGACTGTCTTTTGTAATTTTGACGTTCGAAAAGTGCTGATTCTCAGCCTAGTTTGAATAAATGACTTTTGATTTTGATTTTGACATCAGCCCTTCGACGATGAAACTACATGAGGACCACGACTGCTCTGACAAGAGTGCTACGAAGAAGAACGAGAAGTAAGTCTTGCATCAGTACATTACTGTACTGTATCATTACTTACCGTATGAAGCTTTCAGTCAATTATTTTTTAACTAAAAGGATCTACTGCTAAGCACGAGATCCTGGGGCTGTATTATGACGTACTAATAATGTGAGATAAAGACGGAGCTATAGAAAACCGATAGCACCATCTCGTTTTTGCAATAGAATAATGATCGCATTAATACTTCATAATACGGCCACTAGGTTCGATTCTCAAGTAAGGCAAAGTATTATTGGGTTTTTCCATCAGGAATTTTTCAGTATCAACCCGGAGTCTCAATTTATGCCCGGTTGATGACAATAGACTGGTACCCTATTACATGCGACTTAAACAAAACTTGCGGAATGCGTGAGGACTTCCTGTAAATACACGTCTGCGTAAGCTTTCAGGATTACAGGCGTGATGGTATGTAAAAGGGTTCATAAATAATCAAAATTCTCAGCCAAAACTCTTTAAATATTAATTAGTAATTAATTAGAAAACTAGACACCAGCTACTAAAGTTTTAATAAGTTTTCTAACAGCTGACTCCTTTGTAAACTTCTGAAGGAATGATTAAATTGACGTATTTAAGCAGTCAAAAGAGATTACCTTTATAAAATAATGTTGTAGTTTTACATTTTATACCCTTTTTTTTTTTTTTTGGGTGGGAAATTATCAAATAACTTCTCCCGCTCTGGGCGGAGCGCGAGGGTGTGTCAGACTTTTACTGACTAAAACCCACCCGTGTTCCCTCAGTTGCCTGTGCCAAGGGCCACGGTAACTCTTTCGAACAATCCGCGACCCTGGCAGGCATCGGCCCTAGCGGACCCCGTCAGTTACTGCTGAAATCTCTTTGAGGCGCGCGTGGAACACAACGCGCCGTCGACCCGGGCCTGGTCCTTACCGGACGGCTTTCGATCTGATTTCGCTTTCTTTCGGATTTCGTTCGAGTGCATGTTGGAAAACATATATTGGATTTCATGGGTTTTAATTTTGCGCAGAACCCCCCTTTTTTTCCAAAATAAAGGTGTTCCTTGTAACAACAGCTATCTGCCAGTGAAAGTCCCGTCAAAATCGGTCTAGGCGTTTCGGATATTACCTGAATCAAACAGACAGACAAATATTTAAAAATTGTTTTTTTGTTATGTTTACCATTTATTATTATTTAGTAAAAACGGTGATTTTTTCATTACAAAAAGACACTTAAATTTTATGTATTTGTGATTTTTTTATGTAGTATCTATTTTCTATGCAGATCTATAATATAAGGTCATCCCACTTCCAGTGTCATATTTTTTTATTATTATTATTTTACAAAAACTGACTACTATACTATATTACCTTGTGACACTAATCAATAATCTCCACCACTATTAATCACTCGCTCCCAGACTGCTGGCAAATCTTGAACACCATTTTAAGTACCACTTTCATTTAATTCATCAATAATGCTCTTAATTAGTTTAATATCTAACTCCTTTTTGCTATTGTATCGAGTACCCGACAATTTCCTCTTCACGTGGCCAAAACAATTGAAATCACAAGGATTCATATCCGGGGAATATGGCGGCTGAATAATTTCAATCCATCCTTTATCTTCAATTAAATTCTGAACTATTTTTGATTTGTGCGGTCTGGCGTTATCATGTAAAATTATAGGACTCGTTATATGATGTTCGTCTGCCCAAATAGGAATATTTTCTTCTAAAAATGACTTATATCGCTCTCCAGTCATAGTTGTATTTTCATCATAAGTTCTCCAAAAAGCAATGCCTCTGACATCCATAGCTACTATTAGTAGTATTTTTCGTTCATGTAGCTCTGCACGTGGTAAATGTTCACCTGAAGTGCCCGGTTCCACCCAACATCGTGACTGATGTCTTTGACGAGGAGTATAAAATTCGACCCAAGTTTCATCAAGGCATATGAATCTATTAAGTATATTTTTATTACGGCGATACCACGATAAATGGCTACGCGCAGTTTCATAACGAAACTCCTTCTGATCCGTGTTCAGAGTGTGGGGCACCCACACTGCACTTTTATTGACCAGACATAAATCCTCCGTGAGTACTCTATGTATAGTGGAATAAGGAATGTTAAGTTAAGTGGAGAGATCACTGACACTGACCCTACGTGACTGACGAAGTGCTTCCTTGATTTTGTCCCTTGCTTCTAATCTAGTCGATGATAATGATCGAGGTGCTCGCGCCTCATCTTCAGCTGTGGTTCTTCCTTGTTTGTACATTTCAAGCCATCGCTGTACGGTTCTTTTATTTAAGGTGTTACGACCAACACACTTTACCAGTAAGTCGTGCGCAACTCCTCCAGAGTAGTTGAGTAAAGCACAAAACTTTAGAAATATACGTTGCTCCACTACATTAATAGATTTTTTTAAATCTTCCATTTTAAATCAATGCACGTCTTGACAATACAACACACCAAATTAAACTAACATGATTGTACAAGACAACACATGTATTAACTATTGCATACCATTGCGCAATACATAAATATTGGAAATAAAAAATATGACACTGGAAGTGAGATGACCTAATAATTAGGAACGCCTGCTAAAATATTGCTGTAAAACTGTGGACTCGAACTGTTTGGTAGGAAAATATTGTGTTTAGAGACAGTATCTTATACTTCACCTCAATCGATTTGCTTAACCGTTTCCCAACTATGTTGGACTCAGCTTCCAATCCAACGGGATGCAGCTAAATATCAGTATTTTACACGGAGTGACTGCCTATCTGACCTCCACAACCCAGTTACTGGGTAACACAATATCACTTGACAAAACTGCGTGCTTTTTAGACTTCTTACTACTCGTAATGACAGTCAAAGATCTACGAATAACAGGCGGCAACAAGAGTTCACCTGAATTAAAAAATATAGTAATGTGTAAAATACAGTAGGGTACCTAATTTCGAAACATAGCGTAGCGATTGGTTTCACTTTGACAGTTCAACAACATTCATTGCGTTTTTGCGTTGTTCAGCAGACACATTTTTCGAACATATGGAGCAATGGATTAGAAATATGCTTCAAAATGATTCAAATTCAGAGTAATAGTGTGTTACGCAATTAGGGTGCTGGTTACAAAAGAAGACATGTATTCCGAATAGCAAATTAAATATCATTTTTATGAGACTCGAAGAGGCAAAATAACCCTGTATACCGAATTCACGCAAGATTTACAACGTGTAGCAAAACAACAACTTCACAAATATTCAGAATAAAATAAACCTGCTATCAAAGAAAAATATACCTAGTACAGTCCTGTCTAAATAATTTCTCACTAAAACCCTGTAAAAGTATCATTCATTGTACGTTTTATGAACTTGAAGTAACAAAAGAAACTACATAAGTCATCCATTTCTGGGGAAATCGTTTACCCCGCCAATGTCGGTAACTGATAATTGAATTCAAGAAAGAAGATAGAAAAAAAACTAAACTTACTACGTGATACGAAAACGGGATTCGGGCTATCAACACTCGTTTTGTAAGTCAATGAGAAAGAACCAATACTGTTGTATGCCTACCATATTAGATTTAAAGAATAAATTCCTTTTCGCAGTAACGAGTAATTGTTTATGTTTATTTATGAACTCCATTGAGGCTGTACGATCTCATTACTTTGGACTATTTACGTCCTTTCGATAATAATGTTTGAATGTAATATGTTCAATGTATTACTTGTAATATTATTACTTGTTTGTTTGGATGACACTATAATAATATTATAAGGAGAAAATATTTGATTTTGTGTATGTATGCTTGTTACGCTTTCACGCTAAAACGACTGAATGGATTCGGATGAAATTTGGCATATGGGTAGACCATGACCTGGACTAAGACATAAGATACTTTTTATTTCGATATTCCCACGGAATCAATACTTAAGCAGCTAGAACACTATAGAAGTAGAGAAGTAGAGGACTTCGTGAAGTCCTGGGTTCGTTTTCCGGGTCAGGCAAAGTGTTATTGGGTTTTTGCATCGGGAATTTCTTAGTAGCAGTCTGGAGTGTTGATCCATGCGCGGTTGATGGTAATATGCTCGCCCCCTATTTTATGCCTATTATACTTAATTATTATTACTTAAATATTATACTTAAATAGTGAAAAGTGCGATTAAAGAAATTTGCAGGAAAATGTGCCTCACGGTTGCGCCAGAACGGCCCAGTTCAGCAAACCTGCACCTGCCGGTCGATTCTGTAAAAATCTCACAGTGAAATCATAAGTAAAGTGAGCACTTAATAGTGTCAATCCCTAGAGAATGGCAGCTCATTCCACGCTCACTTCACCCAAGCTTTAACGGTGAGATGGTTACAGAATCGCACGGCTGGACCTGGATTTGGAAAAACAAAAATCGCATCTTTTTTTTCCAGGTAATGTTTTGCAAAATACTTTCTAGATGTCTGGATATGAAATTATGAATTACTGTTGCCCCTTTTGCTTCTCGTACATAATTTTTTAATTATTTTTATAACACATTTGCTCGTAAAAGGTCTCTTACTGCACCAATTTCAATATCGTAATGTATCTCATTACGTACTTGTGCGTAATTGTAATGTAAAGCGCACGGTTTATCAAGATGCTCCGTCTAAAAACGAACGGTACTTTTTTAAATCTTAGCAAAGAGTTTTTATGTCAGAAAAGTGATCAATATTTTATGAATAAAATTAACTTTGGGAGATAAATAAACATTTAATTCTTTAATTTAATTAATTTTGACAATTAATTACAACCATTTATCTGTAACAAAAACGCAAAAGTATTAATTTACTTTATTAGTAATACTGGCTGTTTTTTGTGCCTTTGCCATAAACAAAAGCATAAGTAATAGCTTGACAACATTAAAAATGCCAACTGGCAACGTAATAATTAATTTTACAAATTGTTCGAATTTTAATAACTGTTTTAACAAGTAATTAAAGATTTATTCGTTTAAGAAAGTCCGAGTTTTATTTATTTCCTCACAAATGTGTTATAAAACGTCGTATGACATACATGCGGTTTGATAATTACAGCCTCTGCTTTCTTACAGCCCTCACCTACGGCTCGGGCTAGCAATATCGCCTCAGCTGTAATTTTCAACTTACCGCACAATTATATAAAGCTACTAAACGTTGAATGGATGACTTGTTTTCACAAATACACTTGTTTGAGGTCTGAAGAATTTATTTCAATGTCTGTAGTCTTGTTTAATAAATAATATAAACATTTGTGAATGATATCGAAATCAAACGAAATGTTTAAATCCAACAAAAGATTTTGCCGATGAAGTTATTTTTGATGCTGCATCCATTTAGTTCGGAAATGGTAAATAAGTAATAACTTCTTGATTTAGAGTAGAAATAAAAAAACCTATTATATTTAGATACATATTTATTTATTATTTTATATTTTAATTTTATAATTGTAAGCTAATATTGTTGCTAATATATACTAACAAGATATGGATTTTAATTATCCGAAATAAATTATTATTATTATTATTATTAATAATGAGGATCATCGCCATCATTGGCCACCTTGTTCAACCCACTGCTGAATTTAGGCCTTCTCCCTTTTGTGCCCGGCTTCCGTGGTCTGTGCGAGTTCGATTATAATAAACAAATAATTACATCTTTTAAGCCTTGAATCAGCAATTAAAATCCATAGCATTCCTGCCTTTAAACCTCACAATTTCCCACCCTACATCATCTGCCTAGCCTTTTCCCAACTATGTTGGGGTCGGCTTCCAGTCTAACCAGCTGCAGCAGTATTTTACATGGAGCGACTGCCTATCTGACTTCCACAACTATATACACAATTTCCCACCCAAAAAGCTTAAAATAAAGTAAGTACGTGACGATTCCACAATAAACATACATACATAACATGACCTGTAATCATCAAAGGGTTAAATCGGGACGTACCCTTTGTACAGTACACCTACATTTTGACGTCATCACGTTAACGCTGGCTGTCGTCGAAAACTGGGGCTCTGTCTCGCATAGGGTCGTGGTATGAGGGTGCGTTTCCACAGAAGCGGAGCTGGGCGAAGCGGAGCAGAGACGTGCAGGAATCGACTAATCACAATGGTTGAAATCCTCATCGCGTCACACGTCTCGTCTGTGATTGGACGATTCCTACACGTCTCCGCTCCGCTCCGCGCAGCTCCGCTTCTGTGGAAATGCACCCTCACGCTGAGCGATGACCATTTTGCGTGGATGTGACGCATATATTTTCCTCCAACTTGTTTTTTTTGTGTTTATGTTCTTCCTCTGCGCCATGTTTACAGCAAATAAACGTATTTTCTTCCTTTCTTAGCCAGCTATGTATGGGTCCTATGTAATAGGAAGAAAATTACAAAGAAAATTAATTATAGAACAAAACAAGCCGTACACTACACAGAGGAAATAATAAAAATAAATAAACAGCTACTTAGTGTTCTCCGGACTCCGGACTATTCTGTCCAGTACATGTTGTATTACATAAATGTCCAATCCAACAATGTTGTCATGCTAAGTCAACCGTTCGCATGGACGTAAAAATATTACGGTGGGATTTTATCGCGCACTGGATTTTCAACTCTCGGCGCTATGCAATGCGATGAAAATCCAGTGCGCGAAAAAAGTCGCAACGGGAAAAATGTGCACTTGCGAACCTAGGCTTACAATATTCTAGGTGTTACACAATATAAAATTACCTTTCTTTCAATGGAAGATTGTGTGATTTAAGTTAACTAAATTATTCTTTGTATATTATAACACTAGATACTGCCCGCAACTTCGTCCGCGTGAGAATTCTTGTTTCCCCAACACATTGATGTTGAATAGTCTATAGCCTTTCTCAAGAATCAGGCGTAAAAATCAGATGTAAAAATAATTCTTCAAATCCAACTGGTGGTTCCTGAAATTAGCGCGTTCAAACAAACAAACAAACTCTTCAGCTTCATTGTTAGTATACAACGTGTAACGATAAATGCGCAAAACCTCAGACACCCCAACTGATTTTTAATTCAATTGACCTATTTCAGAGAGAAAATAAGTCATTAAAAAAATTGTAACGGTTTTAGTTTTACTGGCCATTCTGATCGTTTCTTGAGTCTGCGACAACGCTTTATCGAGGGAGGAGTCGTCACCGGGCCGCTGCGCCGCGCTGACATTGGCTTGCTTGACCCTTTAATAAATAGACACGGCAACATTTTTAAT
This sequence comes from Eremobia ochroleuca, assembly GCA_949629135.1. Classification (NCBI taxonomy): domain Eukaryota; kingdom Metazoa; phylum Arthropoda; class Insecta; order Lepidoptera; family Noctuidae; genus Eremobia; species Eremobia ochroleuca. The sequence continues at coordinate 8,310,821 of OX451389.1, forward strand.
GAAGATTTTTTGAAAAATGTGACCTATATTAAAAAGTAGTTCAATTAATTTTATTCTGCTCGTGATTCTGATCAAACTATTCTCAGGTTTTGCGCATTTAACGTTACACGTTGTATACGTGGGTTGATCATTGAACCCGTGCTGCTAGAAGCGTTGTATTTCGGAATAGTATTAGAAAATCGATAGAGTAAAAAAAAATGTTACAATTGGTCAAACCAGCTGGGCCATAGGTCATATCACGATCCCGAGGAGTTTAAGGTAAATTCTAAGCCATGATTCTATGACGTTTGAAAAAAATCGTCGACAACGTAACTATCACATACAGTCCAGCCGTCGAGAGAATACGTTCTTGATACCTGTCAGTTTCATACAAACGATTACGAGTTTTGCAAAGGGGATAAATATAATGACGACCATAAAATGCTTTGATACCCTTAGTTTTGTAACTAAAAATATCTACTTAACACCAGAAAAATAAAGTCTAAAAATACAATAGTACCAGCTATTTTAGTCACGACTCCACTTTAAATTGTATTCGACCACCAAATTTAGTAAATGATCACCAAATATTAAAACGCTGGTATAATTTTGGTGATCATTTACTACTTTTGGGATAACAATGATTTATTTGGACTCATTTTGCTTAAATAGGATAGCAGAATTTAAAAACTTTGGTTATAATTTTACTTTAAAATGTTGGTTTAATTTTGGTGATCATTTACTATTTTTGGGTTACTCATGATTTACTTGGAGTCATTTTACTTAAATAGGATAGCAAAGTGTTAAAACTTTGGTTATAATTTTACATTAAAATGCGAGTTTCATTTTGGTGATCATTTACTACTTTTGTCTGCTATTTGTTACTATATCTGGTGGTAAGTTAAACATAAGCCTTTTGCAAATATGTACTTACTGGAATTGTCGCACTGATAGGTTTCAGGAACGCATTCTCTCGAAGGCCGGACTGTAGTTGAATTGTGAGATTGTTGTGTAATTACCCCTCAGCGCATTTACCCCTCAGACGTCCTTTAAGAATTACTGACAAATTATTAATTGATTATTTATCTATTAACGATTTATTTGTTTTTAAAATTGATTAGATAGACTTAAGTGACTATGTTTATAGCTTCAGTGGCTATTTTGTGTGGGGGTACGAAACCACCCCAACTACGGATGTTGTTGACCAAATCAGCCGAGTCCCCCTGCTTGTAAATAAAGCACTTGAGTATGACGGATATCTTGTAGTGTTTACAAAGAGTGTTTACAGATGGACTTTGGCGGGATGTCATATTGGGACGCTTGTTGAACTCAGGGTCGGGCTGATCGATATTTTAATAATATTTTTTATGCTAATTCTATTGATAATTTTATATTATTTCAAAGCTAGTATTTTAATTGTCAAAACATTAATATTTTGTGTGGTTAGACCGCCACGGACGGCTATAGCCGACAAACGAAAACATGCCAAACACGCCACCGACACGTCTACAGCCGTCTAGAAAAGGACATTTTTTAAGTACAAAATAAATAGTTATACTAAATTAGAAAAGATTCATTTTTTACTTAAAAAATGTCGTATTCTTGACGGCTGTAGACGTCGGTGGCGTGTTTGGCACGTTTTCGTTTGTCGGCTATAGCCGTCCGTGGCGGTCAAAAGGTTAAAGTGGCAGTTGTTTATTTAATATTATATTTAATTGTAGTTATGGTAAATTAAAAATGACAAAATGCACGTTTATAGCAAGTTCGGCGGTAAAAACTGAGCAGTAAACTAAATAAAAAAAAATCGGCCAAGTGCGTGTTTGACCCCGCACAATAAAGGATTCCGTATCCGTATTGTAGGATGAAATAACCAGCCAATTTTCTTTTTATTACTGTTCATGTTTTGCTGTCAAACTAATTTATCAACCACCAAAAAATAAAATGACTGCAAGTTAATTTTTTCTCCAACAGAGTAAGAGGATATGTCGAAAGTATTTGAAGGTTTATCACATTAGTGCCATCAGTTAAAATTAAAGAGTTGTGATCATTATTTCTAAAAGAGTAACCGTGAAGTTTTTTGCCGGTTCTTTACGGATAGGAAACGACCCGTTGGAACCGTGCACGTAGTTTATAATATTATAGTAGGTTTTATGTTTTATTCATTCGAATTTGAATTTTGAATTCTGTTGAAAAGGGGATAATCTTGACTGATAACATTCTACAGAGTGGGCTAAAAGCAATGTCATAATATGAATTGGTTGTCAATTTTTAGGATACGAAGAAAATTGGGCTGTGTGTCACGGAAAGTTTATTAAAAGCTGTAAAATTGATGACATGAAGTCGAAAAAATGATATTGGTTTTATGAATACCTCCTGAGTCGATGCACATTTGTGCTCGTTTGACGGCATTCTGAATTCTTGCTCGCAAAACATCTGGCTCCAAATTGGTAAGTTATTACATTACTTTTGCCCTACCTGAGGGGCAATTCTCGTTATTTTAAAACTTTCACGGTCTGACCTCAGTCTCAGTTTTTTAAAAATACCTCTAAGTTCCCAACATTTTTGACCACTTTTTGATATTGATTGTCGCTGAGATGAAATTACGACTAGGTTTTGAACGTTTTTAATTACGGGAATTGGCCTTCCGTTATTATCTGATTGAGTAACCGAGGGGCTTGTGGCTAAGTTATCAGCCGCACGGGTCGATCGATCAGGTTAAGCTACGCTGGCCGCGGTTGGTCCGTGGATGGGTGACCATCTTCAGATACCAAGACTCCTCCGTGCCTCGGAAAGCACGTCCCGGCTGTCATTCGTGGATGTTTGATAGTCGTTTCGGGTCGTCAGTAGCCCGAAAGTCTGACAACCAGTCTTACCAAGGAGTATCGTACTACCCAGTAACTGGGTTGTGGAGGTCAGATAGGCAGTCGCTCCATGTAAAATATTACCAATATTTTACATGGAGCGACTGGATTCAGCTGCATCCGGTTAGACTGGAAGCCGACCCCAACGTAGTTGGGAAAAGGCTAGGCAGATGATGAGTAACCTAGATACAGTAGCTGACCTTAAAGATGACCCATTGAGTGTTAGACAAAGTTCTGCTTAGCAGATCGTCGTGTCTGACACTTCTACCTGTGTGACAGTTTTTTTCTAAAGCTCATTGTACTTATCTTATTAATTTAAGATCGCGACGTCAAAAACATGTTTACAGTAGTTAACACGTTTGTGACAAGCTTTTTGTCAAATCTTAATTTCGTCCTATGCCATACATGACCTCCAAACTTAAAGCGTGTGAAGGTGAAATTAATTTGCTTTCAGCAAATTATTGGAGAAATCCCATTTGTAAAACGTATACGTTCATAAATAGGTAATTGTGTAGTTGTTAAATGTGAGGATTCGAATAAGTTTACCAGCAAACTCCCGTCATCTGCCTCGCGCTCCTAGGGCTCGGCGTCACGTGCAGTCGTCCTGATGCCTGCTAAACTTCACTACACATTTTTTCCACAGGTGTTGGTTATTATTGTTCTTATCTGGAGGGGGTTGAAGCACAAATCACAGAAGGACCATTTCTTATTAGAAAAAGTTTATAGTGAGTGGAGAGCGTTGTTTGAACGAGTTGCGAGGATTAGGGAGAGTGTGTAGGCACGCGGAAGCATGGCACTACTGTGTTCATCCGTAGACCAATCGGATAGCTCCAGGAATGACACGATGAGGAAGCTGACAACTTAATCAAATCAAACCTTTTCCACTACACACAAACGCTTAATTACTACACGGAGAGAAAAAATACTGTGCTGTTTCATAATCTGAGTGCATTTGAATGATAATGGAAAAATTACCTTGCTGGGAAGATAAAAATCCTATGCTGCATAGTAAAATTTATTGGACTAATAGTGATTTTTTTCCCAATCTCACTCAGAAAATTTTCTGTAGATGTCACTCGCACTCACTTTATAGTGATTAGCACAGTAATTTTTCTAAGAATTTTCTCTTCGTGTAGTTGTGAGATGAAAAACTATCCAAAAATACCTAAGATTTAATATACCTACCTTAAAGAGAACGGTACGTAACAGTAATAAAATATTATAAGATATGAAGGTTTACAATAAGATATAAATATAGGACGCTGAGACGTTATGTTATATAAAAGTTTACAGCTGGGTTTACTTGTTACATACATATAATAAGAAGAAAAATGAAAGTAAGCTTGAGAAGAAACTGACATCTTTATTTATCTCAACATCATATTACAGGCACTGATCACTATAATCCACAGCCTTAAACAGAGAAAGGTGTCTGTGATAAGAGACACGGTTACAGATCACCCGAGACTTGTGATTTGTAACTATCTTATCTAAGATAGGACATTTTACTTTACACAACAAGCAACGGTTAGAGTTAAGATAATTAAAGTTAAAATTGCAATTAAATAATCAAGTACAATATTCAGAAACAAAAAAATCAAAGAAATATACAAATTATGTATGTTAATCATATCTACATAAAAATAAAAAAATAAAAACTAAAGAAAATTGTTGGTTACGTAAAAAGAATAAAACTGTTATGCTATGGGCAGGAAGGCCACCTATCTTGGTTGCCATCAAAGACCTTTGTAAAAGGAACGACATCAAATTATAAGCCAATGATAACTCTTTGGCTTACACTTTGACGTTGATAAATAGAACTGTTAAAAATCCATCGCATTATTTGATTAATTGGAGCTTGCATTACATTTAACTATACAGATACACGAAAATAAACTCCAAATACCTTCCCGATTAAACGGTTAACACGAGAGCTTTTAACCAAAGCTACGAGGAAGGTAATGGTGGCATTTTTGTTTAACGAGAGGACCCTTGTACCCGAATAAATCATTCATCGGAACGTGGACGTAAATATTTGGATCACGGAGGGTGACCTCGGAAATGTCGCTACAGGCAAAGATTTAAATCGTTAGATCCGCCGTACACACAAACATAAACTCACGCCTTCTTCCCATGGGGGTAGGCAGAAATTACAGAGCGTCATCTGCTACGATCCCTACTGATACTCTCTCTTAATGTTTCGTTTACGTTCATACATCTGGGCCATGTTTTATCCGCCCCTCAGCCGTGTCAAAAATGATTTATTACGTTTCTGTTTCGCAGTTCCGTTCTCCTTTAAATAGTGCTGTCCTGTTCACTTATACTGAAAATCGTATCCACCGTTCCAAATGGGTTGTGCGAGCTCACTCTTCTCAGTGTAAACACTTTTTCGCGCAACCTTATTACGGTGAGGTCACATCTAACCATTTAAATCTTTGGCTACGGGCCTATTCAAATAAAGGTAGACCTCAGGTTTATGTAAACGATATTTTGTAATATTTGTTTTTATCTATTTTTTATTTTCTGTTTGTTTACCAAAATTGTGCAAAACAAGAGGAAGCATGGTGATTTATATAAAATATCTCTAAAAAAATTATCTGTTTTTGTTATGCTAATTGTGCATATAAAAAAGAGAGGTTATTTACTATGAAAATAAATAAATGGGTAAGCAAAGTTTCTTTTTTTTTCGGCACAGGCGATAACCATGGTAAAAAGTCACATAGTTTGATTTAACAGCTAGGCTAAATACCCACTATGACGAATTGTTGCAATTCCGAACCGATTCTAATTCCACTGCTTTCCGTATAAAACAAAACCTAAAAGCCACATATGGCTTTTAGGCATATGGCTCATAAGCCGAGATAGAAAAGAACTCAAATCGTATCGTATGCCTTTGTTTTATCTGAATTTAGAAGATACTTCAATGATTCTATCTGCAAGATCGAATTCCAATAGCGCTTTTGCATTGCAGTTTTATTTTGAAACAAAAGTATCCTGAAACCCATCCAAATTGTAATATACAATATCGCATTTCGCCACTCCATCACACCGGCTGTAATATTGGCAAATTGAAGAATTGCAGCTCCTGAGACAAGCGAGGTATAAAATAAGGAAGAGGCATGCAGCCCTCTTAAAGGCCGGCGCCTCTTGCCAGCATCTACTTGTTGGAAGCTTTATGAATAATTCTTTTATATCTTCCCTCCCGCCTTTTTCGTGAACATTTCATAAAATTTTCATATTCTCGTTGTAGTTACCAATTTGCATTTGAACCACTCATCTGAGGTTATTATCGTTCGTGTCAGTAAATGGAGGGTGAGCAAATAATATGTGTATTAAAAACCAGGCATGAGTGACGTGAAATGAGCGAACATTTTTAGAAAAACAGAAAAAAACATTTAGGAGAGCGGTAAAAATCACACACGTTCACGGTCTTATTTCTATCTGCAACGTTTCTTTTCATTCAGAATTCATCAGGCTGTGTTTTTCGATTCCGCTTTTGTCTGCAATAATTTATTTACACCAATTTTATTACATCAAATGACAGTAATATTACTGATTTTGGTAATTATTAACATTAGCAAACGCCTGTTAATAATCTAATTGGTACATTAAAATAATCAATTATTTGACTACACTAATTATATTCACAGTTCAACGTGAAATAATTTTAGAATTAATATTAATTTGCAAATGATTATGGTCTGATTGGGGTGATAACACTTTCATTCATTTCTCACAAAAAAGGAGATAAAACATAGATTTAAATAAATACATTTTAATTAAAATTTAATACTATAACATAATAACTCTACAGATTTCAGCTGCACAATGTAGAACGTAAGTTTTCGAGCACAATTTATAGTCCAGCGCATAAATCACTAAACATTTATATGACTAGAATAACAATTTCGCATATCACTAACTCTTTACTTCATTTGCTAACGAATGGGGTTTTACGGCACATAAACTCTGCATTGAGGCTATAATATCTTCTAGTGATAACAAGGCTTGCCGTTTCATAGTGCACTGACCAATCAACTTGACCTCCCTACCCCTTCCTCGTCCCACTAATAAGCTTTAGAAAAAGGGTAAATTAACTAAAGATCATAGGTCTGAAGTCACTGGCTGCGTTATAAAGACTATTGGAACGCTCTCTCCTTGCAAGAGCAGCTTTTGTGTCGGAAACTTGAGTAGTAACAAATCTTTTATTTTCTTTTGTCGCTTAATGTCGTGTACGACAATATCTCATCTTGTGTAGAAGAAAGAAAAAAGGAAAAACGTTTTCTACCCGACCTTCTGTATTTACAAGAGAGAGTAGGTATTTTCCTATGTTGTGTGATTTTGAACGTGTTTTTTCACTTCCGGCTCGTGGGTGGAATATGGGGTAATTTGGGTGAATATGTCAGGGGCTTTACAATGGCATAGAAGTCGTTGGCATTCATTATTCGAGGTGGCACGACCAGGGACTGCAACCCGCCCATGTTTGTAGTCGTCACTGACAGACGTGTTACACTTGCGGTGCAATAAAAGTAGTTACCAACAATTTTACAAAGATTTTTGGAGTGAAATTTTAGCAGCTTCATTTATATTTAGCAAATGCAAGCACGATCACTGATCGTGATAAGCTAAAATTCATTCGCTCCTCGAAAAGATTTCTTATAGTGTTAATATCTTGGGTTTTGCCTGACATCCAACAAAACGTTTAATGGCATATATTAAGATTTTTTGTAAACAGCGGTTGTGAAGTATTTTAGTATTTTAGTTTTTAAGTATTTTACATGGAGCGACTGCCTATCTGACCTCCACAACCCAGTTACTGGGTAATACGATACCCCTAGGTAAGACTGGTTGTCAGACTTTTGGGCTTCTGACTACCCGTAGCGACTGTCAAAGATCTGCGAATGACAGCCGGGACCAACGGCTTAACGTGCTTTCCGAGGCACGAAGGGGTCTCGGTAAAGATGGTCACCCATCCACAGACTAACCGCGGCAAGTGTAGCTTAACCTGATCGATCGACCTGTGCGGCTGTTATTATTTAGCCACGGGCCCCTCAGAAGACGCAATATTATAATAATACCAAAACGTATTTTATTTTCATAAATATAAAGGATTGCATAATAACGCATAATGGTCCATCAGGTAAAGGGATGGCTTTTTTAACATTACATTGTGAACAGCTCTCTGAACCCGTCTAGTTTAATTAGTGTGCTTTTCCCGGACCCACCTCTTACAGAAATGCTGTCCGTACTAAATGCACGCTGACAAAAAGAGCGTGAAAAACTGCACTGGAAATTACAATAGGTGTGCAACCTCCGAGCTTTTTCATTACATAAATGAGTTTCCTCGTTCTCAAAAAGCAATTGTTGGCCTTGTTTGAAGGGCGTTTTTTCTGTAGTGTTTTACTTTTAGTTTTGTGAGCTCGAAGCAGTCGTTTTTTGATTGAACTAATTTTTTTTTAGGGTTTATTCAGAAAACTTGCAATTTGCAACGAATGGTATTTAAATTTTGCCAACTCTGGCATAAATAAGAACTTAAATTACACAGAAAAAATAACATTTATTAGGTTGTCTCATCAGTTCTTGCCATATTTTATTTATGTCGAATTTTCTCGTATTTAAACTAAAGTGAATTCAAGAAAGTTCTAGATCTTTCTAGTAAGGATGAGTATCTTTTATGGTGAGGGTGTAAATAGGCGCGGACGCAACGCAATAATTAGGCTTTAGTGAAAATGGATCAGCGTCAACTGCGAGCTATTATGCTATATGAGCATCAACTTAAAGTCTCTTCAACAGAAACAGCTAAAAAGATTAACACTGCATTTGGACCGGGTACTACTAGCGATCAGACTGTTCGTTTCTGGTACAAGCGTGTTGACACCGGTGATATAAGCTGCGAAGATCAACCTCGCACAGGCCGACCCACCAGCTTTGATGAAGATACTTTACGTCACGAACTTGAGCTACACCCAGACTATAGTACGCGCGATTTAGAGAAGGCGCTTGGACAATCCCACACGACTATAGATCGTTATCTCAAATCGATGGGATATCGCAAAGTAATGTCACGTTGGACACCTCATGCGTTAACGGACCATGACCGGGCCGTTCGTGTGGCCATTTATCAAAGTTTGTTACTTCGTCCGCACAGACGAGACTTTCTCAAGGACATTATTACATGTGACGAGAGCTGGATACATTATGAAACCAACACGCGTCATGCCTATTGGATTCCTCGCGGGGAAAACCCAGTCCAGCCTAAACTTAATGAACACGGTCGTAAGATTATGTTGTCTGTTTTCTGGGATTGGCAAGGAATGATTTTCTCGGAACCCTCGAATCTCATCAGACTATTTACGCCAATCTGTATACGCAGCAGCTTCGCAAACTAGCAGAGATGTTAAAAATTAAGCGGCCAAAACGACTTGGAGTCCAACAACGCACGACCTCATTGCGCCAATTTAACACTTAGGAGCTAGGATGGCTGACTGTTCCACATCCACCGTATAGCCCGGATCTTGCGCCTTCAGACTTTCATTTATTTCGAGCTCTTAAATTCCATTTACTAGGAAAAGAATTCGAAAATTCTGGAAGTATTAAAATTGAACTTGAAATTTTTTTCGAGTCCCAGCCTGCCTCATTTTGAGAGAAGGGTATTCAAATTTTGCCCAGTAGATGGCTGACTGTTGTTGATAACGAGGGAGACTATATAATTGATTAAATGTATTTTTTATTAATAAAAAATATTAATAATAATTTGTCTTTTAACTGGCAATAATTTATGAGACAACCTAATATTTTCTAAACTAGACAATCTCCTTGAACGCCAGTGTAAACGTTGGACATTTTCACATAATGGTAAACGGCAGCGAATACATACATACATCAACGTGTCCCAGAAATCAACGTCAAGCCGAAAACGGGCAATAGGCCAAGTCGTGACAGCTATTAGAAAAATATAAAAAAAAATCTTGGTCATGTACTTTTCGAATTATAAGCATTCAAAAATAAATCTCAAAAAGTGACACCCTGTGATGGTTTTTCAAGTCCTGTGACTACATTATAAACATTTCGGTAGTTTTTTTCTCTGTAATGTAACCATGAATAACCCTTCTGTAAATTACAGTTAAAAGTAAAACGTAACTGCCTCAGTTCTAAATTAAATGTTAGATTTTTGCCCAATATTGAATTCAAAATAATGACATCACCCAACTTTAACCGACTGTACTGAAAAAAAAATCTACTACACTATTTTGGCAAGTAACTTTAAAAGATGGCGCGTTTAGTCAGGATTCCAAAATGGTATAACACATACTAATTGCTACTTCTTAATTGAGAAAAAACATTTTTTTTTTATGAAGCCGTATTTCATAAAAGTTCGATTGAGACGAAGAGTGACGTTATTTTGACTAGTGTGAGCGAGAAAGATTCATTTTAGCTAATGTGAGGTGACGCTACTTTGACAAGTGGGAGCGAGATAGATAGTGACGCTACTTTTATCTAACTAAGAGGGAGACGGATTGACACATCATTTCATATGTGTGAGTGAAACAGATAGAGACGCTACTCTGGCTAAACAGGGATGCGTCGGCAAATTGTGCAATACTGCAGTACGTTACGCTCTTTCGTTGACTGCACATCTTTTTGTATTCGTATTGACTTCGTACTTACAACTGTGGCTTTGTTTATTGGACTTGATTTGCATTGTAATTTGGATTTATCTGCACCGTTTCTGACAACCCCGGGCTTGTTTTAATCGCAACCCCGTGTTTGTGTAGTGTTTTATCATGCCATCTCGATACACCGCACAGGAATACGCCAACATGCATCTCATTTATGGAGAATGCTTATGCAACGCCAATGCCGCAGCAAGAGTGTATCGTGAGAGATACCCGAATGCTGAGCGTCATCCCGATCATCGAGTATTTATTAATGTGCATCGGTCATTATCAGAGGGTTGATTTCCTAGCCAAATGGTTAGCGAGGGAAGACCCGTTATGCCCTACGAAGCCGAAGTCTTGCAAGCAGTTGAAGAAGACAGAAGTATCTCAGTACGTGGAATTGAACAGAGCATAGGAGTCCCCAAAAGTACTGCACATCGTATTTTAAAAAAGAACGAGTTTCACCCATACCATGTACGACGAGTACAAAGTCTGCTACCCCGAGACTACCCAGAGAGAGTACGATTTTGTCGAACGATGTTGCAGAGGCACCGAGAGGACCCGCGATTCTTTGAAAAAATTCTATGGTCCGATGAATCAACATTTAAAAAGGACGGTTACATGAACCTCCACAATTTGCACGAATGGCACGTGGAAAATCCAAATTTGATGCGGGAAGATAGATCTCAGTACCAGTTTAAAGTAAATATGTGGACGGGAATTTTGAATGGTAAAGTTATTGGTCCAATCGAGCTGCCGGAGAATTTAAATGCCCAGGGTTATTTGAACTTCTTACAGAACCAATTACCAGAATTATTGGAAGAAGTGCCACTGAACATTTACGGCAGCATGTGGTATCAACAAGATGGCTGCCCAGCGCATTATGCTCTCACTGTACGAGAGTTTCTCAATCGAGAATACCCCGATAGGTGGATTGGGCGGGGTGGTACAATTTCGTGGCCTGCCCGTTCACCCGATTTAAACCCCATAGATTTTTTTTACTGGGGTACGATAAAGGATAAAGTGTACTCTAAACCAATTCAAGATTTAGACGAGCTGCGCCAAAGAATTGCAGAAGCCGCTGAATACATCAACTCAAGAAGATACGCCCGTCTTATTACGCGATCATTTTTAAAGAGATGTAGAACTTGCATTGCATCTGAAGGAAAACAGTTTGAACATTTGTTATAAAACTTCGTAAATCTGATTTAATAAAAATTATAATAAAAGAAATCCAACGACTGAATTTTATTTCAAATGCACCTAAAACCAACAATGTACTTTTTTTCCTCAATTAAGAAGTAGCAATTAGTATGTGTTATACCATTTTGGAATCCTGACTAAACGCGCCATCTAAAATTACTTGCCAAAATAGTGTAGTAGATTTTTTTTTCAGTACAGTTGGTTAAAGTTGGGTGATGTCATTATTTTGAATTCAATATTGGGCAAAAATCTAACATTTAATTTAAAACTGAGGCAGTTACGTTTTAACTTTTAACTGTAATTTACAGAAGGGTTATTCATGGTTAGATCACAGAGAAAAAAACTACCGAAATGTTAATAATGTAGTCACAGGACTTGAAAAATCATCACAGGGTGTCACTTTTTGAGATTTATTTTTGAATGCTTATAATTCGAAAAGTACATGACCAAGATTTTTTTTTATATTTTTCTAATAGCTGTCACGACTTGGCCTATTGCCCGTTTTCGGCTTGACGTTGATTTCTGGGACACGTTGTATACATACACACGCCACAATTCCACCCCACCAACCATTACACCACGTGGCTTCAATTTCGTTCTGTAACAGCACGAAAAATGAATGCACGTTGATCAATGAAAACTGAAGGTGTGAAAGAGAGGGACATGTTCAATTCAAAGGAAGGCAATCATTCAGTGTAGTTGAACTAAATAGTTTATTTTCCTCAGCGGGTCTGTGGCTCAATTAAGAGTTAGCACTAGAAGCTGTCGTACAATTGTATTTCTATTTACTAGCAACAGCAATTTTGCTTCTGTACTCGTAGAAGTCGTGAGGGGTATTGTTGTGCTTAAGTATTAATTAAGTAGGTATTTTATTAGGTATGCTTATATTTAGGTGGTTTTTACGACTTGCTTAGGATAGGGACATAGACATAGCTGAAGTATGTATACAAATTGATTGGATTTTTAAAATCACGCTTTAAAAATATAGGCAGAAAGTACGTCATTACCGTTGTACTTAGCGGGTCAAAAAAGTGTATGAAATTCCATTGTTGACGTGCTATGTTATTTAATTAGGTCAATTCAGTAGCTAACCTAATTAAATATAGCCAAAACTGTCCCGTTGGTCTCTCGGTTTCAAGCGCCGACTGCTGAGCGTGGGGTCCTGAGTTTATTCCCGCGTCGGGCAAAGTGTTTCTTTTTCCATTAGGATTTTCTTAGTAACAGCCCGGAGTTTAGAAGTTAGCGGCTTAATACCCTTGTGCCTCGGAAAGCACGTAAAGCCGTTGGGCCTGCGCCTGATCTCTCCCCGATCGTGTCGGATTGCCGTCCCATCGGACTATTGGTCACCGTGACCGCAACAGCCTATTAATGCCACAAGTAGAGATGGGCATATACCTGGTAAAATCCCAGACTTTGGGTAAATACCCATTTATACCCATTTTTACCTTCCCAATTTTAATTTATATCGGGTAAAAATAAAATCAGTTTAATTTAAACTAATTATTGTATTTTTAGGGTTCCGTACCTCAAAAAGAAAAAAACGGAACCCTTATCCTCAGTCTGACCTGTATCTGGAGTCTGATACCTCCACGTGTTACTGAGAAAAAGGGTCTGAGATGGGTGAGGGGTGAGGTACGGAACCCTACAAAAACCAATAATTAGTTTAAATTAAACTGATTTTATTTTTACCCGATATAAATTAAAATTGGGAAGGTAAAAAATCTAGCTTCTAAGTTAGATCAATATCAGGTTGGCACAAAAGTACTAACTTAGAAGCTAGATTTTTTTAGAGCTCCAAGGGACCATAGGCCTATGTATTTGATATTAATTTCAGCTTGATACCTCCACGTGTTACTGAGAAAAAGGGTCTTGACAGACTGACAGACAGACAGACAACCAAGTGATCCTATAAGGGTTCCGTTTTTTCTTTTTGAGGTACAGAACCCTAAAAATACAATAATTAGTTTAAATTAAACTGATTTTATTTTTACCCGATATAAATTAACCCGTGAGAAGGCGCGCTATGAGCAATTTGCTCACACAAAAAATTAATTCAAAAATTTTTTGTCTTTCCCATGCCACACCAATTCAAGCACTTAAGTACCTTCCTAAATATTCACCCCCTCTCCCCTGACGCAATTCTCGATCCGCTCAGTGGCGTTGCGACCGCGCAGCAAGGCGTTTGTGGAGGCCGTGTACCAACGTGCGGCAATTTGCTCATCACGCGCCCAGCAATTACTTTGCACCGAACATGTAAAATACATGTGTTCAGTGTGTTTCGAGAGGCACATTAGTGTAGATTTAATGGATGAATAACACTTTTTAGTTTTTGTTATGGAACAGTTTTTATTGTGATTTTTATGAAACGTGCCAAAAAAATTAATTAATACTAGGTTGTTTTGTTATTTGCGTTAGAAGTTGCTATTATGTTTAATAGTTTTGATTAAAATACTTGTTTTCTTACTTACTAAACCTTGTGTTATTTATTTAAATACATTATAAGCCAATAAATATAGAAACACTAAAAATATAAACATTTATGATAGTGTGAGCAATTTGCTCGCACGCGCCTACTCGTGTAAGAAAATTAGGCGCGCCTTCTCACGGGTTAAAATTGGGAAGGTAAAAATGGGTATAAATGGGTATTTACCCAAAGTCTGGGATTTTACCGGGTATATGCCCATCTCTAGCCACAAGACAAAAAGTTTTGATCACCAAACGCGAAATGATACTGGCCACATAATTTTGCTTATCATTCAAACCAATGTAATCTCCCTGGCAAAAGTATTACATTGAGTTTTAATAACTGTTATAATATTTTAATATAAACTTTCCTTAAAAAAAATGTCTTTTATTTTTCTCGTAGGTATAGTATAAAGCACTATGCATCGCTCGGTAGTAAGTGCGGTTCCCAACTCACGTGTAATAAGGTTCAAACTACACCCTCGTTAGTAATCAGTCACTTTTTCCCCTCGGTGAACATTGTATATACTATTTCTGCTTAAGAATCAATATTTTTTGTGCGATGGAGTGTTGATAAAGTTGTTTTTTTTTAAGGCTATGTCGTCGCATCAAAGCAAAAGCGTTGCAAATCGCCTTTCAGCCGCCTATAGAGCGGGATCTAATGAAAACGCCCATTTATTCCGATGTCCGACTTAATGGAAGGATATCGACCAATCCTGATTGACGATTTAAACATTACCTAAATCGTTCCTCAAAGTAGAACCGATAGACATTTAAAGCTGTAGTAGATTCCGATTCCACACCTTCGTTCAAACCGTTATTTTAACAGGATTGTACCGCTAGAAAATCAATTGTCGGCTCTTTTAATTCCTTTTGGAAGAAGAAGGAAGTTATTTTTAGAATAACAAAAATAATAATATAATATCTCCAGAATCAGGTACGTCCCTAGAGATATTTTAACACAAGCCTTCAGTATCCTGCTGAAGGCAGAGAGACTAGAGTAGGTACATAGGCTAGCGATTTTTAAACAAAATCATTTCCCACACAGCGGGCGCATGTCATTTTTCGAACAGTCATTTTCAATCAAAATGTTGGACTTAACGTAGTCGGAAAAATAGTAAGGTGCTAGTAAGAATTTACCTTAAAGTACTAAAAATATTTATTCCTTTACTGTAATTTGTAATGGATTATTATATTACGATAAGATAAGATATATTTTTTTGTTCAAACATGTGTACGAGTACAAGAATGAATAAATAAATAAATAAATATATGCTAACATAAAAAAGGATCAGACATATTTGCCACCTTGTACTGTATTATTATTATATTATATTATTTTTAATTAGTAATTTCAAGTCAAAAACATTAATGTTATGTGAATTAGTAGAAAAAGATAAATTATAATTTATGTCAGTATTAGAAAAATAAATAGAAAATAATAAAGCATCAAAATCTATGTCAATATAAATGCTTCTGTCAAAAATTAATTCATATTATAGTAAGCTTTGTCAGTAAAATATGACTTCAGTTGATTTTTCAAATGTACAGACGCCAGCACATCAAGCTACTACAATCTGTTAAATTTATTTGATAGATATTCAACTTTATCGCCAAAGCATAAGGTTCAAAATTGTTTGGGAAAATTTGACAGTTTCGTGTAGCTTGATGTGCTGACGTTTGTACATTATTTAGCACCCTCCAATTTTTGGGTAACTTATCACACTAATATTATAAAGGCGAAAGTTTGTGACTGTGTGTGTTTGTATGTTTGTTACTTCTTCACGCTCAAACGGCTGGATCAATTTTGATGAAATTTGGCACACAGATAATTTATAGCCAGAATTAACACATAGAGTACTTTTCATCCCTAAATTCCCACGGGATCGAAACTTACGCGGGTGAAACCGCGGGGAAAACCTCTGCTAGTTATAAATAATGGGAGCCATGCAAAAAACACTTTTGCTCATAAGTGCCGTCCTACTCTTATGCAGACACAGCTGACTTTAATCACGTCTGTTTCTTGGAAATTAGTCTACCATTCGCAAAAATAAATTACTTCCAACAAACATTACTATTTCCAGAACATAAAGTGATGCCAATTTCAACATTTTATAACGAATATAATAGGGCTTACAACTATCAGTGGTTTTCAACTTAAACATGGCTCTGAGGCATCTCTTCTCTGCTTTAAGTGCAGCTTGTTTATTAGTTGAGTTACCCCAAAAGATATAAATATAGTTTTATTTTCAATGATTTTTGAGAATATTGGTATCAATGAAATCGGCCTGTAGTATTTATTCCATTACTCCCTATCTCATTTTTTGAACAATGGCTTTATTAGCGATTTTCTCAGGGCCTCCGGAAAAATACCTTCACTTATACATACATTTATTAAGTAACTTAAAGGGCAATCAATTCTCTCGGCTAATACTGCTTTAAGTATTTTTGTACAGATGCCATCATAACCTACACTATTTGTGCTGTTAAGAGCTAAAGTAATTATAAGAACTTGGTTTGGCAAACTTATAGACATGAAAATAGAATTCTTCTGCTTTAAAATATATTTTGTGACTCTATCTGCCGAATTAATAATGGGCTGGATTTTATCAATAAAATAATCATTAAATACATTAGAAATACATTTTGGATCCGAGTTAACTTCATCTTTATTAATTCTAAGTTTATTAATATTATTCTTTGGCATATTTAATTTTGTTCGATTTATAATTTGTCATGTAGTGTTGGATTAATTTTTTGATGTTGCGTTAAATTAATAATCTTTTAAAATAATTTTGTGTAATTTTTAAGTTGCTTTTTGTTCTGCTGAGTTTCCATCGGTACTGCCACAGTAATCACAGTAATCACAGTTTTTCTCGCTGCATTTTTTGATACCACGTGTGACCCATTTTTGTTTTTGTGGACATTTGCCGACACTACAGTTTCGGGGAAGCACTGTCTGTAAAGCAACAAAAAATATTAGAAAATGCGTTAAATGCTACATTAGGACCATTACGAAGAATAAAAACCAAAAAGCAAGGCAAAAAAGTAGCAAAATTATCTTCTCTGTACGGAAATTATTTTAACAGAGAAATACGAAATCTAATTTATTATTCAGGAAAGCTACATCCAAGTTTCAGCTCCAAAATCATATTATAATGTAATTGCTTAACAACACTCTGTAAACGCTTTAAGTCGAAGTTTGTACAAGGCCTTAATGCTAGGTCAAAGCGCCAGCCGACAGTAAATTTGTTATTTCATCGTTGTTCAAGTAGTTTAAGTTTACCTGAAACTTAATTTAATTATAGTATCAGTGTAAACTGAAGCCTAACGATTTCTACTAGGTACCCTACTTTTGGTTTTAAGATAGAAACTTAAGACAGCCGGTCGATTTTGTAAAAATCTCACCGTGAAATCATAGGTGAAGTGAGCTTAAAGTGAGCAGTCAATAGTGTTAATCCCTAGTATTAGTCTACTGAATCTCACTTCACGCTCACTTCACCTAAGTTCCCACGGTGAGATTTGTATACATAGAATAGCACTACAGCACCCTAATTGCGTAACACACTGTCAATCACCATCTGAATCGTTTTGAAGGATATTGCTAATCCATTGCTTCATATGGTCGAAAAATTTGTCTGCTCAACAACGTAACCTACTTGGGTACAGCATTCTTACATTTATAATTATTTAGCATTTATTATTGAAACGCCTGCAAAAGGTTTCTATATTGATGCTTTTTTCGGCTTCATCACCAATGGATCAATGTTAATTGGGCTGGAAGTAAAAAAAAAGTTATTCACGCCACCACGCGGCCATAGTTTGACTGCGACTGGATTCAAGAAAAAGACGGTTCTATCATGAATCCATCGACTTCCACAAAGCATCCAATGCTAAAAGTTCCTTGCAGCATAATGCATTAATGAATTCTAGAGCACTGTTAAACAGTAATTCAATCAGAATCGGTGCGGAAAAGCTAATTACACAATAATTTACTATGCTTAATTAAATCAACGAAATGACTAATGAGTGACTGTTCACTCAAACTCGGGGATTCCCAATCATTTACCATACGCGTTCCTCCCAACTTTCTTCAATAGTTAATACCCACTTACCTTTAAGGGTCAATACTACAAGGTGCCGATGACGTATGCCATGTAAAGACGCCAACACATCAAGCTACCCGAAACTGTCAAATTTTCGCAGTCAACATTGAACCTTATGCTTTATCGCCATCGAACCTTATGATTTTTACAGAATCGACCGGCAGGTGTGACCGGACGATGTATCAAGCTATACATTTCCAGTATAAGCTGACTTGTCACTGTAGGAAAAGCTCATACTATGCGAGGTCAGCTAAAAAGGGAATATATAGCTTGATGTTTCGTCGTGTGTACTCTCTCTATCTTAACATACTTTGTCACACCAAGGGGACACTTCGTCACTTTAATTTATGAGATTGAACTAATTTTCCCTGTGTCACCAATGATTTTTTTATACATCTTTTGTTTCGAGCTAATAATAGTTCAGCGAGAAATTGAAGAATCAGTGCATTCATATGTTAGCCACCACTTCAACAAACGATGTAAGACAATATTGAGGGAAATAAAATTCCCGCCGCACGCAATTTCTGCTCAACAGTCTTCCTCCTGTAACTAACCTTAACTGGAAACTTTATATCGTTATATTTAGACATAATGTTCCCCCATTTCTATATTTCTTATCCTCAAACTTTAAGAACAGAACACAGCTTGCAATACAAACCGGTCGACCACAAGTTTTCAATACTCAAAAAACAGTTTCTTTTTCAATAAGACCCCGAATCACGTCTTTCCCGATTCATGAAATACGTGAATGAAATGTTAAAATACCAAGTGCTGGAAATGTTAAAAAGTTGTTTCCTTAAAACCTAACAGAATTACTCGAGGAACGAAATATCGGCCTCCCTTGTTATACGATTAATGGACTGGAAACGGTTCTAGTCTCTTTTATATTCCTGATAATGAAGATTTATAATCGTACGACAACAATGAATAGTAACAGTTGGCCTTAGCAGAGTAACTATAGAACTTTTTGTTTTATATTATAAAGATAAGTTTTTGTCTTTGCTGTAACTTTTATTGGTATTCTGAAATATGACTAAACTTTTGAACATTTATTTTCGTAAATGTCATAAAGTCGTATATTTTTTGGGCTTTTAAAATATTTGCTTCTGCCTTCATCTGGCGCGTACATATTGACGTATGTGTGTGTACACGAGCGTGACATTTTTGCGTAAGCCTTCATATAAACATTTGCCTAATTTACGCCAGGACTCTGTGAAGCTCCACCCTAATACGCTTTATTACCTACCACGTTTATTCTGCTGGTATGTTCTCAGCTTTACGGTTAATTATTATTTTTTTGATACAGTAGAATGTGGCTCAGAGAAAAGACTACCTAGGGTAAGTTGGTATGGTTTGAGCGAGGTATTTTTAAATTCATTCATGAGTTTTCCGCTCATTTTGGTAGCTCTAGATAGAGGGCTCTTAGAATTTAACTGCTTTCAATTTGTTTTAGTTGAGAAGAATGCCTTGAAAGGTAGTGAATAACTAAGTGAGGTTTCCAAACACAAACGTAAGGTTCTCTTACTAAGAGACTGTTTTGTGAGTGAAATTACTAAGTACGTCACTATGAACACCTTTTTCTTTGTTACAGTCTTTCAATGAAAAATACTTTTGAAATTAACTCCTAATTTTATGTGATTTTTTTTTAAACATATGACGTCTACCAACCCGCACTGGGCTCGCGTGGTAGATTACAGCCCACTCCCTCTCGAAGGGAGGAGGACTGTGTCCCAGCAGTGGGAACATTAAAGGCAGATTATGTTTGTCTAAGTACAGACGCCAGCACATCAAGCTACCCGAAACTGTCAGATTTTCCCAATCAACTTTGAACCTTATGCTTTAGCGATAAAGTTGAAAATCTATTAAAGAAATCTGACAGATTGTAGTAGCTTGATGTGCTGGCGTCTGTACATAATAAAAATTCATAATATCTACGGAAAACTTGGAATAAAATTTTCCATCCATTTCGCAAAATGTACTAAAATTACCATGTCATACGATTAGCAATTTCAGTATCAAGGCATATACCTAGGTAATATTTGATTAAATGAGGGCCCTAGAATACTCACCTTAATACAGACACTGTTCTGTCCCTGATATACAGACGTCATTATATCCATCACCGAATCAGAATACAAGATTCCTATCCAATAGTAATCCAATATTGACGTTGAGGTATAGCTTGCATCGATCACAGCGTTCCAAATTCGAAACCATTACGGCTAACATGACACCGGCTGTCACGCTGGCTGAATGTAGATAGGTATCCTTACCAGTTAATCATGTATTTCTGTATTATAATGCAGCTTAGAACATTACAATTGGGTGTACATTATAGCTGATTCAATGTGGAAGAACTGAATGCTGTCATGTTTATTTTATTATTTTGTTATGGCCATGTGAACTGGCACTGGAATTAAGGAATAGATAGATACACGGATAGATATGACGGAGAAGGTACGTGAGTCTCGTTATTATCAGCAATATTTTAACGTGGGCATACAATGGGTAGTGTTGGTTATTGCGCAATAGAAAAACTGTTTACAGTTCAAATCAAATTATAATTCCACAAACAAATTAATCACACTAGCGAATCACACACTGTAGGTACACGACACAACTAGATACAGAACGCGAGTCAGTTTCTGAGCACATGTTGTCCGTACGACGTCCAATCTTCAAGTGAGCCGTTCCACCTTGCTGCTCGCTCCCCTCGACCTCCCATGAACTCATTCTAGACTCCGTCAAGTGTCACCAGATGGCGCTGGCGTCCCGATTAGTCAAACGAATGCCGTATTTTCGACAGATACATAGAAAATTCTTCATTATGTACACCTTAAAAATTACAGATATCAATTTTTACATAGGGTGACATAATGGGCGGTCTGAATTACTCTGTGATTTCAAACAAAATGTTTGCCCGATTTTTTCTTACAGAACTGCGATATAAATACCTACCTGACACAAAGATTCCTTGATGTCGAGGAAGGTGTCAAACAAATTCCTTCCATAAACTTGTTAAAGATTAAGCGCCAACTAACTTCGAAGAATCGAGGAACCACAAAAAGTTAAATTGCTCAAGATTTCATTTACTGAACTCCGTAACTCCTTTTACCGCGTTTCTTGTTATGATATTCTTAAAAAAACAGGAAATAAATATAATTTTCACAACAGCTGCTTGCTAATGTCGAATTATATATGTCATGCAAACCTTACCTAAAGCAATTCATTAAAGCCCTAGATTCTACCCGTGCAGTAATATTGATTTTCATTATAACCCGCTGGTGCATAATGTGATTTGAATTTGGAAACTTAACTATAAAGTTCGTATTAAAACTCTTACTATATTTTTTTTTAAAGTACAGCTCAGCCAAAGAGTTCTCACTTCATAGGTTTTAGTTGCCTTTATAAGAACAAATTAATTTAATAACGCAACTTAATATAGATATTATAGTGGAATAATAAGTAAATTAATTAAATAGATCAATGAAAAATAATTGATACCAGCTTAGTCGTCCCACTTCAGGGAAAAAGGCACCTGGTCACACAAACGGCATGAGCATTGATCACCACGCTTACTCGCCACGGGTTGACGATAGTGAGTTCAGCCGATCTCATCTGCAAAAATCTCAACGTGCAGACGTAAGTAAAGTGAGCTTCAAGCGATCTCTCAATAGTGTCACTCCCTAGCAATAAGTGGAATGACACCAAACTTCAATATCACCTCAACCAAGCCTTAATGTTAAGATTTTTTACTGAACACACTGGCTTGTTCAGTAAGGGAGTAATAGCCAGGCAGCAAGGCGGTAGGGATTACTGTCCAGGGTGTACCAGGCTAACATAAAGTACCGAGTACCTAATCTTTTGCTTACAAGGACATCGGTTTAGAGCTACTAAGTTTTAGCGTATTTTTCGACTACGATACGAGATTGATTAAATAATACTGGGATTATGGATCCTATTAAAGTTACTCGTACGTATATGGAATGCTATGCATGTATTTTTTTACTTGTTATCGATACAAATTTGGTATTGGTACTCGTGGAAGCTTTTTGTCCTGACAAATTAATGCAAAAGCCTGGTTTTAATAAGACATCAGCGGGTTTTCAAAAAATCCTAGCCCGTCGTAGCAAAAATATAACAAAAATGAATCGACCAATTCAGTATAATTTATTTTAAGTCGTTTTGTTGTTTTACAAAAAAACGTTTCAACTCAGCCTAAAAACGTTTAATGTTATAATAATTGCGGTAGGTATGCCGCTGATGGAAGTGTGTGAATAAACTGGGTTACTGCAATCATTTTACGAGTGGATCAAGAAATTATTAAGAGCTTTTTGTTTTGCTATAAGAAGTGGGAAATATTTCGCTTATTTTATTCGAATGTTTCACCAAGTTTTATGGGTTTTATTGGAGAATTCGATCTTGCCTTAAGGCCAACTCTGACTTAGAAAGTTCTGTTGTTGATTCTAAATAATTACATCAACATTATTATTGTATTTACTTTTGTTTTCCGCTAATCACAATTTTTTTCCCAAAATTATTAAATAACAGCTGATCAGTTGCTGTGGTGCGTACCCCCGCCACAGTATACATCCTTAAGTACTGTAATCCCCCCCCCCCCACGTTAGAGTGCTAGATTGGGGTGTCATATTTACGATATTATTTATTGTGTTTTTTCATGAAATTGCAATAATTATGATAAAATAGTGTATGAAACTGCACATAACTAAGTATTCCCCGGTTCATGTACTTCTAATTTATTTATTTATTTTATCTTTTCGCACACAAAAAGGTACAGAGGCGGACTAAATGCCTTAGGTATTCTTTATCAGTCAACCGAGGGTGGTGAAGAGATTTGAAAATGGAATTATTATCTCGCAGTAGGTGCAAAAAGTAGGGTATTCTCCGTGGGGATAAAGGTGTCTTCATCTTTGGCGAGCTTGGATTCTTAAATAACAGCTCCCTCGCTGCACTCGAAACTCCTAGAATCCTTCGTTAAGTTCAGGATTCAAAATAGCGGCCGTGATATTAAGACACTGTTTTATCGCCTTACTGAATAACCTACTATTTACGTATAAAGATGTATAAAAATTGATTCGCTATAACAAAAAAATACCCGACTTCTATCTATCTATCTCCATCTGTCCTACTGCTGCTGGGTAAAGCCATCCCGTTCCCTTTTTCACACACGTATGTCCACTGCCGTTGCGGGCTAGTGCTTTGGGTAAAAGTCAAGTTCGTCCCTCCATCTTATTCTGCCACTATGACGTCTAGCATTTAATAGGACCCAAACACTAGTTGTAGGACTTGGTGGATTTCTAGATTGAAAATAATGAAATCCCTTGCTGCTGAAAAACGTATATCAATAGAACAGTTTAATTACAATTATACCTACCTACTTCATTAGTAAGTCTTTTATCCAAGCTTATCATTCAGCTTATTTTCAAAACACGGAATAAAAAAAAAAATATCCCTCATTTAACCTAAACGTGAAAACTTGTCAACATTTTTATCTAACGAAATAAATAAACGTATTAAAAAAGCCGTAACCGTTGAAAAGCCGGTTACCGACCGGCTTTTCAGGTGAAATGTGGGAATAGTGAGTTCGTACTGACGTGATGATGGCCATAGGTAACTCGATTACACGTTCATAATCTACAAAAACTCGCCACATGGAAAAACATGCTAAGTAACCGAGTAGATTACGTTGCGTACAGTTGGTCTATGAAAAGTATGATCATACCTATAATTATGGCATTATAAACCTCCAAATGGAGACGTCATTGTGATGATGTAACTCGCAAAGGATGACAATCATTACCAACTAATCGTCATCATTTGCCTAGCCTTTCCCCAACTATGTTGAGGTCGGCTTCCAGTCAAACCGGAGGCAGCTGAATACCAGTATTTTACATGGAGCGATTGTCTATCTGACCTCCACAACCCAGTTACTGGGTAGTACGATATCCCTTGGTAAGACTGGTTGTCAGACATACGGGCTGCTGACCCGTAACGACTGTTGAAGATTCACGGATGACAGCCGGAACCAACGGCTTAACGTGCTTTCCGAGGAACTGCGGGGCTTAGATATGTAAAGATGGTCACCCATCTACGGACCAACCGTGGCAAGCGTAACTCAACTTGATCGATCGACCCGTGCAGTTGTTATTACTTTGCCACAAGCTCCTCATTGCCAATTTATATCTACTACTAATCATTACCAATTAGTTCAACTACATAACTTCAAAAGTTACAAAGATTGTTGTGTAGGTAGTGTAAAAACTGTTGTAAGTTAACAAATTACTAACATGTGGAGAAGCCTTTATCCCGCAGTGAAAAGCGATGTACAGAATAATTAGCTAATGTAGAATAAATGAAAATAAAACCTTAATATCAGCTGACAGTGAACAAAAGTTTCGTATGCCGCAATCGTGAACGCTGAGGCGGTAAATAAAATTTCGCCAAAATAATAATTTGTAAATATGATACCTCTAAATATTTCTCATAATTTTCTACCTATTTGTAGAGAGTTGAATTTTATTAGTCAGTATTCTAAGCAAATTTATTTTACTCTGCTTCAAAATTATAATAATGTCTGTTTATCGCCCCATTTTATTTGATCAAGGCTTTATTAAGTACAAATTGTTCGTGACCCGTTAATTCTCTGAAGGATCATAAACTCAACTTTCAGGCTCATTAGAAATGTATAACAATAGATGATACTGACAATTCCAACTTTAGTCTGTTAATGAAAGGTTTTCCTTTGTCAAATAAACGTAAAATTACGCGTTTTAACGTAACATTTTGCGTTAAGTTGAAGGTCACTTCTTGTCATAGAGAAATGTACAGCTCGAGGCAGGGAACGGACCCAGTACCGGATATTACCTTTATTGATATTATATCCCAAACTATATAGTAATAATATCAAAGGTCGCTATTCTATTTTGCATTGCTAACCAGAGAGGTTTGTTTTCTCTTGTTGCTTATTTAAGCAAGGTGTTTCTGATGCTTAGAAGGAGGGATTGGTTCATTGGCAATGATGTAGTTGAGTGGAAACAAGATTTTTTTTTTTTGAGATCCTAAAGGGTTTTTCTGCTGCCTGTTATCGAAATGTCTTATTACCCAAAGTTTCATTTAGGTCGTTTGTCTTTTCATTTTTTCGGTTTATATTCGTTTTACTTCGGTTGTCGGGTTTCTTTTCTGATTTTTGGTTTTCGTTTCAGTTTGATATTCTACCTCGCTGCCAAAAACCAGACGGGTGATTGCGTAACACACTAACAGTAGGAATGGCTTTCATTTTGACAGTTCAACCACATTTATTGCGTTGTTTACGTTGTTGAGCAGATAAATTCGAACATATTATAAAGCGATGGATTAGCAATATCCTTCAAAATCATTCGGATTATAATAATTAGGGTGCAGAAACGGCCTCCCAGTTTCTAATAGCCGGTCTTCAGCTTCACTTACTGTTATTGTACTACTTATCAGTCCAAAGACAATTAACCACACCCACTTTGATCTACTTTGTCAGGCATTTTGCCTACCTAGTTTTTTTTTTTTATCATTGTTCCTCTCAACGAAACCACCTGCTATCTCATCTCTTTACCACCCTTGGTTGACTGCTAGAGGTACTACCAGTCAACCAAGGGTGGTAGAGGCACTACCAGTCAACCAAGGGTGGTAGAGGTACTACCAGTCAACCAAGGGTGGTGAAGAGATGAGATAGCAGGTGGTTTCGTTGAGTGGAACTACGATAAAAAAAAAAATAGGTAGGTATTAAGAATATATCAAAATGCCTGACAAAGTAGATCAAAGTGGGTGTGGTTGTGTTTGGTAATTGTCTTTCTACTGGTAAGTTAGTAAAATAAAAGTAAGTCACAAAATATACAAAGACGGACTTAATATCTTTATGTCCGTCTTTGTACATGTTTTGAGTGCGAAGAGTTTAAATAAATAAATATTGCTGGGCAAGTTTATAAGAGTGTCGGCGCCTCCTTTCTTCTTGACTGTCAATTGACATCTTATGCAAATGTCAACGTCAAAGACGAACACCGAGCACTGGTGAGGCAGCCATCTTGTAAAAGAAGCAGTTGAGTTCGGATCGCGGTGTGCGCATGCAACCACGTACTCGGTGGACGTTATATTTTGAGTGTATCCCTCTTAATCCAAGTGATCTATAATAGTTTTGTGTAGTGTTGATTGAATTATCGAGAGTTATAAGTGAAGTGATTGTAACAAGGGTTATTTTATTGAAATACTGCCTTCCTACCCGATAATCCACGCCTACCTGAACATGGAGAACACATGATGAAAGTCGAACTACTTCAAGAGCAATACTCGTTTGTTTTCATTTCATAAAGCAATCAACAAGTGATGATTCGCAGGGATCAATATTGAGCAAGATTGATCACGAGATCTAATAGCTTCTCGCGAACAATATCGATGCCGTTCCGCACTGTCATTGAATGATCATTTGTTTCCCATTCGATATCATTTTCTGATCATACCGTTGTTGTCGAATTTTTGAATAATTATTATTATTATTCATTTCGTAGTCGTTGAGGTCCATTTTTCATAAAGGCTTTTTATAAAATACAGTAAGTACAAATGACAAGATGTACGTGGTTTTGTAAACGGAAATTCAATTTCAAAGGTAAACAACATCATACATGATTTCAGCAAAATATTCGCAAAGTGGAAACATGAATAGATAACTCATTTTGGATATGGTTGTGTGATAAAAGATAATATAAAACAATGAAGGGGTTTGAACCAGGTGGTAATGAATACATTAAGTCCTATTTAATTATTCTTGCTGTAACCTCGTTAAGATTTCATATTATGCTGCTTATTCGTATTGTCGATGTTTTGCTTTGAAACACATTTTCAGAGAATTTATTTTCGAAAATATTTTGAGTGAAATTATTGTTTTACTTTCTACGAAATATTAACTAAGTCTTGAAAGGCGTAAAATATCCCAAGACAAGAAAACATGTTAATGAAATTTCTTTAATAATATATTTTCAAGCAATTAGACGTATCTAATCCAGTATTAGAATATTTGTGAATGTAAAAATGTAGCGAATACTAATTTCATGCAAATCTATGAGTTAGAAAATAGATAAAGTAGTAAAATAACATTGAAAGGTAGCCAAAGCGAATGCAGCTATAATCTGAATATATAAATGTATGCTCTTAAATTATTTTTACAGTAGCTTTTTATGGAAATAGCATACCTATGATAGCATATTACATGTCTGAATATTAAAGTGAATTGGATTTCTGCTTTGCAAACCTATATCGAATAGTTTTTTATTCATTTTTAAATTTCATTGGCTCAGGCTGGACGCTTTCATCCCATCTTTTGACGTAAAAGCGAACCATCTTTAAAACTTCTACTTATTTTGTTGAATAAAATGATTGGACGCGTGGAACTGTAAAGAGTGTTGCACCGCAGTCTCGCAGTTTGTTTGTCTTTGAGACTAATACTAGAAGAAGAATTGGAAGTATCAGAATCGAAGCACAAAGAAAACACAAAAGTAGTTCAAGAGCAATGTCTACAGCTTAAGGCCCTGCCCAAACGTAGGACACCGTAAAATGCTCAGGTTTTTGTAACACAGTTAGCCGTATTGGTACATAACTATTGCAAGCCAGAAAAAATGAGTGTAGGTAATAGGTACGGGCTGTCCGCAACTCCACGTCAATGCGCGTATTTTGCGTATAAAATGAGTGTATTGTCAAATGTCCAAGGAAAAGACTTATTTAAAATTATTTAATAAAAATAAAATAGTATAATTATAAAACAATCGTAAAACAGAGCTCAAAAATATTTTTCGTCACATTATTCTCCAAATTATGCGCGTAAACTATCATATTTTATGTAATGAATAAAAGGTATTCAATTAACTAAAGAAATACTTACAAATGATTGCACTGAGCAGTGCATTTATTTTTTATTTTAATTAAAACTGCAAGATTGACTTCATTTTGCTGGTAATTCGATTCAACTAACATCAAACGCATCGCTGTTTTGACCCTTATTTGTTTCTGCGATGCGCGGTGGTCAAATATCTTAAAATTGGCTTCTTACCGCGCCTTAATACACATGGGACGACAGTGACACAAACAATGATTACGAACAAAGAACATACGTTACGATGGCAAACTTTGATATTCAGTGGCTAATGTCGAAGTTACTGCTGAGAAACGAATAGCTAATTTCTGAGTACGGAAGCAAAGCTGCTGTAGCACTAGACATGAATATTAAACGTTGAATATCTGCCAGAGTGCAGACATTGTGAAAATTCACTCCGATCGAGAAATCGAAATTCTACGCTCCACTTGCATTTTGTCATTAATATGATTTGAACTCGACATTCAAATAAGGCGAAATTTATGGAACGAAATGGATGTATCAGACAGGATATGACGTGTTGCTCCCGATATTGAGCTTTGATCGCCATTTTATTATGTTGATTTGAAATCGATTTTCATCTTTTCGTTCGATTAAACATTTTGGGACATTGAATGTTCGACAAATATGTACAAGATTTCAGTTCGAATATTTCATTAACCTTTTACTTCTATTGGGTACTTTACCCTTAAAGTTATGTCTTGTAAAGCAAAATTGGCTTTTTAGAAGCCTTTCATTACCCTTTTTTACCTGTCGGCGGCACACTTACTCATTTGCATATACAACCCTCCAAAAACGTGAAGTAAAAATAAAACCAAAAAGCATCTTAAGTACGCTTTGAATGTGTGAGTGTTTTCTAGCGTAAATTCGCCAGAGAGAGTTTCATAACATTAGGCGTGGAATCAGGAAAATGCACTCGCTCCCGCCGCTAACAAGCAGAAAGTTTTATAAAACAAAATCCTACTCTGAGGCAGGCCATGACAATAATAGGTACCTCGCGAGGGTACCTACTCTGTGAGCTTTAGTGACTTCACTGCTTTCATAGTTAGTATAGAACTGTAGGCAAATGTTTTACGCAAAGGTACGTGACCCAAATAACACGCACGTCGCATCGTCACACGTGTCTCATTTCGCACTTCTTTGGTTATCTGCCAACTTGTGAGGTGTTGAAGACAACATTGAGTTTTCCCTTTTACTTTTTAATTAAAAGATTCGTGTTTCTTCATCAAAGTAAATTTGAAATGTACTCAGAAGTTTTATTTGACTTTTCAAATGACGTGGTGAACAAAGAACACCGCACGAAACGTTAGGAAAAAAGCCGTTCGGTGAATTTGGCTGAAATTTTTGCACAATATAGTCGTGCATGCTGTACGTGCTAATTGAAAGACAAAGCCATTTTTATGCTCGAGTCAGGATGATTTTATGTCATTGTTTTAGTACTGCTAAAAAAATCAACAAAGCAATCAGAACAAGTTCCAATTCATATTAACTCATTCTTCACGTGACCAGAGGGCTGGCCTATTTTTTGGCCAAAGAATCAGCATTGCCATCCAACGTGGTAATGCTGCCAGCCTTTTGGGAACTTACCCCATTGACAGCGATGCGGACGAATGTTTTGATGCCCAATGAGCTCCTGCCTTTTTCTTTATATATTTTTTTTTGTTTTTGTTATATACTTGTATATAATACTTGTATTTTTTTAGTATTAACTAGGTATTAGTTGTTATTTGCTTAGTTATTATTTTAATTTACAGAAATAAAATAAACTCATTGTATGAGTTTATTTTATTTCTGCTACAATGCTCAACCGTGCTGGCGAAGTTATCGTCGTATAAGCCCGAGTACTCGTAGAGGCTGAAAATCTCCGGTAATGAAGAGCACGATGGGTTAGATTAACTGCAGCGGACATACTACTCTTTATACATAATTGAATTTTTAACATTTGGAACCTATCAAATTTACCTTTGCCCGGTTATGTACAAGACAGTTCACTTAGACATAATATAGGCGACGAAGCAGTGCAAAATAAAGATCAGCGAATTTTTAAAATAGATGGAAATTACACAAAAGTTGCATCTAGGTTCCGAAATGTTGAGATTTATTATTTAAGGATCTTTAGCATTTAATGAGGAACATGTTCGTGGTAGTAGTGACAATCCCATCTTATTGCACTTGTACAGCTAGAGCAAGAACTATTGGAACATGCACTTGTCAGAAAGGTGTATGTTAACTATATGTATAGGTAATAATATCAGCATAATTAGCAAGCTTTGAGTGTCAGAATGGTTACTAGTTATTCTGTGTATGAAGTACCTGTGAATATGGTGTGTAGGGAAAGGATTTTATGAAGAAAAGCACAAAAAGACAGGACTAGGCATTTATTTCAATTAGGCTTGTCAGTCAAACATGTTAATGAGAAAACTAATTGTCCGTTCCAAAACTAGGTCATCATGGAGAAGGAAGGACAAGGAAACTCCATGGCAGCTTGTTTTAATGTACCTATTGTATAATATCAACACATTCTTACATTTGCATACACAATTATTGTTATCACATTAATCTCTTGGACCATTTCTCAAAGCTATAGGAACTTACCAACGAAAGGAAACAGAACATGAATATTCCTTAATTCGATTTAACACAAAAGCATTATTAGGCATATTGCATTATACCACATATAGGAAAACATAGTTAACAGCAATAATATCAATTAACTTACATGAACGGTAGTCCCTCTTTTCACCTCTGTATTCAACTGCCCTCTAGCCTTCCAACATGGCCGCGCACCCCTCCTATAGTTCCCCAATATTACCCAAGTCGATCTAACATTCCCGCCATTTTTAACTTGTCATACATTTTGACCAAATAACTATTAATATTGACAGTCTTAAGTAAATCTAATTTGGCAGAACTGTTTTTAAAACAATATAAGATATTCAATGTATTTTTATAACAATTTAACAGACTATATTTAGACGAAGTTCCATAAACATACATCCCACTGAGTTTAATACATTTATTATTTATAACCACTTACACATCCAAAATAGCACATAAAATTCAGATAATATTTCAAATACAATGCTATCCTTAAATTTTATGTGAAAGTAAAATAAGTTTTTGTATTTACTTGACCGACTCACAAATCCCCGGTTTCGTTCGGAATTAATTATTTACTCGTCTAGAAATACTCTTGACAGCTTAAAACATATAGTACATACTAATTCTATGCACTTTAAGAAAACAAATCAAGATTATACTGTAAGTATATAATTCTACATAATCCTACACACTCATGTAATCTTTTAGTTTATGGGGTTCGCCCGTTATAAAGACAATGTTAAATATCAGTCGCTAAGAATTTTGCAAAGTGTACAATTTGCTAGTGCCAAATGTAGCTTGGCGAGCTGAGCTACCGCTGCTGCAGCGACAAAACCTCAAGTGATGTAAATATAATATAAGAACTTCGTTCTTCTCCTTTTTAAAGAAATCACAAAGCGGTGGCTTGACATTTCCCGTGACCAAAGGGCTGATTTTTACCTTGGGCCAGAGGTTTAGCATTGCCATTCAACGTGGCAATCATGTCATTCATTCGGACGCGCTACCAGTTCACAGCGTTACGGTGGAATTTTTTGATCCCTATTTTAGTTTTACATTAGACTAGCGACCTGCTTCGCATGGGTATGCAATATACTGATGTGATGACATAATATATCAAAACATAGAGATTTCTGTGCATAGAAAAGACGAGTGTCAATTGGTCTTCGGTCCATTGTGACATTTTTTTTTGTTCTAGACTGTTCCTGGGAACCTTCTTACTGGTTACGGAGATATTGTAGATCAAAGTTCTAACTTTTTTCGAAATCAAAACTAGTTTTCAATGCATATTTATTTTATTTTTTTATTTTATTGTGTTCGTGGCTTACGCAAAAGTAATAGGATGAGGTAATTCACGACAAAATAAAACTTAACTTATACTCCTGTACCCTTGCATAGCATGTACCCAAAAGCACAGTGTTATATAGCGTTACAGTGCGCGCTGCAGTGAACAGCGATGTTTCACACCAAAAGTCGTTTTCCAGCAACGATTTTTGCTTAATGTGTCTTTGTTTGATGTACAAAGTGCATAGATAACAGTTATGATATGGGCCATATTACATCCTATATCTAAGTCAAATAATAATGTATTATAGGTACACATAAATCATCCGAAATAGCTTTAAAATGTTGGTGAAATCCATTGTGGCCACAGGTCACAGATATGCATGAAATGTGACTTTGTTTTATACATATTTTATATGGTATTTATCTTCTTTTTTTTGTATATTTAAATATTATGTATTGCTATAAATAATCTTTAAATAAAAATACTCCATGAAAAGAAGACTTTCAATACAAGAAGTCACCCTTTCGATTTTGTTGAAACTTTCCCGTGACTTCTCTACTATTCGAAGTGTGTGTTAAACACCTCTGTCTACCCCTTCAAGGTATTTAGACATAGACATATGTTTTTAAACTATAAAATTTGAATTGAAACATTTTGTTGTACATGTGAATACTTATTGTTTATATAAAAAATCATCTTTCTGACTTGAACGTAAAAATGACTATGTCTTTAAAACTGGCCATTTTTTTGCACCCGTATTAAATTTCAATCAGCATGTTACAGGCTATATTGTACCAAGATTTCAGACAAATTCACCGAACGGCTTTTTCCTAACATTTTTTTGTGCGGGGTTCTTTGTACAGTAGAAGATTTTCTCTTCACAGAATTCAGTCCCATCATTTTCTACCAATAAATTCACGTCTTTCTATGGATACCTTGTGTTTCTCCATCCATAATTTGTATGTAAAGCCTTAATCGAAACGCAAATTAAATTTTTTGAAAATCTTAGACGCAACTCATAATAATAAGATTTCATTACAGTTGAGTGCGCGCTCACGTTTCAGTAATTTCAGTTTCATAATTATGTCGACCCGGATGAATTGAAATTCTATATTCATTGATAATTCCAAAAGCATTCTTATATCTTCGAGTAGACATAAAAGCTCATTTGCAAATCATTTTGTTAACTTCGACAGATTCAAGGATTCATTTCAAATATAGGGAATAACATGACCTTCATATAGATAGTATTAGGTAGTCTGTGAGTATCTATGTGTTTGTTAATCGTACCGTTCACAAATAAATTACGCTATTTCGTAGCTGATGTACAGTGACCTCTAAAAGTTAGTTGACATTTTTCCACTCTTCAGCTGTGACACACCACATTATGATTTAAAATTGTAGTGATCCAAATGTTTGAACTGCTGTACCGTTTTTATTAACTAATTCCCACTTTCCTTTGACTTATCATAAAAAAATAATCAAATATTACCTTAAGAGTATGAAGAATGAGAGGTACCTTATTATTTTTTTATTTTAAATCAATTTGTTTGTTTAATCATTTGTACACCGGGGTGAATTCACAAAAGTACAGACGCCAGCACATCAAGCTACTACAATCTGTCAATTTTTTTTAATAGACTTTCAACTTTATCGCTAAAGTATAAGGTTCCAGATTAATTGGGAAAATTTGACAGTTTCGGGTAGCTTGATGTGCTGGCGTCTGTACTATTGCTTACGGCACGGGTTTACACTATGTTACAAACAATGATCTTTATGACCTTGAGATGTATTTTGTGCTTTAGTTTTAATTTTGTGTATGTGCCTTGGCATTAGTTTAAGACCTGTAATAATAGTTTTAAGGCATTTTAATAATAAATAAATAACGTGAAATCACACCTGAAGTGGAAAAATGTAAAGTAACTTTTGGAGGCCATTGTAGGTATTAGGTACTTATGTTCAGACTCGATGTTCAAAAACAGAGCAATCAACTCAGCCTATTGTATTCCACTGCTGGACAAAAAGCTCTCCCAGTGCCACAGCAGCCGGTCCTCTACCTTCCGCATTCAGTCTGGTCTAGAAACGTTTTTAAGGTCGTCGGTTCATCTAACTGGGGGACGTACCACACTGCGTTTGCCTATATCAAGTCACCACTCCAGGACTCGTCTGCTCCACCGGCCATCGCTCCTTCACAAGACATGGCCAGCCCACTGCCACTTCAGCTTGCTTACTCGGCAAACTATGTAACGGTAACACCGGTTCTTTTTCGGATAACTTAACCGGTCAAGCACCGCGAGCGAGCTCTTTTAGATATATAAAGCGGACGATTTTAAGACTTATCTTTACTACAAATACAGTTTTAAATCGGTCGGTGTTTACTGGCACGTTTTTGTGCCACTGGGGCTCTAGAGGTTAATTTCTGATTTTATCCGTCAAGGAAATCCCGAGCATGACCGGCTGTACAGCGCGCTGAGCAATTTTGAATTTGCGGACCATCCCGACAATCAGAGCCCACATTTCGGTACCGTATGTCATAACGTGCTCGACGCACTGGTTAAAGACCTTAGTCTTCATGCATTGCGGCACAGGCATCCAGAAGGCTTGACGAAGTTTTCCAAGCGTTGCCTCTGCTTCTATCTCAAAGTTATCGTTTACCTAGGATCATTATTTTGGGGGGACTATATCCTACGCACAAAAACAATAATTAGAGCCACAGTTGATGGTTGCAGATACAGAGAGAAATGATCAAATATTACAGTGAATTTAAGGCTAATCGGCGAGAAATTATGAATTAACAATTTCAAACAATTAATAATTCCGTTAAGTTTTGATTAAAAATTCAACGAGGCAGATAGCAATTAATCCTTATAACACGTCTCAAAACATGTCAGTCAGAGCCAACCATTGGACGCATCGACATCGGATGGACTCGCAATTTCCACGAGAGCTACCCGGAAATGAAGGACGGGTATCGGTAGCCATCTCGATGCACCGCCAGATGCATTATTCAAAACTTTTGGAACTGGTCAGGGCTTGAAACGGTGAAAATTTTGCATTAGGTAATAAGTGACATCAGTTTTGGTTGATCAATGGAAAGAAACAAACAAGTTTGATTGCAAATTGCAATCAAACTTGCGCCTCTATTTAAAGCGGTGATACAATTAATGATGTGATAACAGCCGCATGGGTAGATCGATCAGGTTAAGCTACGCTTGCCGCGGTTGGTCCGTGGATCGGTGACCATCTTTACATACAAAGACCCATCCGTGCCTCGGAAAGTACGTTAGGCTATTGGTCCTGGCTGTCATTCATGGATCTTTGACAGTCTTTACGGGTTGTCAGAAGCCCGAAAGTCTGACAACCAGTCTTACCAAGGGGTTTCGTACTACCCAAACTGAGTTGTCGAGGTTAGATAGTCAGTCGCCCCCCTTAACATACTGGTACTAAGTTGCATCCGGTTAGACGATTAACAATGCTACTTTTAAACATCATCTAAATTGACACAAAATTATACGATAAATTGTATTTCATGATTTCATGTACCTAATAGCGAGTTTATATGCTTTTAATATAGCTTAATTTTTATTTATTTATTTATTAAAACTTTATGCACAAGTAAAAAAATGTACTGTACAAAGGCGGACTTAATGCCTGAAATGTTAATCAAATATTTAGTTCAATAATTAAGATTTCAACTCGAATCAAGTATCGACTTTTTTCGCTGACTTATCTTTTGGACTCCATTGCAGTCGGGTCAAAAATTGTGCGAAAAGCTGTAAAAATTTCCGTACCGCTGATTCATCGACAAATTTGGCACTATTTTCAATACCATGCAAGCCTCTTAGTCATCACAATTCTTCTTCTTCTTCGTCGTTCCCTTAATGCTGAGGACCGCGACCACATGCGAAGCGTATCCAAGGTATGCGGTTCTTGCCGGTGCTCGTTGTGAGCGCTTTCCAGATCTGCTTATATGAACGCATAATATGTCCCAAAAACTGAGGTCACGCTCCAGCTGCTTTGTATTCCGACGGATACCGTAATCACAATACATCACATTAATCGAACTACCCTACATATTATCCGCATAAACGAACGTCTATAACCCATACTTCTCCTAAGCATAATAATAATTAAACTCGTAGGTAAGTTCATAGAACTTGCGTCATAAATAACGAAACTTGGATGATTCCATATAGGAACAAAATAACATTAAATCAAAGATTATGTGAAGTACCTTCAGTTATTCATTCTCAGTTTGTTATCTGGATAAAGTTATACTAAGTAAATATATAAATCCAAGCATGGCTCATCGGGATAGTAGTTTTCTGACCTAAAACAATAAACGGTTTGTCTGGTCGTCACAAGCCGGAAAGTCTGACAACCAGTCTTACCAAGGAGTATCGTATTACCCAGTATCTAACTGGGTTGTGGAGGTCAGATAGGCAGTCGTTTCATGTAAAATACTGTTATTCAGCTGTATCTGGTTAGACTGGAAGCCGACCCCGACGTAGCTGGGAAAAGTTTAGGCAGATGCTGATGAATTTATCTGGTTTAGAGGAGATTGGTCAAACCTTTAAAACTCTAGGTGTAAAACCATTCAAAAACTTTCTTCGATCTATACATTGTGTGTGTGTGACACACTTTATAGCAAAAATGTCAACGTAAATATGTCTTTTCAAAAGAAACCTTAACCAGAACCCTAATTGCGTAACAATCAATCTCAATCTGAATCATTTTGAAGGATTTTGTTAATCCATTGCTCCATATTTTCGAAAAATGTGTCTGTTCAACAACGTAAATAACGCAATGAATGTTCTTGAACTGTCAAAATGAAACCCACTGTTACTGATAGAGTGTTACGCAACGAGCCCGCTAGGTTCATTTGGTATGCATAGTTTACCCGAACTTAGTAACAAATGCTTAGTTAGTAGGTACTTGTCGCTTGTCACACCGTGTAAACATACAACCTGTGGGAATAAAAGGGCTGAGGTCAGAGGAAAGTAAAATGAAAATGATATACAGGTTTATTCTTATATAAACTAGTAAATACATCATAGTTACAAATCACGTCTTCATTCTCACTCAGTCATTCAAAAGCTAACTCTCATTCTTCCTTTTTAAATACCTTCCGCGTCATACCAAGGGCATACGTCACCTGTCTCTCCTTCCCTTTTCAATCCATCCAAAGGTTGTCTTTAAAAGATCGCTCTTAGCGATAAGACCGCCCATTTTGTCACCCTTTGTAAATTTTCTATATTTATGTCTGTACTTTATATGCTATTCTATTCTTACTTACGCCTTAACATTCAACTCTTTCACACAAGTTGTGCATTCATCAACGTTCCATTCCTAGCTAGTGTTTAGTTTTAGTGAAATAGCATAGAAGTCGATCACGTTTACATAGCGACAAGCCGACACGGTTAACTACTAATGATAAGTTCTATGCTCGTGTGAATATATAGTTACGCTTCGAGTTTCCAAAATCCCTATCACGAGCCAAAGCAGAAACGTGCTTCCTTCCTCATAAGAATGTTCATCCGAAACACCCAGAAATCCGATATCCTTACAATATTGATTGGTAAATTCTATTAAACATCAGAAATTCAATTTAGCCCGTCCAGACAGATTTCGTGCCTCAGTTTGTGCGTCATTGGGGTGTACTCGGGCAATTTGCCGCATATCTAGAGCTTGTTGAGTTGGGAAATAATCTAGATATTGCATACTATGGGATAATAGTTTCAGGATTGCCCGGTCTTAGTTCATGCAACGAGACCTTAGTGGTTTATTTTAGGTGGATTTAATAGAGGAAATCTTGTAATAGTGTTTTCATTCCATTTTATGACACACGGATAACATTTGGATCTGCATTTACATAATTTCAATCAAAGTACGTCTTAATAATTGCAAAAGTTTATAAAATTTGCCAAGCCTTTTTCCAACTATGGTGTGTCGGCTTCAGTCTAACCGGATGCAGCTGAATACCAGTATTTTATGTGGAGCGATTGCCCATCTGACCTGCACAACCCAGTTACTGGGTAACACGATACCCCTTGATAATTCTGGTTGTCAGACTTTCGGGCTTCTGACTAATCCACGACTCGCCCGCGGCAACAGTAGCTTATCCTAAGTACGATCGACCCGTGCGGCTGTTATTATTTAGGCACGAGCTACTCTATAATGTACCTATATATTTTTAATAATTTTAAAGTTATCTTCATATAGTCAGTTAGTAATTCCGATATTTTTACTTGGCACATGAACAGTACAACGACCATAATTAAATAAAATGTCGGCATCGTTGAAGAACTTATTTTAAAGTAAGCGTTTTTGTCTCACTTTTCTATTATACTCGAAATAATTAAAATTTCCATGGAGAGCTGCGAAAATGCAAAAAGAAAAACAACAAAATAAATAACTCGATTTCTCTTTGATTGCTTATAAATTCAGTGATAGGCGGATAGGGTAACCAAGCAATGAAAAATCTCATTTGAATGTTAATTGATTTACGATGGAAATGAATCTGGGAAGCACCAATCGTGTGGATATAGATCGCGGGTGCATTTAGCGTGGAAAATAAAAACAAGGAAAGAATGTTTATTAAAACAGTTTCCGTCTATTGTTTTTTGTACAGCTTTTGTTTTTTGTTGTTAATGTGTGATAAACTTGCACCCTATTGCGTAACACACTTTCAGTCACAATTTGAATTATTTCGAAGGATATTGCTAAACCATTGTTTTATGTGTTCGAAAAATTTGTCTGGTCAACAACGTAAATTACGCAACGAATGTTGTTGACCTGTCAAAATGAAAGCTAGTGCTACTATTAGTGTCTTAAGTAATTACCCCGTAGTTCACACACATATGTAGGACAAGACAGGGTAGGGTGTCGTGGCGCAGCCTGAGAGAGACCTGTGTCCAGCAGTGAATTGCGATAGACTGAGTTGAACCAGTAAGTGGTCTTCTGCAATAGCCGAGGCATCGCAGTTTGCCTCTAAAAAACACTGGATAGTTGAATGTGCCTTTAATTATCCCTTCCTTTACTTGCTTTAAAAGTCATAATTAGGTACACTTGAACACATTATCGCTGTTTGACAGCAAAATTAAGAAACGATATTTTTATACCTAGGTAAATTAAATTTATAATACGACTTCACCGATATCAAATAGATGACCGATTAATCAGTCGTCTGTGTCGTGCCTAAGCCAGAGAATAAGACCATTTTCCCTTGAATATGGTATTATTATATTATAATGCAAAAAAAGGACGGCCCCGTTGGTCTCGTGGTAGCAAGCGCGATTGCTGAGCGTGGAGT
Organism: Eremobia ochroleuca; assembly: GCA_949629135.1. Lineage (NCBI taxonomy): Eukaryota > Metazoa > Arthropoda > Insecta > Lepidoptera > Noctuidae > Eremobia > Eremobia ochroleuca. Next base: position 8,350,202 of record OX451389.1, read on the forward strand.
CCTGGGTTCGATTTCCGGGTCGGGTAGAGTGTTATTGAGTTTTTCCATTAGGAATTTCTTAGTAATAGCCCGGAGTTTGGAAGTTGGCGGTGTGATACCCCCGTGCCTCGGAAAGCTCGTTAAGCCGTTGGTCGTTCATCTCATCTCTGTCTGGTCGTGTCGGATTGCCGTACATTCGGACTATGAGAGTGAGAGAAGAGGGAGTGCACCTGTGTCTGCGCACACACTTGTGCACTTTAAAATCTCCCGCGACGAAGACTAGTCTACGTTGCAATTGGCCACGATGGCCGAAATGCGGTCTGGAGGACTTTATTTATTTATATCATAATACTAGCTTCTGCCCGTGGCTTCGCCCGCGTAAAAAGTAACTTTCAACTATCATCCCAAGGGGACACATTACCGGGATAGTATCTTATGTGTTAATCCAGGAAATGGTCTATCTATATGCCAATTTTCATCCAAATCAGTTCAACGGCTTAAACTTGATTGAGTAACAAACATCCAAACATCTTCACAAACGTTCACATTTATAATATTACTAGCGGCGCCCCGCGATTTCACCCTCATACGTCTCGATTCCGTAGGAATACGGGATAAAAAGTATTCTATGTGGTAATCCTAGTTATAAACTATCTGTGTGCCAAATTTCGTCAAAATTGCTTCAGCCGTCTGAGCGTGAAGAAGTAACAAACATACAAACACACACACTCACAAACTGTCACCTTTACAATATTAGTGTGATTATATAATTAAGACGAAGTGTTTGCAGGGATTTATAGGTGAAGATGACGTGAAAATAATAAGTCCTTACTAATTAACTATCTCTTAGGCACCTATCGTCGTAATTATATATGATATAATTACGAAAATGATAATAATACAACCATTTAGTTTCAGGTAACAAAGACCCATAGATAAATATATTAACTTAAGTATACATATAACAATATAACAATTATGTTAGTAAATAAAACTTAAAAACTATGTTAGTATCACTTAGATGTACTTAGTCTTTGTGCGCTCCGGTGGCACTTGTCTGCGAAAGCGGCGGAATACCACATCCTGAAGACGAAGTGAAAATTAAACAGTCCTTACTAAATGACTATATCTTAGGCACCTATTAATCCCTGCAAACACTCGAAAATGTTATTGAAAAATACACTTCGTCTTAATTACATATATCAACCTATCATAGGTTAGAAATTGTATTTTTCTACTTTCGCAGGTCCAACACATCATCATTATTTGCCCACCCTTTTCCCAACTATGTGGGGGTCGGCTTCCAGTCTAACCGGATGCAGCTGAATACCAGAATTTTACATGGAGTACATGGAACACAGTTGGTTGGTAGTGGTGCCAGAGGCAGGGAGGGGTCTTGGTATGTATAGAAATGGTCATCCATCCACGGACCAACCGCGGCAAGCGTAGCTTAATCTGTTCGATCGATCCGCGCGGCTATTATTACTTCGCTACAAGCCCCATAGGTCCAACACATATCTGTTAAATCCCAATGATAGAGATTAGTCACATTATGGCTGAAAGTATAAATTACGTCACGTATTTTAGAAAAATGTGAATGTGTGCACATGAGAGGTAAGGAAGAATGGGACTAACTTAGGGCAGGTTCAAAATAAGTTAATTTTGATGGACAAGGAAAGGGGACAGTAAGTATTTACATACTATAACTTGTACGAATTTAGCTACAGAGTGAAATGAATAATAAATATACTACATTATTTTTAGTATATGGGAAACCCGAAACACGTATCTCTAGTATTTTTATGCAAAGAATCTATGTATGTACAAAATTTCAAAACTGTATCACGAAAAATCACAAAGTTATAAGCTTGTTAAGTTACCTGGATGTCCGTACAAAAAGTTGGTTACCACTTAACACGCGCCGCCGGCTGACCGGCCGTGACCTGTGTTGTGCGCATATGATTGCGGATATGTACTTAGTGTCGCTCGGTGTCCAACTTGTTACCTTTTTTAAATATTTTTGGGACAAAATAGGTATAACATGGTGAAAAATTATGGGAATCGATTCAGTTACTTATTCTGAACAAACTATATTCAGGTTTGCAATATACTAAAAATAATGTTGTATATGTGGAAACATCTTAAGACTAACTACAATTAATATGTATAGAGCATAGTATTGCTACTGTAAGTTAAAGTGCAAACAGTATTCAACATTTCAACTGTGGAAAATACAAAGTGGTATATATATATATGAATATAAAACGTTCTTGTTCACGGAAGGTAGTTCAAGCGTCAGACTAAAGCTTTCGTCACATTAAAGGCAATCAGAAACGTAGGGAGAGTTTCAGCCCTCGTACCCACGGGCGATATTTTTCGCGCACTGGATTTTCAACGCAATGTTTTTAAATCTTACTTATCGAACAGTATGTTTTTTTTTTTAATGTACCGTGAAGCTTTCTACGAGCTTCACGGTACCGGGTGGAATAAATTAAACTACGGTTTATCACGTATGTTCAATGGATTTGAACAATTTTAAGAACAAGAATGGACCATATAGCTCCTTTTATGCACTACGTGCTTATATGTTAACTCATAGTTTACCGATGGAATCTGCAGTTTAAATGCTCGTACTTGTACATCTAGATCGAAACTAGCTTAGCTCACTTTGTGGCATGCCCTTAAGACGAAGTATTGCTTAAGTTTTTGAACTTCAGAGTTACAGTAACTATGGGCCCTTCCCTATCGTCTTCATTATCGTTACATTAATTACAAGTTGGTACTAGTTTACCTTTGTAGTATCTATCAATAGAGGGGCTATGTTTCTCTTACATACAGTTGGTACTTATTCTTCTCCTGAATTCGGTGAAGGCACAAACTTTACAAATTTAAACCCAGCATTGCTTAAATATGTTAGCGGTCACGCCCTTTATACCTGGAGGCTTTTATTTAATTTTCATTTATTAATTTTTGCTTGAATACGTATAGTTTTTTATTGTATTTCTTGGTATATTGGCGTTGCTAGCTGACATATGGCAAATAATTTAATTTAGTGTTCTGTGTCTTGTAATGTTAATTACTTCGTATACCTTGTATTGTATTCAGTCAAGTATTTTCTAACTGAACAGACAGCTGTGCTGCTGGAGAGTTTGTTGCGCCACTTCTTCTTCCCAGCGAAAGCACTAGGAAGTGGTGAAAGGTGGGCGTTTTGGGGGACTGTCTTTTGTAATTTTGACGTTTTAAAAGAGCTGATACTCAGCCTAGTTTGAATATATGACTTTTGATATTGAAAAAAAATATTGAAATGGTCTTCGTTTTAAGAAAAGGTAGGAAAATAGATAGTATTTGTGTCAGTGTTTCAAAAAAAGGTAAAACAAAAACAAACAAAAACGCAGCTGTTTCTATCTGAGAGGTCCGCGAGTCTATGAAGAGGAAACAGCAGAAAATATGGAGCTTAGCCGCGCCCACATAGTTGCTGAGCCACGCTTGAATACTTATGTAAATACTCTGGGCTCTGACTTTGTATGAAATACGGGGTTGTTGGCAAAACAAAATACTTTATCGTCTCCCAAAGTAGGCATTTACCTTAAGTTGCGAAGGAAATTGTAAATCTTCTGGTTGTCCTGAAGGGTTGTTTTTTTTCTTTTGAGAAAATAATATTTATGTAATAAATATATGCTTGCCCTCTATACAAGGTCACTCTATAAAATTAAGAAAATATAGGTTTAAAATGCTCCAAACTCCGGGTTGTTACTCCCCCCACACATTCCCCCCCTCCCCCCACACACACACTCACACACACAAACACTACTACTGCACACGCTTCTCTAACTACACAAACTACACATACACGCAGTACACACTCAACCTCACTATCAGGGTGGGAGCCCTGATAGTGACAGCAGAAGACTGACTCCTAAGTCACAGGATCTCCTAGTTTGGGAGTCAGGGTTTACTCTATCTGTATAACCTTTATTCACTGGAATCATGCGACCTAGTTTTAAGCATTGTTGAAGGTTTTTGTATAAATAAATATTTTTTTTTAATTTTAATTTTTTTTTACTGTAAACCGTTTGTACGAGTACATAACATAATTTGTTAAATTTAAATGAAGGAGTCCTGGTGATCTGAAATACAGGCCTTGAGCCTAGTTTAGGCACCAGTCTCCCACAATATAATGCCCCTCCTATATGTCACCGTAGAAATAAGGCAACAATTAAGAGTATTATTGTGGAGAAAATAAACGATTTTTATTATTTTTTATTTTTATTATTGTTACTAAGAAATTCCTAATGGAAAAACTCAGTAACAGTTTGCCCGACCTGGGAATCGAACCCAGGACCCCACGCTCAGCAGTCGCGCTTGCGACCAAGAGACAAACGGGGCAGTTCACAACATAACGATGTCACTTCATATAGCTTTTAAACTGCTCACTTTTCTGAAAAACTTAACTTCTTTCAAAGTGAAAATTTTCATTTCCACGTTTGCCCGGCAAACGCGTTTTTCACGTGTTTATAATTCAATTATTACTGCTGCTAAATCCCCTATAAGCTCTTTGCATAGCTGAAAACTACCTATGAATGTTTACGTAAGCAACCTGTACGATAATTTATTCCTAATTAGTTTTCTGATGCTTTTAACGCATCTTTATTTGACTACCAAAAACAGTTTTTTTTTTTTTCTACTAAAAACAATTTTTTTTAACTAAATTTTTCATTTAAAATCTTATTAGAGTATAATATACTGCGCATTTTAACTACTTAAAAAATCTTATAACATACTTATATAAATAAAATAAGTGTGTATGTTCTAAGTAGTTTCTTTGCAATACATTAATAAACGGACACTTCACAGTTTCGTAAAATTATTAGAGTATCACGATTTTACTCTCTGGCACAATATTTAGACGAATACACAAAATAATGATAAAGGGGGTAGCGGGTTAAGGGGGGTCTGGCGGCCCCCACCGAAGCCGGTAAAATCGTTCCAAAAATCTTGAAGAGGGTCGAAAAACAAGCAGTATAAGCTTTTTACCGACATTACAACCCCAAACGAAAACACAGTAATGGCGAAAAATATGATTTTTTGTGATTTTTATTTTTTTCAACCAGTTTAATTTATTTTTAAATGGTTTAAACGCAATTAAAAATTTGTTTTGGATGTGTGGAAGTCCCCTGAATTTTTTCAGATTTTTTGGTCAAGTAAAAACATGTGAATTTTGGTTTCAATGCGAAAAAATCTTGAAAAACGCGTCATTTTCAAGATTCAACCCTCTTATTTTTAGGGTTGTTTTCATTTTCCCGAGGGGTGCTGTATAGTATACATAGCGGAAATCGTCTTCTTTCGAATGCAGGCAATTGGACTCAATTTGGTCAATTCTGGTGAGCGGGGCGATATTTTGAAAAAAACTCGAAATTTCAACTTTCGGTAAATTACGGCGCGTACTTGGTATAATGCGTCTTTGCTATAAAAAATACATCTCTATAGGGGTTTTTGAGGTCGTTGATCACGAATTTGATGTCAAAAAAAATTTTTGACAACAAATTCACCCATACATATTTATTAACACAGGTTTGATAATGTAAAAAATATCATTGAATCACAGCATTTATACAATTTTAATATCGTGTTCAACTAATATAATCAATGAAACTAAATTTTCTGGTATAAATCATATTTTATTCAAGCTTACGTAATAGTCACACAGTAATATAAAATAGCATAATACTTTTTCACAGAGCTAAGTTAACAATTTTACAGTTTTAATCCTCGTAATGTAAAAGAAATAACAATTCATTACCTTTTATCAAATTCGTGATCAGCGATCTCAAAAACCCCTATAGAGATGTATTTTTTATAGCAAAGACGCATTATACCAAGTACCTACGCGCCGTAATTTACCAAAAGTTGAAAATTCGAGTTTTTTTCAAAAAATCGCCCCGCTCACCAGTATTGACCAAATTGAGTCTAATTGCCTGCATTCGAAAGAAGACGATTGCCGCTATCTATACTATACAGCACCCCTCGGGAAAATGAAAACAACCCTAAAAATAAGAGGGTTGTATCTTGAAAATGACGCGTTTTTCACGATGTTTTCGCATTTAAACCTAAAATTCACATGTTTTTACTTGACCAAAAAATCTGAAAAAATTCAGGGGACTTCCACACATCCAAAACAAATTTTTAATTGAGTTTAAACCATTTAAAAATAAATTAAACTGGTTGAAAAAAATAAAAATCACAATAAATCATATTTTTCGCCATTACTGTGTTTTCGTTTGGGGTTGTAATGTCGGTAAAAAGCTTATACTGCTTGTTTTTCGACCCTCTTCAAGATTTTTGGAACGATTTTACCAGATTCGGTGGGGGCCGCCAGACCCCCCTTAACCCGCTACCCCCTTTAGGACTTTAAGGCGCACACAGGAAACCTTCACAGGAAGTATTCGACTACAATGTAACAAGTCAAGATTCCACTGTAATGGATACTACTAGGCAGTGCAGAGAGATACTGAAACCAGCAGTATAATTTAGTACCATATAAATGAATAAATATTTCTTCAAATATCAATGAATAGGTTTTTATGAACTTAGAGGGTTGCTTTGACTATTTTAATTCTATAAATACATACTTACATAATATATAATACATACTTGTCATATTATGTTTAGTAAAAAAATAAATCATATTATGTTTATTGAGACTACCGAGCGTCCATAATTTGCATAGAAATATCGTGTGACTCAGAGCATCATGTCTATTATAATTACTTTAAAATCAGAAACTATTTTGGATATTTAACATTCCTTAGGTGTTTTACTTGAATTTAACTTCAGTTGAATTTAAAAATTCCACTGAAGACACACAGACAATTCATAATTTAGAACACAGAAACTTACGCGCCTGAGTGTTTTACAATTTGGATGACAATGTACGGCAACAGAGCAAAATTCTTGGATAACACTCGAACCTGATTACTTCTTGAAACAAAGAGTTACGACGGAGTCTCAAAATTTATTAAAATAAACAAGCTTTCCCTAAAATTTTCTTGGAATGATAAGCACTTGATACTAAGTGCGAAGTTGACTCCAATTACGTAAATTGAAAACTTAGCACTTCTTGCCAACGTCTAATAAAGTTCGTATCCAAGATCTGACTTTCAGGAAGTTGAGAGATTAAGCTGATAATAACTTTTACAGATCCGATTCCACAGATAAAATGGGAATAAAACTTGGTTTTAGTATTTTTATCTTTTATTTGACTATCTTTTAAGCCGACCAGCAACTGGTTACAGTTCTGTTTTATTTTATCTTCATACGTCTTCCATCATTCTCCAAACCTTATACCAACTTATCTGGGGTAACGTAACAAGTCTTCTTCTTGCATACTTCTCTATAAGTCATCATTTCGGTAAGTCCATTTTCTAGCTATGTTATCTTTCACACCACATTCTTCCTTCTTTTTTTTCTCTTATCTTTTACCGTGGACCGATGACGATGGGTCGTGTGACTGTCCACTCTTATAGCAATTCACATTCAAACTTTCCTCATTTTGTTTTTATTCTCTCATTTATTTTTTGTAAAAATGGTTACCTATATTTTCCAATGTCTGTGAATCTATTAGTTGCCTTTTTATCAAACGTAAGGTTCTGTGTTTTAGTCCTTGTCTTTTTGGATCATCCCACTCTATCGAACCTAGGTTTTGATATTCTGGTATGAATAAAACTGATCCTTCAAACAAAGAATTTCTCCGAAACCGTGCGACCAAAATCCCCATATTTTGTGCGTGGGAAGTCCCTACTACGCAGAACCCAATAACAGTGTCAATCAGCTGTCAAAAGTCAATTCAAAAAGAACTATTTTGTGCCGTAGAGCACTACAACTAAAAACCACGTTACATCACGTTCTCTTGTCCCAGCACAAGCCGTCACATAACACGCTGAATAGCGACACTTTAAAGATGTGAAGCTATTGTATTGCTTGCAGTTGTTTCACGGCGGAGGCCGCATTGTGTAGTCAGACAAACGTCACTAGCACGTCCTGTTTCCGGTAGGCTGCGCTTCAAAACTGCGCCATTCTCACCGTGTAGGGCTGTGGACTGAAGAGCGTTTTTCTTTGAAAATGTGATAGTAAGTGGGGAATTTTGATCGATAGTTTTTTCCTAAATTTCATAACATAACATCACGCTTTGTTTCCCCGAAAGATTGGGCAGAGGTGTACATCCACATTTTGCCAGTAATGGTAATATCCCATGTAATACGGATAAACCCCTACCTATACCTATCAACCGCACACAAACCCAAATTCGGGGTTGCTGCTGAGAAATTCCAAAATTCTTTCTATTATTTCGTAATGTGCCTTTTTCGAAGGGAAACTTTCATTGATACATAATTATTTTATTTTTGTAAGATTAGCTTGTCCACATCGGCTTATTTTTTTTATTTATTTTTTTCAAAGAATTCCTGAGTCTAAAGAAGGCAGCAAGATACTTATTATACAAAGTAATGCCAATAGTTAACCAAAAACGTGATACAATTAGGATATTATGGGATCGGCAGACCCAAAAGGATCATCGACTAATTAAATGAAAGAAAAGTTAGTTTGTTAGAGACTAGGTTACCAAACTAGTTTTTCCCTATATTGGATGAAACGTGCCGAAACTTGTGCAAAGCGACGCAACTAGATTGTTCAAAAATGTCTGAAAAGCCTCCGCTGTCCGTCTGTCGGTCAGCGGACTGTATCTCATGAACCGTAATAAGTAGACCGTTGAAATTTTCATAGACTGTATTTCTTTTGACGCTATAACACACAAATAATAAAAACAAATTAAGGTTACTAAAAATTAAAGAGACCATACATGAAATGTGTTTTTTTGGCGTTATTTTTCCTTGTGGTTCGAAACGGTCTTGGCCAGTTTTTTCTTTCTAAGCGTGTGATTTTGGAATTCTTCTACAAGGCTGTTAATTCAGTATTGTTTTAGGAGAACAAAAGTGAAAGATTGTGATTATTACTTGACTTAATGTGTTTTTATCTCACTACTAAATTAAATGACTAGACTATCTTAGCCATCCAAAGAAAAAATAATTATCTAATAATCATCTTCCGCTGCTCGATCATTCTCATTGGTGATACCTACATACTTCATTAGGCCAAGGGGTCCGAGCGCTCATCGAGTACTTCGGGGCATCGCCAAGCGGTTGGTCCACTCTCCACGAGACTGAGGGCTGACATATTTTTAGGCCAAAGAATCAGCATGGCAATGCTGCCAGCTGTTTCGCCACTTTTCCTACTGACAGCAAAGCGGTTGAATTTTTTGATGCCTAACGAGTTCTTCGCCTTTTATATTTACTTGTACACAATCCTAACTAATATTATAAAATAATGAACGCGAAAGTAAGTTTGTTTGTTTTGCTTTGACGCTAAAACTGCTGAACGGATTTGGATGAAATTTGACACACAGATAGACTCTGACCTCGGAAAGGACATAGGATACTTTTCATTCTGGATCGCAGACGAAGTCGCGGGCAACACCTAGAATAATATATTTTAGTGTTAGCTTGAATAATATCGAAGTATATTTCACTGGGAAATTAACTCCATAATTATTATTCAGACGAGTAAACACATTTTTTCATAATAAATCCATAATATTGTAATCTTCACTGACATTAATTGTAATGTTGGCTCTCGCCTAACTTTTAGGCAGTTAGATAAAAGAGTTGTTATTTTTTGTAATAGGGGTTGCGAACCGATTTTTTTTTTTCAAATTATTTCAACAACCCTGCCCGATTTGTTTACTTTCTCGCATTTCCTTGTTTAGATAGGATACAACAAATTTTTAAAGGCATTTTATTGCTTTATTTACCGCTCAAGCTGAATATAAAAAATGAATTTTGCTTTCATTTACGCAATATTTGAATTTCCTGAATTGAAAAAAAAAAGAACTTACCAAAATGATTAATGGTATTATCATCTCAAGTTTCACAGTAAGTAAAATTTTAAGAGCTTCTAAGAACAGTTAACGATTTTTAATTTTCATTATTTCCAAGATGATGATTTACTTGTAAATCTTCATCGAGTCCGATGAATAGTCATCTACTAAGCGTTTGTCCAACATTTTCAGATCAGTTTCAACAACACTTTAATTAACTATTTGTTATATTTAACAGGCAAGTTTATTTGTATATATTATGTATTACATTGAGAATTGAAATAATATGTACGCAAATAACAACTAATACTTAATGAATTGATGTTGAAATGAAAATTAAAACTATTCACAAACAAAAATATGGCGTCGAAAAATTCATCCGCATCGCTGTTGACTAAGACTGGCGCCATTGCCACGTCGCATGGCAATTCTTAGCCTCTGGCCAATGTAAAAGCCAGCCCTTGGGTTACGGGAAGCGTCATCCAGCCGTTTCGAAATTTCTTCAAAGAGACCATGGGTATTCGGGTCGTGGGGTCTGAAACCCACGGCTCGAAAATATAAGGTGTATACCCGAAAAACACAACTACTAATACTACTACTTTCTTAAGCACTTGTAGATGCATCTCTTAAAATATTTCATGTATATAGAGATACACCTTATATATTTTAACAATAAGGTAACTATATTTCTGCACATGTTTTGACTCCTTATGTGCAAGAATGCGTCACTTTCTGCTCATTGAAATGCTGTAATCAAATTTTCTCCTGTAATAATTAAGTGCTTCTTGAGTTAAGAACTTTCAATATTATTCAAATAATCGCTTTGAACTTTTTGGTAAGCTTTTTGCTTTGCAGATTAAGAATGAGAGTTTTTTTACGTCTGCAGTTGATGGGCACGCTTTGACTAATCAAGTATAAATAATTTTATTGAAGTTTCAAAATTTGAAAATCATAAGTATGCAGTCAAATGCTTGTTGTATTTTAAGCTTCCCCATGTAGAAAAAAAAATATTTTGTGGAGTTATTTGCTCTCTTTTAACCAGTTTAAAAGGAACCGCAAAAGTCCTTTCATTCAAAGAAACTAAACAGCTCCAGTGATTCAAAAGTATTTTGTTTTAAAGAATGTACGGAGCTAGTTTCTTGAGAGTTTGTGACTGTGCTTTGGGTCGCGTGTAAGTAAGTTTAGGTAAGATTCGAAGTCTAACAAGATACAATACAGTATTGTTTCATTGGTTTAATGTTTCTGCTACCATTTCCAGTTGTGGGTCCATTTGCGCTTGTAGGTTTTGAAAACAAAGAGTAATTACTTAAATGTCAATTTCACTAGCTACGAGTAAAAGCTAACGCATCAAATGCTGTAATTGGAAACTAACTTCATTGCTAGCTGTATTTTGTTTGATGTGTGAAAACTAATTTAGCTAGAAATGAGATGAAAACTGAGATAGAAGAAAACATCATGTAAAGTCACTGGAATCAATTATTGTTATGCAAATTGTTTGTATTATTCAAATCACAATTTTCATGTTTTGACAGGCAAATCGACACACAGTGACAGTCTAATAATTAATTTACCATCATAGAAGAATGAAACAATGCAAGAAGAAGTGCTACGCTGACTCCAATTAAATTGAGTTAGGTACAAGACATAAAAGTTACTTTTGAACCATAAAGTTCTGAGTATACGCTTATATTTATGCCATAAACATGGTTATTATAATTAAGAAATGAAATAATTCCCAGGTATTAATGCTAAAACATTTTACTTTTCAATATACCGCAAACGTAATAGAAAAACCTTTATTAAAAACAATTCCTATGTAGCACGTATTTGTAATATACATTAGAGTGTGCGCAGCGAAGTTTGTTTGCCACTGGAATTGGTCAGGAAATAAAAACTGTATGTGGAACGCTGCACAGCACCCGTCTACGTGGACCGCATACGTATCTGTGGACACTTTCAAATTATATAAACCTGCGTTTTCATACTTTGTATGGGATTGTGATTAGATATGACGGTGTTTTTAATAGGCAGAGGAAAATTAATAGTTGGTATAGGTATGTTTATAGTCCCCCTAAATGGGTCCAGGGGCGACGGACTTGGGGACGTCCGTCGCCCCCCACACATCAGGACCCGAGGCGGCGGCGCGTAGTGTTCCACGCGCGCCCCTCTTAGACGTCGCGGGGGGAGTTTAACACCTCGCTCCCCCTCCCTGACACGAGGAGGCCCGCAGGAGCGGGCCAGCACCAGCCGGGGGTTGCGGAAGTATCGTTCGTTCCCGCGACCCCCGGCGTAGGTGAGAGAGGGAACACCGGGGTGGTTTTTAGTCGGTAAGAGTCTGACAGACCCCGCCGCCCGCCCCAGAGCGGCGGACATCCATGAGGATTTTCCACCCCGAAACAAAAAAAAAAAAAAAAAGGTATGTTTATAGTATAGCTGTAAGCTAGAAGGGCTCGTGGCTAAATAATAAGCCCGACTTACGGTTGTGGGTTTGAGCCGAGGCAGGCGCTTTACTTTGTATAATTAATTATATCAGCACTGCTCACAAATCGGTAAAGGAAAACATGGTAAGGAAACCAGCATGTCCTAGAACAAAACATTTGAAGACTTGTGATATCTATCGACCTGCTCTGTGCCAACGTAGTGGATTCCACTCCCTCTCACAGAGAGAAGGCCTGTAAAAATCTCACCGTAATAACTTAGGTGAAGTGAGCTTCATTACCAGTTTTGCCAGTCGGATAACACAGACACGTCACTCAAATGCCGTAAAAACTAACTAACAAACGTCTCGATGACTCACATGAGAATGGATTTTCGACTTATATTAATTTATTAATTACCTACCATAGAGGTGTAACGTTAGTTCTGAAAACCGAACATCAATTGTACAGACGCCAGCACATCAAGCTACTACATTCTGTCAAATTTATTTAATAGATTTTCAACTTTATCCCTAAAACATAAGGTTCAAAGTTGATTGGGAAAATTTGACTGTTTCAGGTAGCTTTATGTGCTGGTGTCTGTACAACTAAGCATGACTAGGTACACTATTGATCGTTAGTTGCCCGTGGTACTATCAGTATGTGTTGAACCAATATTCATCGAATATTGGTTATGTGGGAATCATATTGATTTCTTATTACTAATTTTAGCCTGTGTTGTCCCACTACAGAGCGAAGGCTTGAGACAGAGAGAACTGGAAAGATGAAAGGGAGCATCTTTCCACTCCTCTCTGTCTCGAGCTGGTGTGCATCAATGAAAGGGAGCATCTTTCCACTCCTCTCTGTCTCGAGCTGGTGTGCATCAATGAAAGGGAGCATCTTTCCACTCCTCTCTGTCTCGAGCTGGTGTGCATCAATGAAAGGGAGCATCTTTCCACTCCTCTCTGTCTCGAGCTGGTGTGCATCAATGAAAGGGAGCATCTTTCCACTCCTCTCTGTCTCGAGCTGGTGTGCATCAATGAAAGGGAGCATCTTTCCACTCCTCTCTGTCTCGAGCTGGTGTGCATCAATGAAAGGGAGCATCTTTCCACTCCTCTCTGTCTCGAGCTGGTGTGCATCAATGAAAGGGAGCATCTTTCCACTCCTCTCTGTCTCGAGCTGGTGTGCATCAATCCTGTCTGTTGGCGACAAGCTCGTCCCGACATCTTTTCTAGAGTCTGCCTCGATGTCGCCGGGTGTTTTCTGGGACCAACATTGTGGTAGGTTTGGCATTATATTGATGCCTACATGAAGCTAGAACGAAGATCATTTTGAATGCCTAAAAGATACTTACGCGTTCTACTACATCCCGAAGGAAGCAGAAAACTTATTCCAATTGGAACTATCAATAACAAACACTTATGTCCATTAAAAAATTGAAAAATAACCAATACTCGCACATCCATCTTGTACCCACCATTTCTCGAGCCGTTAATTACAAAACGATATTACGAAGTATTGATGCAATTGCTTGAAAAATATATAATTCAAGTGAGAGATATTTCGCTCGTTACGCGAAACACTGCATTCATAAACAGTTGGCTTTGTTCCAATGCTCTGCACAATTTGTAGAGTCTTCAACGCTCTATGACGAAGCAAAAACGTGACTAAGAGAAGACTCTTGCGTCAGCAAACTGTTGTTAGGGACGCTTAAGCAGCTTAATTATAGCCAATAGCTTTATATGATAAGATGCCTTCGAGCATCTTGAGGAGGTATTTTGATACTGCTTAGATTTTGCTTACGTTGGAGGGTTCGATTCTTGTGTTCGCAGCCTTTGTAGTAACACTAACAATCTCATATGTAACTTTATTAATGGTGTAGAAAGTTAGTAAATATCGTACGCGTAAAGCTAAGGCTCTTTATTTTTTCAAAGAGTTTGGTAGGAAATTACTATCGAAGTTTTCTTTATTATGAAGGCTTATAGCACAATATCCAGTACATACACTGGATATTGTAGGGGCCCGTGGATAATAACAGCCGCACACGTCGATCTATCAGGTTAAGCTACGCTTGTCGCGGTTGGTCTGTGGATGGGTGACCATCTTTACATACCGGGACTCCTTCGTTCCTCGGAAAGCACGTTATCCCGGCTGCAAGCCGTTGATCCCGGCTGTCATTCGTGGATCTTTGACAGTCGTTATGCATAGTCAGAAGCCCGAAAGTCTGACAACCAGTCTTACCAAGGGGTATCGTATTACCCAGTAACTGGGTAGTGGAGCTCGGATAGGCAGTTGCTCCATGTAAAATCCATGTAAAATACTGGTATTCAACTGCACCCGGTTAGACTGGAAGCCAACCCCAACATAGTTGGGAAAAGGCAAGGCAGATAATATTTTTTTTTTTTTTAATAATAAATTTCTTTATTGCCACAAAAACAGGTTACAGAAAAAATTGAGACCCTGGCTCCAGAGCTAGGTTAGAGTACCTGTATTTCAGGAGCCATAATGACAGCACAATATCCAGTGTTTGTTATTTTTTTTAATGCTAAAAGCTTGTAGCGGATGATTCAAAATCAATACGTTTTTACTCACATGTGTATTCTGCCCGCGGTGGTTTTGTGAATCGGATTGTGGTAAATATTACGTTGAGCCTTGCCGAAATATGGATGTAGATATACAATATTTTTTTGAGCCATGCTTTAATAAACTTTGTTTTAATAAACATAGAGAAAGATTTCTTTGACAATAATAAAATGTGTAGGTATAAAAAAAAATAAGTTAGTAAAAATAATAAAATAAAAATAAAAATGTTTTTTTCTCAGACAACTATAGTCCATAGAAGAGGTTAGTAACATAAATCTTATAAACTATGTTAGCACAATTAAAATTGGAAAACAATATAATAATTCTTCACTAACCTACACCTGTCACATGCTGCAGGGTAATTGCGTAACATACTATCAGTAATAATGGGTTTCATTTTGACAGTTCACCATCATTTATTGCGTTATTTAAGTTGTTGAGCAGACACATTTTTTGAACATATGGAGTAATGTATTAGCAATATGTTTCAAAATGATTCAAATTGAGAATAATAGTGCGTTACGCAATTAGTGCCGGTCAGTGAAGCGGCGCAAGACCGCCGAGTCCATCCTTAATAGAGACATAAGGAAATGAAAAAAAAAAAATCAAACTAGGCTGAGAATCAGCACTTCTTGAACGTAAAAATTACATAAGACAGCACTCCAAAACGCCCACCCTTCACCACTTATGGAGGGAATAAATACGTTATAAGATACATCATCTTCATTCTGCCCGGATGTGATGATATACTAATGTTCTTACATAATTAATTTATAAAATGTTGCTACAACACAATCAAAACCTTCTTCCATTTTTCCCCTTTACTGTGAAAATGTAAGAAAAACGTCAAACAAACATTGTTACGCTTTTTGATTTCCTAGTGTTTACACTCTACCATGATCCGAATTCAATTCTACGCTCGCGCGGATATGTGTATCCTGTAAACTGCGAACAAGTGTCATTCGTCCCTTATAACGTTAGTAGACTTTTTTGCACCGCAACTAGGGCAGATTCACTTGTTTTTTTTAATGTTTAGATACTAATTGTTTTTTATTTTCCAGGTATACCTACAACTACGTAGGTGTACATGGAAAATAAAATAAAAAACAATTATGTATGAAAATCTGTTTTATAGCAATAAGGTAATATTTATTTATTTAATACTTCAAGCACATAAATATAAAGAGGCGGACTTAATGCCATAGGAATTTTCTATCAGTCAACCTTTGGGTGATGCAGAGAAAAGTATTTCTTGGAAAATATCTAGAAGAGAAACATAATGTACAGACGCCAGCATATCAAGCTACCCGAAACTGTCAGATTTTCCCAATCAACTTTGAACCTTATGCTTTAGCGATAAAGTTGAAAATCTATTAAAGAAATCTGACAGCTTGATGTGCTGGCGTCTGTACTTTCGAATTTATGAAAGTGTAGATGAATCTACTGGAGGTCCTTGTTTCAGACTTGGTTTCATTGTTTTTAATATGTGTCTTCACATATTATACTATATATATACTATATATATAATTGATTATATTTACATACCGTGTGGACCCTCATGATCTACTATGCAGGTATTCCCAGTTTCTCATAAACTAGTGTTTAGTTTCTAAGCTTGTCTAAATTAATATGAAGGCATTGTTTGTGAAGAGACAATAAATCATTTGAATTTATTTTAATTGAATTGGAATCACGGCCTATTTTGGGTCAATGAAAAACGGTTTTTTTAGAAGTTGCAGTTGAAGCAGATGCTTACTTAAGATATAGCATACAAAATAATGATATGTATCATGTATGGCTATGGCTTTTATTCCTGTAACATGAACTGAAGTTCCCGAAAATGTCTTGTTTATAAAAATAATAAATTTCTTACGATGTTTAGTTATAAAATGCGTTGAGCGCTCCTAGTATCATTATTTTAATACCATATTTTCCGGAAACATAGTCAAGTTAATCAGGAAATATGCATAGGTAATTAAATGTTTGAAGGAAACTCATACGTAAGAGTTGTAATTCTTACAATTCTGAAAGGTTGTGTATAAAAGCTTTGCATTGGTTTGAAAGTAGGATATCGCAATAAGACATGTATTTGCAAGATAGGGATTTTGGAGACAAACACTCTATAGACCAAACTAATACAAAAAGTCAAACTATATAGAAATGGTGGGCGTCTAAATTCTACGTTAAGAACCAACCATTGATTTTTCCAAAAACAAGCTTCATTTCTGAATTTTATGTCTACACGCTGGAAAATACTGCAATCGTAACTCGTTAGTCGTACCTCAAACCCCTAGATAAAATATAAGAGCCCAGTTATGTAGAAAATACACGAAACTATTTCGAATAAATTGTAACTGTCTGCTGGCCATTTCCCGAGCTTTCGAGGCGCCTAATAAGCCATTTAAAACTAAAAAAAAAACTCAGTACAATTTCTCGTCAGGAGAACGTTGGAACTCATTTCGTTTCTCATTACTCAAAATCCGGCGCAGGTAGTGTGGAGATAAAAAATACATGCTGCAATAAATTTAAAAAATGGGAGTATGGAATACTCTTGAGAGGCATAACGTTAACAAATTACGGCAATTTCCAATATGTAACGTATTTCGATGGCAATTTTCTCGGTAACCTTCGTCGGAACGGTTTGTGAGGCGAAGTGCGTTACGATGTGTCATCAGCGATGTACAGACGCCAGCACATCAAGCTACTACATTCTGTCAGATTTCTTTAATAGATTTTCAACTTTATCGCTAAAGCATAAAGTTCAAAGTTGATTGGGAAAATCTGAAAGTTTCGGGTAGCTTGATGTGCTGGGGTCTGTACATATTTATAGCTGAAATCGCACATGCATTGGTGTGAAACGTGCCTTTACTTTTCTCGATGGAAGCCGGGAAAATTGAGTACTCTTTAAAGATGAAGCTTGCTTACTTTTGATAAGCATAATCAGCCTATAATTTTCCCACTGCTGGGACACAGACCTTCTCTCTCCGAGACGGAGTGGTCTATAATCTACCACACAGTCCTAGTGCAGATTGGTAAATGTCACATCATGTCTTCGAATTTTTGCTTCTAGAACATGCCGGTTTCCTCAAGGTGTTTTCCTTGACCGTTTTGAGAGCGGTGGTGATGAAATTATTTACACAAAGTAAAGCGGCTGACTGGATTCGAACCTACTACTTGTAAGTCGCGGCTATTACTGCTGGACCACCACTGCTCAATCAATGTAATTAACAGTAAGTACGTATTGGTAAGCTTACAGATTACAAAACCAAGGTAGAATACAAGAAAATGCTGTTCCAGTAAGGCAAAGGTATTAAAGTTGAGGGCCAATTGGCATAAATATAAGAAAATGCTTGAATATGAATGTGTGCTTGGAACTTAACGACTTTACTGCTGTGAAGATTTGGCTGCACTACAAAGGATTTAACCGGGATTAGCATATGTAAGTACACATACACATACACACACAGTTACATACACAGGTACACACACAGGTACATAGTTTTGTAGTTTTCATCTCGAAAAACCAGGAATGTTTCACATGAATGGAGCCGTGACGAAACAAGATTCTACATAAGTCGCGTCGCGGATTTGATCGGAACTTATGAATCGTCTCACGTCATTCATGTCGAACAAACCAATGCGTTTCGTTGCTCGACAAGTCTCATATTTTCTCGTATTACTGTACCACAGCACGTCTCGATAAGACTATATTATTTTAAATTTATAAATACGCTTTAAAAGGAACGTAGGTACCTAGTACTCATGATAATCAACAACTTTGGACATGTGTAGTTTGTTGCGGCATTTTTCTCCAACTAAAGCACTAAAAAGTTGTGCAGGTCAGGCGTTTTGGGAGATTGTATGTAAAACTACCTAGTTAAGATAAAACCCTTTTCTAGTTTGCAATTTATTTTTGTTACACATGAAACTAAAGCCAAACCATCATTTACCATTTTGCTCATACGTACAGCTAAAGCGGCGAGCCCAGGACTGGCGAGCCTCACCCAGCTTGGGAGTGAAATGCTTATTTATCATTATTATTATTATTAAGACACTAACAATACTAATCTAATACCTAAGCAGCATCATTGTTACTAACACTAAAATACTAACAAAACTATGGATACTGTAGTCCGAAATAAAGTTTTATTATTATTTTATTATTAAAGCATTATCATATTTGCACGAAACAGCTTCAAACATTATTCAGCTCAAGCCAGCGGTTTAGCAGTAGGTAAACCTGGCTCAGCCTTACGTCATTCTAAACCAGTGGTAAGCCAGTTACAGCCACAGGTGACGTTGTAAAACACTGACTTCTACTTAGTAAGTTTATGCCGTTAGCACATGAGTGCAGCGAGTAGGCGAAAACCGCGATATGAGAACAAAACGTATATGAAAGTCATTCGTCAAGACGTTTCGCCGGGGAATCGTTAGCGTAAGGCGTAAGGCATACTTGGGCGGAAAATTCGAATATAATTATGATGTCTATAGATACCTTATGTTCGTAAAAAACGCCTCCCATACACAGCTTGCGACTGAGCCGAGTCTAGCGATAAAAATCAACTGCAGCATAATAATTCAGCGAAACTGCCGAAAGAAGTTTGCTGATTGACATGAGGAGAATGAAAGCTATATACAGAAAAAAAAACATTAAACAGTTCGCAAACTTTAACCATAAACTCGGCATATGATTCTAGACACAAATTAAGACTGCCGAATCGAATGTCCCAACCTGAACAAGTGTACAACACGTCTCACTGTTCTAATAGCTTTAAAACTATGGTTTAGTGTGCATACAACTACACTTAGTGTAATTTCGAAATGTATTTTAATTTATACTTTAACTTGTGTTCAGGATTATATTCGAGGTAGCTTTTAGCCCCTGAAGTGCTAAGTTGTACATACGTGGGGATAATAAGCTTCTTTACGTTAAAAGCTTAGTAGGTGGGTAATGGCACTTACGTGAGGATATCTGCTGTGTGAAATGGAGTAGGTAAGTCTGTAATTCTCCGATGAGAACTTAAGTAAATTGAACTCGCAGATTGAACAATTTATTTAGTATTGTTACAAACTTGATTCTAGATTATGTAGTTATCTAATGTTTTTCTATATTAAATTATTTTAATGAGAGACTTATCTATAGTCTGTTGCAAAATTACCTGATGAAAGTGTATACAAACCCTGTTTATGCTTCATTCAAACATAATCACTAAATATCTCACTAAAGTTGGAATTGTTTACACACTCACCCGCATTTTGCTAACCACTGTTTCCAACACGTATTGTTTGAATAAAATTATTAAATTATAATTGTAAATACATCGTCAAAAATTGAGATTATATAATTAACCTGAATTGTCAAATGAAAGCACTAGGAAGTGGTGAAGGGCGGGCGTTTTGGGGGACTGTCTTTTGTAATTTTGACGTTCGAAAAGTGCTGATTCTCAGCCTACTTTGAATAAATGACTTTTGATTTTGATTTTGGTTTTGAAAAATACCATATGATGATTTACAATTATAATTTCGGATTCAAGTATTCAAATAATCAAATCTAAGCACTCAATTCGTAAGTGGCATCCCTAGGTATATTTTCTGATCCATTTCTTTACATTTTAATGAGATTTTTTTGGAACAGACTAAACTTATCTGAATTTTATAACAAAAAATAATAGTAGTACCTACGCCTGAGCATAGGCTTAAATCCATTGAAAAAAAAATTCTCAATGCAAAACAAACCATTATAAAACTAAAACCCAAAATACACTGCCAACTCGAGGCTACAACATGTCAAAGCGATAGCACTTTTATACGTCTTTGTTTTTATGATATGGAACCTTTTGCCCTTTATTGTTTTAGTAATATCACGCAAAGATAAATGCGAAAACTCTACCCGAAGCTCCGCGAAACGTCTTTTTGTTCCTTTGTATAAAATATGTGGATTTTCTTTCTAAAGAGATTATTATTTTATAATGAGTATCTTTATTTTGCATACTATGGTTTTATATTCTATAATAGTGGAAAGTAGATTTTACTCCTTATTCTTTGTTATGAATTTTCACAATGGAGTCTAGACATAGACAAGTTAAAGACTAGACTTCTTTAAGCATAATATTACAGCATGGAATTCCTAGTACCTAGCTTAATTATTTCTATGGCACAGTAGTTTGTAAACGAATGAATACGTATTATACAAAACCCTTTAACATTTTAAATATTTCAAAGACATAATTATGTCTAAAACAAGAAAAAACGACATACTAAACTATATATGTACTACAACTATACTATCATAAAGCATAATAATAAAAAAATATTTTGAAAAAAAAAAACAACTTAAAATACAACGAAAACTTCTATTCTATTATATTTTCTCTATGGCCATGGCGAAGAAAAGTGATATGGCAAATCATGCAAGAAAAAAAAAACAAAAAGAAATAAAGAACCAAAACTTTTGAAGTAGTTAAACGAGACGTCAAAAGAGGGTGAAAAGTCAAGTTGCAAATGTGCAGCAAACCGAAAAGTTCCATAACAAGTAGAACGAGGCACCAAATTACTGGCGCATTTAACTTGCCGTGATTAATGAAACATCGCCAACTTCCCTCTCAAAGGTAATGGGTACGACAGACCGACTCTCGACAGACGATCTGACTCTGGTATTACCGTATTGCTCTGCATGGTGTTAGGGAAAATATTTTTTGGAACTGGGAAGACTAAGTGTAAACAGTATTGCTAGGATTGTTTGAAAATATTAATTTCAACACCTAAGATGTGATATGAGCGAGAGGCATTAAATTAAACCACAATATATTTTGTGTTTGTTATGTTTGATGAGAGGGGTAGCCAAATGGGCGTAGGTGAAATTTGTTTTTTTTTTCCGGTTTTATGCGCCCCTTAAAACGGATACCTTATTTTATTAGTTTCGTGTTATAAAAGCATGCAATTTCGGATATTTCCTTTAAGTGTCGGCACTAATCTCCGACCATGTTTGTCTTGTCACTATACCTGTCTATTAGAAAGGTCGTAAATCTCCGAGGATTTACTGCATACGATCCTAGACGCTGGCGTCTACTCGGCAGTTGATGATCTTAGTGTCCATAAAGCCACTGTTAGATGGGATAAAAAAGATTTTATAAGAATAGGAATAATAGGAACGATAAGAGGTGTGAGCTTTGAGATGGAAAATGTAAGTATTCTTGTTTTTGTGGATTAATTTAGACTACGGCTGCAATTTTTCAGAATATTGAATTCTTTTAACAATGCAGGGTGACAGGAACATTGACAAGTACATGATTCTGAATACCCTGCGTTGAGGGGTCTAGAATAATGTGCTGAGTTCATCGTTACAGTTTACGGAATCCATTGCTTCACATTTTCGAAAAATTGGCCTGCTCAACTTCTACGTAAATAACGCAATGAATGTTGTTGAACTGTCAAAATGAAAGCTATTGGTACTGACAGTGTGTTAAGCACGTAATTACTCCGGTGATCATTGAATAGGCTGTATATTATCACGCTATTGGCTATGGAGGATTGCAATATTGAATTACCAATGTCAATAGAATACACAGTCACGTGAGCGGAGGCGCGGGCCCAGCTCGATTTAAAATATATAATAACATATGATCACACCCTATTTCCCTGATGGTTTGGGTAGAGATGTAAATACTTTAGAACACCTACATTGCTCCAGTTATGTTTGAGTCCCATGTATTACAGGGCGAGCCATCAACCGTACACAAAACCTGACTCCGGGCTGCGACGGATAAATTCCATATAGAAAAAACACACTTACAAAAAAAAAAAAAAAACTTACTACTTCCAAAAAAGACACTACAAAGTAAAAAATAACCTTTCGGAAGACGATGTCGGTGGTGGATCGCATTTTTGTTGTTTGCCACCGACTTCCGAAATTAAAGTTATTTTTTGCTTTGTGGTGTTCTTTTTGGAAGTCGGTTATTATTTTTTTGTAAAAAACTTTTTTTCTACAACGTGTAACGTTAAATGCGCAAAACCACAGACACCCCAACTGATTTTTAATTCAATTGACCTATTTCAGACATAAAATAAGTTATTAAAAAAATTGTAAAGGTTTTATGTGCTGTTTTAGTTTTACTGGCCATTCTGATCGTTTCTTGCGTCTGCGACGACGCTTTACCGAGAAAGGAGTCGTCACCGGGCCGCTGCGCCGCGCTGACATTGGCTTGCTTGACCTATTAATAAATAGACACCGCAACGTTTTTAATGAAGATTTTTTGAAAAATGTGACCTATATTAAAAAGTGGTTCAATTAATTCTGCTCGTTATTCTGATCCAACTATTTTCAGGTTTTGCGCATTTAACGTTATACGTTGTATATGGAATCTATCCGTCGCAACCCGGAGTCAGGTTTTGTGTACGGTTGATGGCAAGTTAAGCTACGCTTGTCGCGGTTGGTCTGTGGATAGGTTTTCTGTCTTTACATAACAAGGCCCCTCCGTGCCTCGGAAAGCACGTTAAGCGGTTGGTCCCGGCTGTCTTTCGTGGATCTTTGACAGTCAAAAGCCCGAAAATCTGACAACCAATCTTAGTATACAGGATGGCAGTGTGGCACTGACAGTAAACAACCTGTTACCATGAATTCAGTAGGCTCATAATTCTGAACCCCCGTTGAAATTTTTCGTCGGTTATTAAAAAGAAAATTAGCTCTGCCATACATTTGGACCACGTAGGTGTTCGTTGGTTTGGTGTTGTTGGTTCTTTTCTATGAAACAGCAGATTCTTTTCTTTTTTTTTTTTATAACTTACTATGAATTTCTACGCTAGAGGAGAAATTACGAAGAATTTCTAGTCTAGAATCATGTATGAATTCATGGTTTCAGTTTGCGCGTCGTTGACCATGCCACCCTGTATTTGAAGAGAGAAAGGGGAGGGCCAAACTCATTGTTGCGACCAAAACAGGTAAACATCAAAAGACCGTTTTCAATAAATGCGAATATATCATCATCGTCATCATTGGCAAGCTTGACATAAAACCAGGGAAGCATGACATAAAAGGGTGGCACCTTTTATGTCATGCTTCCCTGGTTTATGCAAGTCTCATCCAGATGCTCCCTGCGATCTTCTATTGAATGCGAATGAATAATAATAGAAAATGTTTAATAGAAAAATCTCAGCCAAATAAATTTTGAATTTAATCAGTTATGCGGCTAATGCTAAAAGAAGAAAAATATTGAATGGTATTGAGAGGAAAAGGTTCGCTATAAATCAGTATTTTCCGGTTAATAAATCATACAGAAATTCGTGGATTTATTCCTTAAAACGGAGGTATTACGCTAGCTTAGAAGTGGTAGGGGCAGTCAACGATGATAATAATTTCACACTTTATTTCTTTTGATAAAATGAGGTGTTTGTGGCTAAATAATAAGTCAGCTATAGTTGCCGCGGCCGGATCGTGGATGGGTGACATTCCTTTACATATCGAGACTTTGTCCCTTTGAAAATACGTTAAGATCTTTGATAGTCTTTATAGTTGGAAGTCCAAAAGTCTAACAACCACTTTTACCAAGGGGTATCGGGTTACCGAGTAACTGGTTTGTTGAGGTCAGATAGGCAGCCGCTCTATGTAAAATACCGGTATTCAGCGGCATCCGGTTAGACTGAAAGTTGACCCAAACATTGTTGGGAAAAGGCTCGGCAGATTGATGTGACTTCTTTTGATAAAATATTTTAATTACATTTTACAAACGACTTCGACCGCGTGATTCGGGGTAACAAACTGTTAGGTATCCATTAGCACCATGAAGTAACTCCCTAATTAAAATTAAAATTTACTTATTTGTTACAAATCTTAATGCTATTATTCTTTTCTAAACAAAAATAAGTAACAAGAAGTTTCTGAATAACAAGAGGTTTTTTGAAATGAAATCGAAAAACGGTCCGTTGAAAACATAATTATTTCAATTTCTATTCATCCAAGCGATGAAAAACAACTAAAATTCTAAAAGATACAATTTTTATTTGAAAACGAACCGACGCACCCATTTTGTAAAAGAAATAACAAATTATATTCTGTCATTCCGAATCCCCGCGTAATAATACAGAGATAATAAAATTCTGCAAAATTACATCTTATTTTCATGTTGCCTAATGTTTATCTTTCATTTTTTAAATAAATACTGTGTCTTTTACAATTGTATGAGATCCGAAAAAAAAAATAGGATTGCATTTGTTTTACTCAATTTTTATGCGATATTTCTCATATTTAATGTTTTATGACACATTTTAAATTGTGACGATTAGGTTATCACATTAATTGACAGCACGTATTTTAAACATACATAATTAAAATAATCATATCATTTATTCGTTTGAGTATTTAACAACATTAAACCTAATTATAACGTCATCTGCCTAGCCTTTTCCCAACTACGTTGGGGTCGGCTTCCAGTCTAACCAGATGCAGCTGAATACCAGTATTTTACATGGAGCGACTGCCTATCTAACCTCCACAACCCATTTACTGGGTAATACGATACCCCTATAGGTAAGACTGGTTGTCAGACATTCGGGCTGCTGACTACCCGTAACGACTGTCAAAGATCTACGAATGACAGCCACAGTTCTAATAACAAACAGACTAAATTATCTGTGTGTATTTATACCCATCTATAATTAAACAGAAACGCAACATACTGAAATCAGCAGTTGAAACCGCAGCTCAAGTTGAGACATAATTTTTTAATAAAAGCGACGCCACCGGAGTTAGATAAAGACTCAACTACCATAGGTAAACAGACGTTCTAAAATAATCAATCACAAAGTAACCATAAATTGATCTCTAAAATATTATTTCTGGTAAAGTTTAGACTGTGACTAAAATTAATTTCTTTTAGTTAAAATATTTTACACTAGGCTATTAATCCAGCCATTATTTTTATTTGTTTGAATATAAAAATAATCAATGAATCTTTACCTCCGTAGGAAATAGACTTCGTATTTTATTTTTAATTTGATAGGGATTTGTGAACGTTTTTCTCCACAAATCCCCATTGAAGTATCACAGAGCTCGTAATGGGGATTTGTGGAAAAAAGTCCGCAATTACCCTGTGGATGGGGATTATCAATGGGAATAAGTGGAATAACCCAATTAAATCTATTTCTAAGTTCGTAGGGACAGTCAGAGTACTGAATTGTTTAACAAATTAACTACCAGCTAAAATTGTCCGTATATTCATATCACAACTGTTAATTATTACTATGTCATATCCATATGTTTTTTACTGTGTGTACATAAATAATAAAATAAATAAATAAACTGTCATTCCTTGACAGTTTATAGTGATTATTTAATATATAGGTAGGTAGAAAGATTTTGTAGGGACCTATGTAAATAAATGTACAGACGCCAGCACATCATGCTACATAAAATCTGTCAAATTTCTTTAATAGATTTTCAACTTTATCGCTAAAGTATAAGGTTCAAAGTTGATTGGGATTTGACAGTTTTGGGTAGCTTAATGTGCTGGCGTCTATACAAGAACTTCGTGTCCTTGTATCGTAGAGTTTTCCATTTCAGAGATATTTTAGGACAAGTATTTTGTATTCCCTTTTATAAACAGATATACTGCAACATTTTACATGATATTATATTGTTTGGTTCCAAATATAACTCTTTATATCCTCAGGGCAAAGACGAGGCTTTAGGATTGAATATATTATATCTTAGAGTACTTACTGTGAGTATTTATAGTCAAAGTTTAATGGATACATTTAGCGTTCGTCGTGTTAATTATGTTCTGTTTGCTAACAATGATCGATGATGTTGTCTTGTCACTGTGTCTATACTCAATGTACACATGCGTATTTTTATGAAGATTATATTCGTGTAATACACTAAAAGCAGTAGCGGTAAGGCATGGTATAGTTATATGAGTAGTTATAAACAGATAGGTGAAGACCGGGAAATTATAAAATTTCTACAGTCGAAGCTCTCTATAATCAACCGCTCGGTGCAGGAAGTGACCACTATAAGACGGTCCCCACTACTCGCATTTATTTTCTCCTCCTCGCCTCATTTATATGTAAGCGGCAGTGTGTGCGTGAATGCGCAACTATCTGCGCGTGAGGAGAAGTTGTTTAGATTGTGAGACCTTAACAACTTCTCCCCATGAAGGTATTCATGCATATGCATTTCAATATTCTATATTTCAAAAGCGCGCTATGCATGATTTCAATATGGCGCCTGCACGTTTTCCGGTCTTTGTAGAGTGGGGATACATTACTTGATTATAGAGGACTTTTTGGTCTTGATTATAACGGTACTTGACTATAGAGGGCTTAATTATAGAGAGCTTCGACTAAGTAGGTTTGTAGAAACACTTTTACACGTCAATCGTATTTCAAAAACTAGATGAGGTCGGTGTTTCCTACTCCGAGAAGAGAGGCCGAAACAAACTCAGAGGTCACAATCTCGTTTAAAGTCTGGACGTAATCTTGGTCAGGCCATGTGAAGACCATGTAGATTTATATCTGAAATGGTCTTTTGAGGAAAGAATGATCCAGAATTCGTGGACCGGTTTATAAATATTAATGCTCAATAAATTAATGCATTAATGCATTTATTAATGCTTAATGCAAATTGGCTAATAAATTAAGTGGTCCGTATATTCAAATTACAATAGTTATTCTTTAACAGTTATATGAAATGGTTGTAGCACGGCACTCCTGTTTCATGTCTATTATTATATGTATATATTTATTTAGATTAGTATAATATACATTTTGTATATATTCATTGTATCGTGTAAATGGTACACCACAGACTACCTACAGTATTTGTCTCTCCTTTCCTTTTCAATTCATCCAAAGGTTATCTTTAAAAGATCGCTCTTAGCGATAAGACCGCCCATTGTTTCACCCTTTGCAAAATTTCTATATTTATGTCTATAATTTATATGGTGTACATAATAAAGAGTATTCTCTTCTATTCTAGCTTAATCCCACAGCTGGGTAAAGTCCTTTCTCCATGATTAAGGTATTTAAATCCAGTGCAAATGTTGACCATTGCCTGGTTTGATCCTGCTGTCCCCTTATCTGGGGCAGGGTTCAACCTATTGGTAAATGGTTCAAAGTTCATTGTGCATACAACATACGTAGGCAGTCAAGTTTTTGAGCTGCTAATGTGATTTGCGCATCTTTTCTTAATTACAGAGATACACTTAAATTAAAAGGATCCGTCCCAATAATGTCAGTGTTTTTGCACCCAAATTATGAAGCCATTATTTCCTATTTTTGATCCATTTTCCATGTATTCATCACTGGCACACATACTTGTATGACGGAATTATAAGCCTTCAGCTATGAGGAATTCTTTCTACCTATTTTGGGGGTAGTCGTTTGATTGATGATGTTACCGGGGAAAAGCCTCCCATGGATATACTTAGCTTTTGAAACATGTATCGAAAGGTGTTAATACATTTTATTTTGTATAAGTACCTTAAAAACAAGATAACTGGGTTGATTTTTGTCACTATAATTTTCAGGTATGGATTACTAGCTGCGCTCCACGGTTTCGCCCCCATAAGTCTCGATCACGTAGGAAAATCGGGATTAAAAAGTATCCTGTGTCGTAATCTAGGTCATGGCCCCATGTGCCAAATCCGAAAAACAAGCAAACATACAAAACATCTAATCTTTTCTCTTTATAATCTGTTATTACATTTCTAAATAGTGGCGTCGATTCTCTTGTTCACAAACTAAACTAAATTTAAGTCGAATGCATTTTTTTCATTCTATTTCATTAAGAAAAGGACAGAAGATAAATATTAGTTTAGTCCTGTCAAATTAGTCAGCCCCTGACATGAATTAACATATTTTTAGCTGCCAATTTTATAATCACGTCTAAACTTGTCTATGGAGTATCTTAATTTGATAGGACTAAACTAATATTTATCTTCAATAATAATAATATTAATAATAATAATAATAATAATAATACTTTATTTGCCAAAATGCAGGTGTACAGAGTAGTATAATCTTAAATATTAAATGTGGCCCATTTACATTCTACCATAACATGTGGTGTGCAAATATTTACATAGGTATACATTAAATTATTAAAAATGTCCTAATATTCCGTACAAATGTCCGCTTAAATAAATTCATTGCAAATATTAAATTTCACCGTACACACAATTAAAAAAAAAAAATGTCATGTCAATGTTACATCCGTTACCAATATGATTATTATAAAATGTTAGATTTTTTAAATGTTAATGTCCATGAATATTGTTATAATGTCAAAACAAAAAAAAAATAAAAATAACAAAAAATATATAATAGTAAGTAAATGTCAAATTAAAAAATCAATAAAATATAAATATAAACCAGATTTATTGACATTACTTTCTTTCTTCGACATGTGACATAAATTCATTAACTGTGTAAAAACATTTTTCTTTAAGCCACTGAATCAGCTTTTTTTTAAACATAATCAAAGGTAGTTCTTTAAAGGCATTTGGTAGTTTATTGTATACCTTAATAGCCATTATAAACGAATTTCTTTTATATAAATCGAGCTTGCATTGTGGCAAGCAGAGCCTATGTTTGTCCCTTCTGTCCTTTTCATAACAAAATACAAATAAAAATATGCAATGAACATAAATCTAGTTTAGTTTGTTAACAAGGTAATCGGCGCCATTAAGGCATTAAGTCCGCCTTTGTACCTTTTGTGCGAGAAGTTTAAATAAATAAATAAAAAATATTAAATAATTGTGGCAACGGCATCACGAGCAGAGTCCAAGCTACCAGTGGTCAGTAAGTACTCTAGAGATAGGAAACTCGTCACTATGTGTGCCATTTCCAGGAGTACTGCTTTTTGAAACAAGGGCTTGATTCAGAAAGTAGTACTCCATAACACGACTTGACGCAGCCATACAGTGAGAGCCTCATGAGGTGTTTGTCGCTTGTCTGTGCTATATCCATTTACCGTAATGATTATATTATCGGTTCAATGATTGCAGAGTCCGCGTCTCGTTATTAATTATTTATTATCACGTCTGGGTTTTATACATATATAAATGCTATAAAGTCAAATCATATTTCATAATTATTTCATAAATTATGTTTTAATAGTCACGTTCAATAGCCTTGTTATGGAACCTATTTCGAATAAAATCCTGTTTACAACCAATTATTATTTTATTATTAAAATGGAATTAGCAATAGGATATCATAATCGTGTCTTAGATTTGTTTATATTATGCAGAGATTAATAACGAAGCATACAAATCTAATGATAAGGCTAAGAATGCGTAGACAGGCTAAGGTGAAAATAATCAAATTAATATGTATATATGCTACATTGTTGGCTTTAAGTCTTCTTAATTACAGTGTAGTGATATGTAAAAGCAAGTAAATAACACTGGGAAAACAATTATGTAGGTACTTGGTCCATATTTGCATAAACTCACGGATTTTCCCATGCCAGGTAGAAACTACCTACATAACACCACGTGCTACAATTCTATACACCAACAAGAATAAAAAAAAAAATTTGGGAGAAATCTTCAATTCATTAGTAAAAACAGGGTGGCAAGGACATCGACGCGGAACCTGTTACCGTGATTACCTGTTACATGATTCAGTACATGACGCAGGAAGCCAGCGCCAGAATCATGTGTTTTTGGGATGCATTCAGAAGAAGCCTCCTCTAGTAGCGCAGTTGCAGTTTATTCCGCCAGTTACAGTCACACCTAACAACTGATTTGAGTGGCCAATTCTTCCCTTGCGTTGGTAGGACCACCCTCCCATCGGAGTCCGGTGTAAGGCAGCCTGCTGTGTTTCGTCGATGCGTGGGAGTTCCAGAGCCTTAGGCATCTTCTGGGTACGCTCGTTCCATCATAGACCTCATCCATCGCTTTCCATCAGGCTTGATCGAGGTCAAGAACGGAACCATTCAAACCATTAAAAATTCATAGAATCAGAATAAATATCGTCGATAGGTATCCTATCACCTTACCACCTTTGCATTTTTTATCCACAATTACCTATACAACTTCCATATCAAGCAAGGTATATACCATGTACATAAATAAACATCGGAACCCGGAATCAGCGAGTAGTTATGTTAGCGTAGTTATGAGCCAAGTTCAGATCCGGTCAATAGTGCCAGTTCACACAGATGGTTCCGCATTATTACGAGTAGGTCGCGGTATTGTTTTTATAAAGGAAACTTTTAGTTTTGTTGGGAAGTTTATAATTTTATTTACCGAATAAATGTTAGTTATTCAATAAATAAAATTATAAACTTGCTGTTTTTAATGCTACTATAGAAATAATGATTTCTATAGTAGCTTTAAAAACAGCAAGTGTTGTTTTGTTGATGGTGATGGTAAATGTTGATGTTGTTTAAGAAAGTAAATCCTCGCACTAAGGTTGCTCTTGTTATGCCTTTTTTTACTAGCCATTAATGTCCCAGTGCTGGGCAAAGGTTCCAACTTTCCTTCCACCTCTCTCTGTCCAGAGCTGCCGAGGACCAATCTTTATTAAAGGAGTCCAGCTCATCCCACCATCCCCGTCTGGGCCTGCCGCGATATCGTTTGCTATTAAGCAGGACCCTATGGGTCTTAAACCACTGGGAGCCACTTGTTATACCGACCTAACATAACATCGTACGCAAACAAGAAGACTTATTACTTCGTTGCACGTGTTTCGTAATTACTAAGTTTTATCTTATCTTGGACGAAGTGGACCTTCATTTTCTATTAGCATCGCGTAACAGTTAATTTAATTATCTTTTAATTAAATACTTACAGGAAAATTTGTCACAATGAAGTGCTCTCAAAAGCATAATTATGAAGAGACCCTTCCTTGTCTGAAGTATGTCCTCAAAAAATTCTCCTGTAAGCCCAGGTACGCACGGGCGCGTGTTTCCCGCAGCATTTTTTTTTTCGCGAACTGCTTTTCAACTCACTCCTAAGGACCGAGAGTTGAAAATCCAACAGCGTTTTTTTTGAAGCGCTGGGATGCATTCTGTTGGATTCTCAATGCTCGGCTCCACACCGAGAGTTGAAAATCCAGTGCTCGAAAAAATCTTGCCGCGATATTTTTACGTCCGTTCGACCGTGGGCGTATTTAATTATAACAAGTCAAAAGGTCCTTGTTTGCGTATAAACGGAACTCTGGCCATAAAAATGTAACGGAATGTAATTTATTCCACGCGGACGGAGCCCTGTTTGTTAGGTTATTAAGTCATTCGTGACCATGGTTGTGGGCCGGTCAGATAAGTCATGGTCAAATACAAACAACTAAGGGAAGGCCGGTTGGGTTGACACACTGATCTAATAAAGCTTTGCGTTATTAGTTTGTTTTGATCTGAATAATATTGAGTGTCATCTCTTTTACAATTTATTTAATGTTATTATTACATTTAATTTTTTTTATTCTTTTGTATTTCATTTAATAAAGAGAGATCAAAAGAGATCTGCTTGATATTCTCACGACGGGATGCAGTGTAGTAAACAATGTACATTAATAATGCAATTAATAAGTAATGTTGTTGTTAATAAGAAGCTTGTTAATCGAAAGAAAGTTTAAATAAGATTTTTTTTTTTTTAATCAGTTTTTAAAGCTTAAATCTCATTATGTAGGTAAATATTGTTTTAATATTAAGGATACATCGAATTAAGACGTTTTAAAAATAATTTTAGTTATGGATTAATTTAAGGTTGCAATAAAAAAGTCTTTATGTGTGGCGATACTTTAGGTAATGTATCAAACTTGAACGCAAAGCATTTATTTCAATGAAACTTTTTTACAGGCACTTTTGAATTGTCAAAATTAAATAGTCGGTCAGTTAGTCAGAAAGTTGAAACTAGTTGCCCATTCCAAAACGTAGATGTCTATAGAGAAGAACGGGCAAGAAACTCCAAGGAAACTTTTTATAAATCAAGATATTACAAAATCCTGGGCATATTATTCTTGGTGCTTCTAATGTGAGAACAATGAAGAAAAAAAATTAAGAAACAATTCAAAATATGAGTTTAAAAATAAGCCCTGGTAAGATGTTCGGAGGGAGCGCACTCCAAAGAAATATGGTCTGGACAAAGAAAGAAGACTGAATAAAACCAGAGAAATGAGAAGGATATCGTAGAATTCAATTGTTGGTGAGACAAATATTTTTACATGGACAGAGTATAAGTATTTTGGCAGGCCTGTTGGTCTAGTGGTCAGTGGCCCTGACTACTATACGCAAGGTCGTGGGTTCGATTCCCACCCAGGACAAATGTTTGTGTGATGAGCACGATCATTTGTTCAATTCAATTCAATTCATTGTTTCTTTAATTTTCTACTCAATTAATTCCCCAAAATTCTTCATAAAATAAATTATGACGTTTTGCAAAACCATATGACCGAATGCGGCCACAAAGTTCCACCCTTCCGATAATAAACGACTTACGGCCTTCCACAGAAGCTATCGTTTTAATTGTGACCATTACACGCTTATTTTAATTAGCGCACCAGGCCACTAATACCCACTAATTAAGAAAGGAATGAGAAGTAAAACATTTTCTCTCTAAGAAACGCAAACAGTTTGAAGCGCAAAGGCAAGCACGATCCTCAAGTCCGGTCCAGACTAGATCTTTGTAGAAAATTGCCCGAGGATTAATTTAAAATTGTTATTAATGAATGCTTACGGCGTTTATTAGGGTGTTCCTTTATTTCATGTGCAATTATAATTATCATTTATTTTCTATCGGAGATGCTTTCTCGAAAATTGATCATCCTGTAAAATTCTAATGATAATTATTAAAATGATTATTATTCTAATGATTATTATTATTATTCTAGACATATGCACATCTTATTACAAAATAAAGCTGCTTTTCGTGCCTGTCCGTGTGACCGTTCAGATCTTCTAAATTATTACTTATGCAAAGGGTTTTGAAGCGGTTCCGTAAAGGTTTATATGTATAATACATTAATATTTGACTAAGGGCATTTGATTTTTCAATAGTCAGATAACTTTCATCTCAGGAATAAATATTGCTGTTTGACCGTTTCTGTTTAGGAAATATGTAAACCTCTCATAAATCATTCTTCAGATAAAAATGATTAAAAAAAAATCAGCTCTAACAATCATAGCACTTTGCCACATCAGTAAATTGTACCTGTGGCCTTATTATAAAAAAACTGGAAGGAAGTTCGATTTTCATTTGCAAAAATAGCTACGCAAAAACAAATGCCTATCAACAGAGTTTGAATCGAGAACAATAAGCAAATTCTATCCGACATTGGAACACTTCAAACCATTGACTGGGCAGCGGGCACTGAAACTAATTCCGAAGAAAGTTCGATTCCGTTTGAGATAATGGCGAAAGCCCACACAAGTGAACCTACTCCCTTGATGGTAACAACTTTCGTAAGAAGTTTCTCGTTAAACCCCAAATGAGTGCGAAAAGCGTTTAGATAAGTTTACTTGAATAAAAAAGGTTATACGGTTTGACGTACGTATTACTTACTCTAATTTGAACAGGTGGAAAAAAGGTCTATGCTGTGTAAATTAATTGATTGTTAATTTATTTAAGTACCTACCCGCACTGGGCCTACGTGTTAGATTATGACCCACTCCCTCTCACGGTAAAAGGAGGCCTGTGACACAGAAATGGGATTATTTATTATATGCTGATCATGTATGGGGCAGTGGCGCTGGTGGCCCTGTGGTTAATCGTATCGGCCCGGACTTGGGGCCCTTTCCCATGGCAAGATCCCGTTTTTGCAGGTACAGTTTTTTGCAGGATCCCGTTTAGTAGTGTACGTGTTTAAATATATATAAGGTCCCATTAAAATAGTTGGACAAATTTTAATACAGCGTTCAGTACGTCTAACCAAAGATATCCAAGCAAAAAAAACAATGATTAAAGTGATTTTATTTTGATCGAAAATAATAAATTGTTCGGCACCACAGCCGGCACTCTAGAATAAACCCATCCTTATGGGTAAGTACTTGCACTCGGGCGGCCAGTACTCTTAGGGCCGACACATATGGCGAGGTGTCAAACAAAAATCAACATTGTGAGCCTTAAAATAAAGTCGAAAATAAATAACCTAAGACGCGCAATTTGAAAACAGGCTAATATTGGGGGTGAATAAACTTTCCTTGAACACATGATTATGAACCGTCTAGGTACGAAAAGAAAAGATTCTAATTTCCCATCACACTTTACCAGGCTTTGGACTGTCTAATTGCGTGCTGAACTGTTATCAAAGTATTAAAGCAAATGCAGAAAGTTGTAAACAAACAAGCGCGCAGTGGATACAATGTAGTGTTATGAATCTTTTTTATTTATTTAAAGTTCGATAACAGTAAAACACTGAATCAGTCATGGTTAAAAATTAGAATCAGCCCTATTTACAATAATTAATATAAATACTACTTACTCTACGACGATAGGTGGATAGGTACGTAATTACATTCATTGTTGAACGTGCCTACCGTTTTGAGCGATGCACTTGCGAGCGCGTTTAATTTCTTTGCACTATTAAAAGAGTGTCACTTTCACTTTTTATTGTTTCAAATGCGAGGGTGATTCGCGTACATAGCTCATTCACGCTGGCTATTAAGTGTCCATTTTCACCGTACAATAAATCTTTAGCACGACCCCAGAAATAAAAATCAAGCGGAGTCAAGTCCAGGCTCCTAGCAGGCCACGGGACAGGACCACCCCGACCAATCCACCGGTCTCCGAACCGAGAATTGAGATAGTCTCTTACGTTTCCAGCGAAGTGTGCTGGCGCGCCATCATGCTGGAAGTAGAGGTCACGCCAGACTACCAGGGGTACATCTTCTAACATTGTTTCAACATCGTTACGTAACAAGTCTATGTACGTATTATTGTTTAAACGGTTAAGAAACAGGCCCTAAAACTTTATTGTCTAGCACTCCTACCCACACATTTACACTAAACCGTGTTTGGTAATAATCCGGTCTCACTTTATTTGGGTTAATAGTTGTCCAGTAATGGGAATTATGTATGTTAAATAACCCAACACGTGTAAAAGTACATTCATCAGTCCAGAGAATGTGACGTTGGGGTTGTTGCAGTAGCCACCTACAAAATGTTAATTTGTTCAGTTCTTGCACACGAGTGCATTGATATGGGTGGTGGCCTTTATCACGAAGGAGCTTCTTCCACACGTAAAAATCGCTGACGTTGAATACACGACCGGCATCGGCAGTGCTCGCCGTGGGGTGTATTCTAAAGAAATCTAAAACGTCTTCTTCAAGGCGCACCGGATAGCGCGGTCTTCCTGCGTCAACCGCTGGTGGCATGAAGGTGCCACATTCACGATGGCGCTGTACTGCTCTCAGGATTATGGTGAGGCTCGGCCGCCTTCCAAATCTTTCTTGATAAAGGATTTGGGCTTGTCGTAAGCTTTCGTTGCACTCACGATAACACAGGACCATTTCCAAGTATTCTTGGTTGCTGTACGCGTAATAAGGCATTGTTGTCGATTGTGATAACTACGTAACAACACACACGCAGACTTTCATGTAACATGTTCTGTTGGCTCGGTTGCGCGACGAAAACTGAAATGGCTTCATTGTCAATTTGTCATATTTTACGTCAGCGGCCCTTCGCCCCGGGCATCCCCGCGGTGAAGGGCTATGTTAGAGTGAGATGGCATGAGTTGAACAATGAAACCGGCGGGTGGTGACATGGCCACGTGCGCCTGGACCATTATTTCGTAGAATCAGAATTTATGAGATAGCAGACATGGATGTGTTTATGCATTGGGTAACCAAAATGTTTAGTGCATTTTCGCTAACTGATTTTTTTTTTTTTAAAGTATCTAATGCATTTTTCTTATTTTTTTTTTTACCATTGTCCTTATTTTGGTGGTCTGAATGATTTGTAAAAGTTTGTCCACCTATTTTAATGGGACCTTATATATTCACACAAGCATCCTGCTTTCCGGATACTGCAAACAAGATGCATGTGTGAATACATCAACCGTATCTGCAGTACCTGCAAAAAACGGGATCTTGCCATGGGGAAGGGCCCTTACGAGTTGTAGGTCGTGAGTTCGAACACAGGCAGGCATTTTACTTTGTGTATTTAATGTCATTATCGCTGCTCTCAAAGCGGTGAAGGAAAACATGAAGAAACCACTAGAACCAAAACGTCGAAGACATATAGCATCCAGTAACGCCCACTGGGTACGCGTGATGGATAATGGACCACTCTCTCTTACAGAGAGGAGGCCTGTGTCCACGCAGTGGTAATATTATAGGCTGATTATACTTTATTCTTATTTAAGTATTGTTTACACACAGAAAATCCCACCCACCCTTGGTTGACTGGTAGAGAATGCCTAAGGCATTAAGTCCGCATTTGTACCTTTTTTTGTGCGAAAAGTTTAAATAAATAAATAAAATATGGATCAATTAAAAGTACCTACGATATCTGAAATAGATAACTTCAAAATAACCTCATCCCTTACCTACTGCTGATATTTACCACACCTTTTTACTCTTCGGCAAAAAGCTAGCGTTCTAGTTAGGTAGGTAATTCCTTAGAAAATAGCAGCTAATAATGTTGTTTAAATTAAAAAAAAAAACAAGCACCCGTGTTTTGCTTCAAATTTCGGTTTTGGAAGTATAAAAAAAAGGATCATCGGCAACCAGTCTTTACCTAAATTCTTGGTTACATCGGTAGGTTCAAATTCTTTGTTATAATAAACTCCAAAGCTTTTCAATTCGACTGTACATTTTCCGGAGTGCCTTACTGTCATTTAAAATTCAAAAAGTGCTCTAAAATAAAAATTACAATGGGCGCTTCTTCGGCCTAAAATAATTTTCTCGGCCAGTGATTAAATTTTCATTAAAAGGGTAAAGTGGTTATCAAGATGATTATAAGGAGCGTTGAGTGGTTAATTGAATGAAAAATGAGGAAGTTTGAGAGTTTTAATCTCTAACTTTCGATGATTAATGTCCCTGATGATACCTTTTTGTAATGTCTTTTGAAAGTGCCATTGTGTAGACAGATGTAGCTTTATTAAGACTATGTTCGCCTAAAGATTTAAATTAGCTGCACTTCTTGTCAGTGTCGCTTATCGTCGCAGGGGCAACGCATAGAGCTGAAGTGTATGTATGCTCCCTAATTGTGCATAACGTAGTAAGTACACTCCTTTAGGATATAAGTGTAAGTTTAAGCTATGCAAGCACTTTACTTTAATGCGCATATTCCTTTTTAACATTGATTAAAGTACAGACGCCAGCATATCAAGCTACTACAATCTGTCAAATTTCTTTAATAGATTTTCAACTTTATCCCTCAATCATAAGGTTGAAAGTTGATTCGGAAAATTTTACAGTTTCGGGTAGCTTGATGTGCTGGCGTCTGGACATTCGATAGAGTTGGTTGTCTGATTTAAAAGACCCTAGGACCCACAACATTTCATAGCGACCCTGCCTTAGGGTCTGCCAAGGGGCAGATTAAGCAAAGTTTTTGTTGCGCAGCGATTTTCAAAATGTGTAAAGAATTTCACCCACCGTGGGGTGTCGAAAACTGCATACGGTTAGAGCCTCCTCATCTGCGGGTGAATCTTGGCATTTGAGCGTGGGCACTACGAAAAGGTTCTCTATTTCAAATCTGATGAAATTGGAATCGTCTTCAGATGAATCACAGCTAAGGTAAGTTGGAAAACTTTTTATTGCAATTTATGAAATAGGATGGTTCAATAGAGGTATGAGGAACACGGCGTGAAGTTCACTCATCCTCCATATAAAAGGGAGGACACTCCGACCAGACGGGTGTTTTGTCTAGTGGGCAACTGTCCGATAATTGCTGTCGGGACGTTGTATATAATAAACTAGCGGCGCGGTAAACTCTGCTTGCGCGATGCAGGATTTTGCGTGACGTCAGTGTGTTGCGCGGGTTCCATGTGCCGATGTAGATGCGGCCACAGTTCCAACGACCTCGACATGAGATATCTTCTAAAAAAAAAAAAAACAATCGCCATACATGTCCAAGGACAGTGACCGTTTATTATGGAATCAATAAAATAAAACGATCTGCTTAACCTAGAAAAAAATCGGCAAACATACAGCAATTAATTCAATCCGATTTATTAATGTTTGCTAGAATCTAAACGCAAAACCCTGTTATGTGTTACAAATTCGCGTAAATTCCGATAGATCCACGATTGATTTCACATGTTTTATTTGCTTTGAGCTCGCAGTAAAACGAATAAACATTAATTCTGTATGATTTTTGAACGTATCCAAACAAAATCATGTCGGTTATTCCAGTCCAAAAAGTTTCAATATTTGAACGCGTAATCAATTGGTAATCAATTTAAAAAATCGATAACATTAAACCACGCTTGTGTTTCTCGAAAGGATAGGCAGCGGTGTATCACCGCGAAAACTAAAAAAGTCCAATGAGGTTTGTTAGCTAAAAAGCTACTTTGCAAATCAAAAGACAGCCTACCAATACTACCTACACATGAGCAGACCAAGGGTATGGTCAAGGATAATGTATATTCAGTTAATTAAGAAACTATCAATGAAACATATATCTACATCAATAAAAAAGTTAGTATCTCAGTCGGTCGATTCTGTAAAAATCTCACCGTAAAATCATAAGTGAAGTGATCTTGAAGTAAGCAGTGTCAATAGTGTTAATCCCTAATGACAGCTCACTCCACGCTCACTTCACCCAAGTTTTCACGGTGAGATGGTTACAGAATCGCACGGCAGGTCTCAATAATGGCGATGAAACTATGAATATATCTAGCTACCTTTAAATATTTTGTTTTGAAGCGAGCGTTTTCTTTCATTTAAAGTTATGCTACATCACCATTATCAGCCTACAGCAGATCACTGCTGGATGTAGGCCTTTCCAATCGCACACCATTCAGCTCGATTCTCGGCAACTCTCATCCAACTGCTACCAGCTACCTACCCTGAGAAGATCGACACTCCACCAAGCCTGAGGGCTTACGTTTGCCGGTTCGCGGTCTCCACTCAAGAACACGTCTACCGCAACAGTCATCGGATCTACGGCTAATATGGCCGGCACATTGCCCATTCTTAGTTATGCTACATTCGCTAGGAGGTAAAAATATTTTATTTTTTTATCAAAAATATTTTTGAAAACTATATCTAAATTGCTTATGAACTAGCTTTTGCCAGCGTGTCACGTAGCTGTCGGAAATCATCCCACGGGAATGTACATACTACCAGGATAAAATGTATTCTATGTCCTAAACCAGGGCATGGTTAATCTGAGTGCCAAATTTCATCCAAATCCGTTGAGCCGTTTTTGCGTGATTTTGTAACAAGCATCCAAACATAAAAACTGTCGCAATTATAATATTAATAATAAAGTAGGATTACAATTGTGTGACCATTCATTATATGATGCTCTTTCGGAAGATTATGTTAAGTGAATTAATTTCATACATTATACGACTTTGTATCATTTTATGCAAGAGAGCAGAAGTGTAATAGTGCAGTGCATTTTAGGAGCCATATCATTTGCATTTTTTATGACAGGTTCATATTATAGAGTTTTAGTATTGTATCCTTGTGTAACCGCGGATGCCCTTTGGCGTTGATATTGAAAGTAAACTATCTCGTAAGCGTCACTGGATGATATTGGAATATTGTTAATTATCCAAATGGTGGTAAGTGTTCACCACCGGTAATAGATCGCTGCAACTTTCATTACACTTCAAGAACACATCCGCGATGCTTGGTAGAAATACATTAAAAAAAAAATAGACATGGTGGAAACTTTCCAGGAGAACGGCCTTCACAAATATCCCTGTTGCTATGTATACCTACAGTGTGTTTTTTTTTTTTTTTTTTTTTTTAATCTTTGTTTCTCTCAACCAAAGCACCTGCCATCTAATCTCTTCACCACACTAGGTTGACTGGTAGAGAATGCCTATGGCATAAATGTGATTAATGTGCTTAGTGAGAAATTAAATATTTGCACACCATATGTAATGGTGGAATGTAAATGGGCCACATTTATGTTAACATCATACTACTTTGTATTCATTCTGGCAAATAAATTATTATTATTATTATTAAGTCCACCTTTGTTCTTTTTGTGCGAAAAGCTGAAATAACTAAAGGTGTGGTCATATTGAAGGGCACGGATATGGAAGACCATCAAACTAAACCACTTCTTCATGGGACCAACCTCGTAATCACGAAAAAATAATCAGTTATCCCATACAACACTTCAATACCTACTCGACCGCAATGTATAGGACAGCTGATTATATTACACTGTTATTAGCTGCCATGAGTTGCACTCACTCCTCTTTGCCATAATAATAAACTACATAGTCACCAATCCTTTCAACGCCTTTGGTTTTAATATGACAGTATTGTTATTGTTCCAATTCTAAACCAATCGTTCACTGTATTTATTAAATTGAGAAACAGGCCTTTCCCTAGGTAGTTGGTTAAGAGGCCGTGCATAAAATTCACTCGCTACTGTTTAGGTTAATTCGTTGCGATTCTATGTTTGTGTGCACAGTTCATGCAGATACACGCACACGCGGGTGAAGTTCGAGCGTAGTGACCGCTTAAACAATTTTGATCCTTTAGAAGATATTATTTTAAGTAACATAATTTATATAGAGTACGGCTTACAAATAAAAGCCTGGAATGTGTGTGTACTGTATATTTATCACAATCAACAAAAAAATGGTTCAATTCGTAGATACCTTTAGACATTCAAAAAAACAATAAATAAAAATGATGATACAATGATATTTATTTTTGTAGATTGTTTGTAAAAAAACACTTTTACAGGTTTAAAATAAATTATTTGACAGCCAATTTTTTTTTAAATTGATGAACGAATACCAAAGAAAGGACATTCAGGTAGTCCACATAAATTACTCCAACTTTCACATCTTCGTGCAGAAACGTATCTTTTTTTAGAAGTCAGTTGTTTTTTTTTATAAAAAAGTTTTTATTTTTCACTTTTTAGTTATACCTACCTACCCCAAGCAAATTCATATAACACTACTTGCTATGTAAATATCAGTGACAGGAAGCTGCATCTGCGTGATGTTATGTTGTGCGATTGCGTAAACAATGCATACATATGCGATAGCAGCAATCGCGTTGTTTTACTGGTATTTATTTAAGAGTTCCGTTGTCTGTCTCCGAAACTCATCAACAGATCTTTACGAAATTTAAATGGGACCATTTCGGAACAAACTTCTATCGAACAACAAATAATTTTGCAAATCCGCCCATTTATGACGGAGTTATGCCAGAACATACATAAAAAAAAAAATAAAAACATCCGAATTGATAACCTCTTCCTTTTTGAAGTCGGTTAAAAAGGAAAGAAAATGACCTAAATAGTCTTCACACTACTCAGGTTTTTTCTTTCCTTTTGGTGATTTATAACATAACAAATACAATAACAATAATGTTTTTCATAGTCTTAATATTCACATCATTGCGTAATAAATACATTCATCATGTCAAGTCAGGTATCTAGGTTCAGCTATTATTATAAAAGTTCAAAAGAAGTAAAAAAAATACACTCCGCGCAACTTGAATAAGACCAATATATATTACAACCACATACTTATTTATAAGAATAATTGCATCAAATTAACGCTAAACGGTTTCTTTTTGTACGCTGTGTAGATTATTGCATTTTGTTATGCAACATGAAACATAATCGCGCCCTTGGTTAATTTAGTGCCCAATAGCAGTGCGCCAGTTGATTAAGACCAGTAGCATTTTGCTGCCTGTAAAGCGAAGAAGTGCAAGTGTCTATCATCTAAGTGTACTTATTGTACTCAAACAATTGAAATGTAGTAGTGTCAAGTAGTGATTTTTTTTTTTGTAAAATGGGTAAAAGACATGTTTAACATCAGAAAAACAAGGCAAAATAAAAATTTTGCATGAAGAAGGATATACACACAGAACTATTGCAAGACGGATTGGACAATCACATCAGGTAGTGAGTAAATTTCTCGAAGAACCTGAAAATTACAGGAAACGTTTTAAAGGGCACATAAAATTTACTACCACGGAAAGGGAACGTCATGCGATATTACGTGAAGCATCGAATTCAACTTTGACAGCAAGGCAAATAGCAATTAACGTCGGAACTAAAGCCTCATTAAGAACAGTTTAGAAGATATTACAACCCTGTCCACATTTAAAACGTCAAAAGATATAAGTGAAGGCATATAACTGAACGTCTTATATTTGCTCGTGAAAAGATTCACTGGAAAACTGAGTGGTATAAAGTTATTAGTGGTTAATCTCGATGGCCCTGACGGCTTCTCTTATTATTTTCATGATTCAAAGATTATATCCGGATTTTTATACAGGGTTATTTGTAAAACACCAAAAACCTCTTAAGAGGTCATTGTACTCATCATTATGAACAACTTTTACTATGGGACCAAACCCGAAATCGCAAAAAAAAAATCAGCTGTTCCCTACATTTTGACGACTCGTACGAACATAAATGTAGGGAACAGCTGATTTTTTTTTCGCGATTTCCAGTTTGGTCCCATAGTAAAAGTTGTTCATAATGATGAGTACAATGACCTCTTAAGAGGTTTTTGGTGTTTTACAAATACCCCTGTATACACATTGACATTGATGAATTTTATATAAACAATGACATGGATATTTACTTTGTAAAGTATCTTATTTTTATTATTATTACTGTGAGTGTGAAGACTATGT
The DNA here is from genome assembly GCA_949629135.1 of Eremobia ochroleuca. Taxonomy (NCBI): domain Eukaryota; kingdom Metazoa; phylum Arthropoda; class Insecta; order Lepidoptera; family Noctuidae; genus Eremobia; species Eremobia ochroleuca. Next base: position 8,393,838 of record OX451389.1, read on the forward strand.
GGGTCATTTCTTTTTTTCGGTTTTCCTTCTTAGTTAGTTTTAATCATGATCTGGCAGTTTGAGTCATTTATGCGGCCTACCCAAATGTCCTTTCATTGGTATTGTTCGTCGAATCGTAAGGCTCCTCAAGTTCTGAGTTGAGCTGCACGATTTTTGACAAATGCGTGCACTGACTGGACAGGTCCGCTCAATCTGTGTGGTTCTTTACTCAAAAGACCATTTCAGACACCAATCTACATGGTCTTCACATTATCTGACCAAGATTATGTCTGGACTTTAAAAGAGACTGTGACCTCTGAGTTTGTTTCGGCCTTTCTTCTCAGAGTAGTCAGATAGGAAACGCCGACCTCATCTAGTTTAAAAAAATATGATTGACATGTAAAAGTGTTTGTACAAACCTACTTACAGAAAATAAATCATTTATCATTTATCATTTATCATGAACTAGCGACCCGCCCCGGCTTCGCACGGGTGCAATGCTGATCACTACATAGTATAAAATAAAGTCGCTTCCCGCTGTCTGTCTGTCTCTATGTATGCTTAGATCTTGAAAACTACGCTACGGATTTTGATGCGGTTTTTTTTTATAGATAAGAGTGTTTCAAGAGGAAGGTTTATATGTATAATACATGCATAATATAGTAGAGAAACACTGATAATTTTAGAGCCATTATTTCTCGTAAAAAGTTAAGGATAAAAAATGGTTATTGTAGGTTATCCCTAAGAGATAGACATATACCATCCGGGACTTTTTTGTAGAACTTTTTAAGGTGTACAATACTGTAGTACATTATTTTGATCTATCTCGAATGGTTCAGCCAGCGTTTACAATGTAAGCGCAAAAAAATGTGTTTATTTACGACATCACATTAGAAACCTCTAAAATTATCAGTGTTTCTCTACTATATTATGCATGTATTATACATATAAATTGCGGAGTTTTAAAGATCTAAGTATATATAGGGACAGACAGACAGGGAAGCGACTTTGTTTTATACTATGTAGTGATTGCGAAAAAATGAACTCATTTTGTTACGACGACGTAAAGATTTCGGTTCAATAACTATATGGGCAGCTATGTCATACCATGGGGCGATTGATTTAGTTATTCTGGAAGGTAGACAGACAGCTAAATCATATGTTGAAGTGCTCGTAAAGAAAAGCATACGTTTGTGAATGTCTGTAGGGGTCAAGATTTTATTTTCCAGCATGATAATGCGAGGGCATGCACAGATATGGTTTAAAAAAAATCAGATCAATGTACTGCAGTGGCCCTCAAACTCGCTTGACCTTAATATCATGGAAAATGTTTGGGGATGTCTTTCTCGTCAGGTGTACGCAAATTCAAGGCAATATAATAACTCAAAAGAGTTAGGGAAAGCGTTACAGCAAACATGGAATAATATTTCTGTCGAGTACCTAAAATCTCTGTATACTTCAATACCCTCCAGAATCTTTGAACTAATTAGAAAGAATGGCAAGAATACTAGTTATTAATCATTAAATTAAACTTCTGCTACAAAAAATAATATGTGTTTTTTTCAGTGGTCTTATTCAAGAGGCGCGGTACAAAGAAGCATACTCTTGTTACATGCAATGCACACAGTTTTCACTGTACATCCCAAAGGGCAATGTAATTGATCAGATTTACTTACTTATCTTATAACGATATCATACACGGGTTTCAAAAGCTCTTAACACATTGCTTTATCAAACCAGAGCCAATAATGTGTGTGGTCTTATTCATGTTGCGGGGAGTGTATAAGCTCAACATATCTGGTCAAAGTAATTTATACATAAATCAAATAAAATGTCGTTTATTCAAATTAGTTAGCAAATTTTTTATACATCATTTACATAAGACATTCCGCCATAACGTTACTGGATCAAAATGTGGTAGTCGGCGTACAATCTCGGAATTATATTTACGTATAACTCGCGAGCGCCTGCGAAGCAAAGTGATACGTGTTCACGCTGGGAGAGCCCGGTCGTTACTGACGAAATCGGGTTCGCGCGGTCGATAATATAGTTAATTTTGCCTATAATTTACTAAATGAAGTTATTCATTTTTTATATAATAAAATTTAGATTCTATTAAAAGGTTAACTTAAGATTAATGTGTAATTTTTAAATTTTCCTAAAAGTGTTTGCTTAGTATGGAAAAAAATACTTATGTGTCTAAACGTTTTCTCAACAATTACGTCTTTCAGCATTTTTTTTCTGCTTTAATTCGTATTGATGTCAATAATGCTTTCAACCCATGTAACAGTAGACTATATAATGATGTTACATACATTTTTTAATGTGCACAATCTTTTGTAGTTTTGTTGTACAACGTAGCCAAACCATCACTCGCTCGGTACTTTTGCGGAAAAGGGTGTTGGAATATGGGTGCTTGCCATGATTATATACATTATTTTAAAAAATCATTCAAGCCATGTAAAAGAATAATAACTCATCTCTTACGATAATAAAAAAAAAAGTTCTAATTCTTCTTGCCTTTCACACAAGTAGTGATCTAAATTGTTCGAAATGAGTTGATTTCGTGCACGGGGCCTTAAGGAAAAATAATAAATTAATAAGAAAGTAAAACACGACGCTTGGGGAGTCCGGAAGCTAACAAATCTCCTTTTTGGCCGACTGCGTATAATTTATCATTTTTAGGGACTTATTTCACCAATAAAATTAACTGAACGTGATCAGCACATCTAAGCTACGTTCAGGAGCTGTCAGTGTCAATATTCCATAACGACAATGACATGTCATCTACCAATCCGCTCTGCGCCTGTGTGGTGGATTATTTACAATTTATTTAAAGGAGCTTTCAGATCCATTTATAAACTACGTGGCCGCGAATCTCTCAGGGATAAAAAAAAAAATTAAATTATTATGTATGCAAGAAAAATTGTACATCTATTTAATAAAATAAGCGATAGACATAATTTTAATACTAGAAATAAAGACAAAATAAAATACATCAACCATTTCTCAGATTACCCAAAGTACTCTTATGGAGTACTGAGTTAAATATTATAATAAAATAACTTGTGATATATTGCATTTAATAATAAATAATAATAATAATAATATTCCACAACTTTCACACAACGCCATCTAGTCCCAAACTAAGCAGAGCTTGTGCTATGAGTACTACACAACTGATAAACATACATATATATTTCTAAATACATACATATTATAGATAAATTACACCCAGACAAAGAACAAATGATCGTGCTCATCACACAAACATTTGTCCTAGGTGGGAATCGAACCCACGACCTTGGGCATAGCAGTCAGGGCCACTGACCACTAGACCAACAGGCCTGTCAAAATTAAATGAAAAGAAATTTAAAACTCACATTAAAAGTAAAATTTGTAAACAAGCATACCTACTTACTATACATTAGAGGATTATATTCAAGATAAGAACGCTTGGAAATATGCTGGGCCTGCTTCATAGGACCATTTAGCTAGACAAAACCAAACTGCCGTGCGATTCTGTAACCATCTCACCGTGAAAGCTTGGGTGAAGTGAGCGTGGAGTGAGCTGTCATTTGCTAGGGATTAACACTATTAAGTGCTCACTTCACTTATGATTTCACGGTGAGATTTTTACAGAATCGACCGGCTGGTTGCTAATTTAACCGTATTTATTATTATTTTTTGTATTGATTTACATTGTATAATGATTTTAACTTTTTAATGAAAATCGTCTCCTTTTACAATGTTTGTAAATATGTGCTCCGCCTAGAGCGGAAAAAAAAGATAGGTACTAGTTGACCTTAATGTAAATATTCTTACAATTAATCAGTCATCAGCATACCAGAATGCAGGTTATGTAAATAATAATTATAAGGGATTTTATTTAATAATACATTCAATAGATTACGTATGACTAGCTGGTTATTAATACTAACAACAATGTTGCAATAATTGTTACGTCAGTGATCTTGAATGACAAGTAATGAACAGTTAGGATTTGCATTTTAAGTATATTCTGTGTTATTGATTGTAACGTTACTTCGATAGTTTATTTGTGCCTTTGTATAAACAGGATAGTGTGTTGTTTGTCATACACCTAGACAAAACGGTTTTTTTACCCGTGTAACCGTGGGTTAACAGTAGGTAAGAGTACCTACCACAGATTTTTTTTCGACGGAAGTAGCCTCCTTCTGTAAGACCGTGATGGTCAAGAAGGAGGCCGCTGAGCAGGATCGGGAGAGGGCTGATACAGCTTGGAGAAGGAGGCGTTGGGGAGGCAACCGCCTTGTCGCCTAATACGCCGAAATCAGCTTACCAGTCAAGGTAGGTGGACCTTTGGGCTCGCAGAGTGGTGACTCTGTCTATCCATCAAGTGACCCCAGGGAAGACGGTGGCACAGTGGTCACGTGCTGCCGTGCATAGCTACGCTCAGGGGCTCAAGCATCCTTCACAGTCTCCCAGGGATGTGCCTTACAGGCGCTGTGAAGGTACCACAGATTTAATCTGTAGTGCAGTATACCTACTACCATTTTCCATTGTGTGATTTTACCTATATTACAAACATTGTTAACATTGCCCATTCAATTATGACATGCCAAAGTGGCCTTTTAAATAATTAAGCCTGTTAATAATATCTACTGGTATATTTGCATATATCACAATATTTACGAACCTTTTAATATTGATAGAAAAGAAATATCGAATTTGTTAAACATAGTTTTCGATTGAATGTTAAACTACACATGGAAAAAGATGCGACCTTGCTGTATGAGCAAGATTTCCCAACGGCTTTTTGGTACCGGAAACAATCATCGCATAATTTGTAACAGTACCCATGCACACACAAAATGTTATTTCGTAAATGGCACTGTCGTCGTACTATACCTACTACACTACCAAATAAATCTGTGGTATCTACTGTAAAGAAATTAACCCGAAAGAAACCGTGGCGTCTACAAAGCGCCTTATAGTAGCCACGCCACGGTTTCTTTACGGTAAGGCGTATAAACCACGCCGTAGAAAAAACGTGTCCGTGAACAAACTTTCACAGTGATCCATAGAACACTGACGACCGTGCCTACACATGGTGACTAAAACATCGTTTTTCACGGCAAGAAACTCGTGTATACGTGTGTACAAAGGGTTATTTTACCAGGTCGAATAATATAAACCTTTATTTATTAATACTAAAAACAATGCTACCTATTCATTTTACATCACGATGCGCTTTGTCAGATGTCCAAGATGAGTCACAATTATTTTCTAATCTTCTAAATATGAAATAGTTAGTGAAGACATCAACTTATAAAAGCGAAGGTCACTTGTTAAAGCCAACCAGACAAAACCTCTACAGCCGGTCGATTCTGTTAGAATCTCACCGTGAGAACTTAGGTGAAGTGAGCTGTTATTCTATCGGATGCTAGACATTGACACTAATAGTTGTGACTGCTCACTTTAAGCTCACTTCACCCGAGTTATCACGGTGAGATTTTTACAGAATAGAACTACAGTACCAACTATGTTCACAAACTTGTTAGAGATAAGTTATTAAATAGCTTTTGTAGATTTTGTGGTAAGCCCCAATTTCCATAAAACATTTTGTGTGCGTAGGTACGCACGGCGACACAGCAAGCTATACAAAACCAGTATAAGCTGACATCTGATTTTACGAAAAACCATATAATACAATGCAAGATCAGCTAAAACTGGAAATTTATTGCTTGATGTGTCGTGTGTACTGTTCGAAATTATACGATTGGTTCCGGAACTAAAAAAGCCGTTGGGAAATCTTGCCCACACAGCAAGGTCGCATCTTTTCCGTGTGTAATTTAACATTGAATCGTGAATTATGTTTAAAAAATTCGATATTCCTTCAATATCGATATTAAAAGGTTCGTAAATGTTGTGATGTATGTAAATATATCTGTATTAATAACATACCGATTACTTAAAAGTCCACTTTGACATGTCATAATCGAATAGGTCATGTTAACAATGTTTGTAATATATCTACGCACGGTTATACATAACCAGTATAAAAAAACAAAACTGGAAAAGTCCTTGCCTTGTGTACAGTCATTTAATGGAAGGTTGAGGATGATATTAGTTATTAATGCAACTGTTGTATAATAAGGGGTATTAAAACACGAATGTGGGTTTATCACACGAGGCGAAGCTGATTTTGATAATAGTATCACATTAGTGTTTTAATACCTAATTATGTACAGTTGGATACAAGACTTTATCTACACCCAAGGTATGAATACTCTATAAAAAGGTTCTGAAACCATAGGGTGTTGTAAGAACTCTATGTAAATTCATGGAAAGTTTAATTTTTGCCCTACTAATATCGTACAAAAATAGCGGGATACGACGTGAATTCGAATAACCCATAAGCTTATCTTTTAATTACGGCGCTGTGGTAGTGAAACGCGCGTGCATGACAGTGTTCATTTTTTGAAATCCTTAAAGATACCACGAATTGAATAGTGAGAATATGGCTGTTTGATGAGTAAGGAAGGGATCGAAAAAGCAAAGGAGGTGCATAATGAAATTTAGTACAACAATATAACACTCGTTTGGATGATATTATGGTTATTATGACACTGGTTGTTTTAATGGCGGCGTGTTGGTCTAGTGGTCAGTGGCCCTGACTACTATACGCAAGGTCGTGGGTTCAATTCCGACCCAGGACAAATGTTTGTGTGATGAGCACGATTTATAATATGTATGTATTTAGAAATTTATATATATGTTTATCAATTGTCTAGTTCTCATAGCACAAGCTCTGCTTAGTTTGGGACTAGATGGCGTTGTGTGAAAGTTGTGGAATATTATTATTATTATTAAGTTAGCTGTTTCAGAAACTTTTATAGAGGATTTACAGCGTGGGGGTAGATAAAAATAATTTAAATCGATTGTCAAGAAAATTGTTTCATACAAAAACACGTTAGAAGATAAAAGCCCCTTTCCCCTTGTGAAAAAACTCGAAGCAACATAAATACCGGCTTAATATCCTTAACTAATTGTTTTTGGAAGACCGCGTCTACGACCTTTTTGTCACCACCACTAAAACGAAATTTTGATTGATTTTGTTTGAGTGAGGAATCAGAGGGACAATTTTACCCTCGTAATTTTAAGAACGTTCACAGTCTGATATCAGTCTCAATCTGTCAAAAATACCTCTAATTTCCCTACATTTTTGACAAGTTTTTGACATTTGTTTGTCCCCGAGATGAGACTGTGATTAGATTTCGAGCGTTTTAAATTACGAGAATTATTGGCCTTCTGTTATCTGTTAAAGACTACAAGAAACACCTCATAAATGAATATCTAGGGTAGACATGCAAATCACTTGATTATTAATGATAATGGTTCAGCAAAACAAATCCATATACAAGGCCCCAGCACGAACGCGCGACGTCAACGTAACGTAAATTCGAACGATTTTTTAATCAAAAATATAACTAGGTATCGTATAGCAGTTTGGTTTACATTCATTAGTATTACGGAAAAGCAACAGCTCACCTCAGCTTACCACACGGACAAACTGTACGTGACTTGCTCCTGCATCACCAGTCCTGACTCTCTCTTCATATTTTGACTGCTGAGACCAAAACGACAATACAAACGCAGTATACAGGATTTTAAAAAAAATTGGCTGTTATTTTATCGAATTGTGGTGTCGTCACGCAAACGAAGTTGTGGACAGAAGCTAGTATGAAACGAGTATTTTCAATTTAAAAATTGTTCGAATTTATGTTACGTTCACTCCGCGCGGTCCCACTGAGTAAGTATCAAAACCTTAGGTACATAACACGTTCAAAACTAAATCCTTGCCCACTAATCTTACTTAGTCAATCTCAAAATACTTCTTCATCGAAACCAGGCCACGATCTCAAAAATACTCGTGTCAGACGGAATACAGTCGCCCCAATACTTTAATATGGACCCCAATTCCCGATGCAGAACACCTCGGTCTATTTCAATTCACAAAGCGATCTGTAGCGTCTGGTAGAGTGAATAGAAAATGTGAACTTTAGAAATAGCTGACCTAACTAAAACTAACTTCAGTAGTTTTGTGTTTATACTGAGACAATAATATCTTCGGCTTCGGAAAGTTTAGCTTTGTTCTGAGTTTCGCTATGTCAGAATACTCGTATGCTGTATTATGTGGCTTGTTATATTTTTGTTTCTGTAAAGCGGTTTTGTTTCAGGAGTTGAGCCAAGGAATTTTGTGTCAACATTTGAAATGAAACACATATTATGACACCATTTCCTCTTCTGTGATGAGTATCTGCAAGGTAGCGCAAAGGTCATTTGCAGTCACATGATTTGCGTAATTTAGGAAAACGTGGTAGGTAAGTACGGAGTGAACCAATCGACATTTGCCGGTAACAATTCCAGTCGTATCTTCCAATCTTTGACTGAGTGTTTTTCGGCTGCATTTGTGACGCTGACCTCATGGATAAAATATAATTTTTAACATTGAATGTAGGTTTAGTTCTTCGATTTTCTATCCAAATGCTCGAATTTGGACTAGAAACCTTCGATTTCCATTTCATGGTAAGCGACAAATACGAATGTTCTTCTATTTTTTGCAATTCACAGTTCAAACCACCCTATTGAATGACTATTTCATAGTGATTCATTGGAGTTATACGAACTTAAAGGGTTGTATTGAAGAATTTCATTATTATAATTATGTATATACAAACTTGTTATGGTCGCGAATCATATTTTGTTCAGCATAAGACCTGGCACTGACGTGCAAATTGCAAAAAACGTAAGAAAATTTGAATTTCAGCGGGATACCCTGGCGTTTCCCCAAACTCAAAATCAAAGCATTTATTTCAAGTAAACCAATTACAGGCACTTTTGAATTGTCAAGGGGTCAGTCAGTCAGAAAGATGAAGCTAGTTCCCATTCCAAAGCGTAGTAGGGTACCTGTGGAGAAGAACGGACAAGAAACTCCACGGACACCCTTTTAAATCATAAAGATTGTTACAAAATTTTGGTTACATCATTCAAGTTGAAATTATACATGTGAGAACGATGTAGAAAGACGTGCACGTTCAAAGCGTCCGTACTAAAAAAGACAAAAACAAAAAAACTATTCGGAAATAAAAATACTTAGATTAAAATAAAAATAAGCCGCGGCGGCTAAGAGATGACCAGTCCTAACTGGCGCCGCCCGTTCACGAACATGACCCCCTTAATTAACTACTGATTTAGTAACAAATACTGACTTTGTAACAAAAGGAAACCTCAATGTTGACTTAAAAACGAAAGATAAAGCTTGCAAGAACACCGCAGCGCCATTTAAAAGCGATAATGAGCTAACAATAGCCGCGAACTTGTTGCAAGTCTATTACCCGACTAAATAGAGACGCAATTAGTAGTATAACGATCGTGTTTAGGTACCGACCGACCATGTATGGTCGATTAAACAGGTTTCTATTAAAGTTGTCCGTTGTGCAACCGCCAAACAATTATGAGTGCCTACGATCGAAGCTGTTTGCAACTAAATGGTTGGAATATGTATTGTAAACATTCTTTACTCTTTTAGTTGTATAGTCACCAGTGGCGAAAGGTTTGAATAGAGTATTACATCAGCAGGGAGAACTAGCATCATTAATTCATTAGGCTCAGTTTACACCGCCGTGGTATGGAATGAAGCGACTTTTTGCAACTAAATTGTACATAGCATACTTAGTGAACTTAATGTCAATTGTATAACATACAAACTAAATACTAGCCAAATAAAGGTCACGCGTCTTCCGGAGAATCCTCGCGCATTCTCGAGAAATCCCCTAGCTACTGTCGGTGCCGTCTGTGGAATCCGCGGGAAGTGGCGCAAGCGGGGATTCGGCCGGGTCGGTCACATTAGTGCGGTGCCAAGCGTCTACTAAACAGCCGGTTGATTCTGTAAAAATCTCACCGTGAAGTCATAAGTGAAGTGAGCACTTAATAGTGTTAATCCCTAGCGAATGACAGCTCACCCCACGCTCACTTCACCCAAGCTTTCACGTTGAGATGGTTACAGAATCGCATGGCTGGTTGTGTGCGTGCTATGCAATAATAACATGGATTGAGAGGAAATGTTGATCTATTTGGTGCAAAAATATGATTGTTTATATTGGTAATGTAAAAGCTAAACGTAACAGAGACAGAATAGAAGCGATAATATAAAAATAAGATCCAAGTCATTGTCAAGTAAAAATCTAGACTAAAAACTGAACGTCCTTCAAGGCGCAGTCGTGCTAATTCGCTGAAATGCGCGAGAATTCTCGAGCATTGCCGTGAATTCGCGCGCTTTCTCGCGTCATGAAGCGAATTAACGCTCCATTCCATTCCATTCCGCGGCGGTGTAATTTGAGCCTTAATTAATTAATTACCGACTCTGGTTATTGACTGATTAACCAAGGGCTACCTACGCTTACATAAATATCGGCCATTGTTGTTCCTTGTAGTAATTAATACCTTACCGTAAAACTCACTGTACTAGGGCAATAAGAGAGCAATAAGATTTTCATACTATGTCGAGTAGTCTTAATATTAGCTTTGAGTTGCCTTTATATTAGTAATATATTTGTCAGTTTCATAACTTACAGACGGGGAATTACATGGTAAAAATCAAACCAATAAGCGTGTCTAGTACCTATAACATTAAATGGCTGCACACTTCTAACAACCAAGAACACATCGGTTTTAAGCTCCCGGTTGACCAGTTTCACGAACTCGCATCGCTTTCACATAAAAACTACACTTTCCTTGTTAAACCCAGTGGATAACTATGTCCGGAATCCCCAGTAGACTATAGACGAACGTTTTAGTGAAAATATCTTGTCCGCGCAATTGGAGGAGCGCAATGAAAACTGTTTTTCCCCGAATTTTCACACTGTCTGAAGCAATCCGATGGTGTTCAAACTCAAACTCAAACTCAAACTCAAACTCAAAGCATTTATTTCAAGTAAACCAATTACAGGCACTTTTGAATTGTCAAGGGGTCAGTCAGTCAGAAAGATGAAGCTAGTTGCCCATTCCAAAGCGTAGTAGGTACCTGTGGAGAAGAACGGGCAAGAAACTCCACGGACACTCTTTTAAATCATAAAAATCGTTACAAAATTTTGGTTACATCATTTAAGTTGAAATAATACATGTGAGAACGATGTAGAAAGACGTGCACGTTAAAAGCGTCCGTACTAAAAAAGATAAAAACAAAAACAAAAAAATAACAATTCAGAAATGAAAATACTTAAGATTAAAATTAAAATAAGCCTTGGCAGCTAAGAGATGACCAGTCCCTACTGGCGGCGCCCGTTCACGAACATGACGTATGGATCAGCACCATTTAGCTCAACCATTTTGAAGGGAACTCAATGATCCAACACACACGCCACCACCAGCGAGACATTTGAGTGAGCATGACATACCCTCAGCCGCCAGGGCACATTCAGTCAATGAAAGACGTACCCAGTAAATGGTAGCTTGATAGTTTAGTTGCATAGTGCTCACACGTGTGTTATGCAATTATACAATATTAAGAGATTGAATTTATACAATACAAAAGATAGTTTTTTCAATCTTCAGCAGCTCACAACTATATTTTCGAATGCTAATTAATTAGTTTATGCGCCCTTGTGGAGCAGGACCAGCGGTGAACCAAGCATTTTTGTCAGCGATGTAATCCCCCAACTTATAATATGCTTGGCTGCATAGTGTGCGTTTTATATAAGATTTGAATTTAGTTTCGTTGAGTTGGAGTTTCCTTCTAGATTGGTAGGTACAATGGTTTGATTTTGGATAGGAAGCTTGTTAATTGCTCTTAATAGGAACCAAACGCGGGGTCAAATTAAATTAGCGAGATGTCGATATAATACCTATCACGGCTGCAGAGTTTCGCTTAGCTAATTTAATTTGACCCTGTATTTAAAGATGTAAAAGAGCTAGGAGTTTACTACTGTAGCTACATAGTCCAAACTAAATGTATGCCATTTTTGTATTTCATTAAAGTTATTTTCCACTTTGAAGTGTGTTTTTGGAAGTAGTTTTTTTTTTTTTGTCAAAAAGTTTTTTATTTTTCGCTTTTTAGTGGGTCGCTTTGTAATAAAATTGATCTAAGTTACAATAGCCTAAAGTAAACTGCTCATCACCTTTTACAAAATATTGCTTTTCCCGATGCAAAGACGTTGAGAAGTTCTCTTAGTAAGAACCAGAAGAACTGGAGCTGATTGAGAAGTCACCATCAGCTCCACTTCACCATACGCATTGTGACGAGCATAAATTGCTTAGCAACCACATTAAAGTATCTAATCGAATCGCAGCCCGTGAAATACTTATTATTGAGTGGTTCCGATGGCCATCTGAGGTCTTCATCATCAGTTCCTTTTCAACATATGGTGCTTTCCAAGAACTACTATAAAAATACCCAAAGCGCTACAGGTGTGTCTATAAAATTTGAGGGTTTGCCTCAATTTCCATGAGATTCCCTCATCAGATTCCGACTTGTTGACAATGGGAGCACCTCGAGAGCATAACCTTTCAAACAAAAAAGAATTTTTAAATTAAGTCCACAATTGACGGAGAAATCGGTGAACACACATAAAAAATATACATTACACAAAGTCGAAGATATAACCTCCTCCTTTTTGGAAGTCGATTAAATAGGACGAATAACACTTCAGGTTTTAAATCCTTATTATTCAGCTAGTTATTTGATTGAAATCAAAACAGTACAGGCTTTTGATACAGTCTCCGTTTCGACGCTTTTGTACAAATTAGAGGCCTTAGGAATAAGGGGAACGCCGCTGAAACTTTTTGCTGACTACTTAGACGATCGTTATCAATGTGTTAAAATTGACAATATTAGTAGCGACGAGCAAAAAAACACAGGTTTTGGTGTTCCCCAGGGAAGTATTCTAGGCCCCACCCTTTTCCTGATTTATATCAACGATTTGTGTAATTTAAATATTAAACATGGCAAAATTATATCGTATGCAGATGACACGGCGTTAATATTCACCGCTAAAACAAATAGTGAATTGTACGAATATGCTCAAATAGGTTTCAATACTGTGTATAATTGGCTTCAAAGCAACTTACTAACACTAAATGCCGACAAGACAAAATATATCCACTTCTGCATCCGCAAACCGCATCTTAATATTACTAACTCTCATCTGTATGCCCATCATTGCGGACTCCGCTCAGTCAGCGTATGTAAGTGTCCTTGTATCCTCAAAACATGTAACATAAAATGTCTCGGGGTTCTAATAGACGAGTCGCTCTCATTTAGACCACATATTGACAGTTTGGTTACAAGAGTGCGCAAATTAATATTTGTTTTTAAAAAAATTGCGAGTAATTGCAGATAGGAAACTAGTGTCACAAATTTACCTGGCCCTAGGTCAATCTGTAATACAGTACTGTATTACTTCATGGGGTGGAGCACCAAAAACTTACTTACTACCTCTTGAAAGAGCACAGAGAGCAATTTTAAAAGTAGCAAACTTCCATCCCTTTCTCTATCCTACAGCTCTGCTATACAAATCCTGTAACGTGCTGACTGTTCGCCAGTTTTTCATAACGCACTTGGTACTAAAACAGCACACCATGCTTTCCTATAACATCCAAAGCACTAATAAGAGACGGAATGATATTGTATGTGAGTCAAATGCATCCTCTAAATATGTTTTTGTAAACAGATTCTATACAGTTTTAGGCCCATTTCTATACAATAAATTAAATAGGAAATTAAGTATCTATAAATTAAATAATTACGTCTGTAAAAAGATTATTCTGCAATTTTTACTTAGCTTATCATACAGTGAGACAGAGGATTTACTCATTGTCTGTAAATAAAACATGTTAGTTTTTAAGATAATATCAGTTTTTAATTAGTCTTCTCAGTTTTAATTTTGTATTTTTATATTTTAAAATTCTAAGCACCTTTCTAGCCTGAAACACAGGTTCTACCTAGTTCAGGCAAATGAGCAACTGTGTCCTCTACATATAATTGTTAAGGTATATTATTGTAAATCTGCACCATTTTTATAAATAAACGATATTATTATTATTATTATATAGTAGGTACCTACTGAAATTAAAAGAATATTAATTTACTGTTTGCGAAATGCTGAAATCCATCGATATATTTAATTATGTGTGCAATCATTTAGTGTCAATGTAGATAAAACACGGACACGTCTCACGAATGCACCCGGTGATATGGGCAAATATCGTCACTCACTGGACTCCTGAGGGAGTACATTGCTGTCGAGGTACACCACGGCGAAGGAGGTGTGACGATATGATAACGATTGCAGGGCCAACATGGCCAGAGATCGCACAAGACAGGGAGGTTTGGAAGGAAAAAGGGAGACCTTTGCCCAGCGGCGGGACAATAAAGGATAACAAAAAAAAAAAAATAGATTAAAAAAAACCAAAAAGAATACAGATGATAACGATGACGTATTTTAAAAGTAGGATTGTTAGTCGACTTGTGTCATTATCTGTACCAGCAACCGCACCAAAGTCGTCAATCCACTCCACGGTAGTATAAAGGCAAGAACGAATTTTGAAACAAGTATCTAAAGTTGCCAGTACAAACACAGCAACAAAGAAATAATTTACTATTACTCTCTAGTATCTAGATTTCTTGTACGCACGGCTACACATCAAGCTAATACATAACCAGTATAAGCTGACTTTTGATTATACGAAAAACCTATTAAATGCGAGGTCAGCTAAAACTGAAAATGTATACCTTGACGTGTAGCCGTGTGTACTACGCCCATAAAGAACCTATTACTGAAACAATCCAGTTTCCTAGAATCCTGCCTGCACTGAGGTCGACCAGACATGACGAAACGCCACGCCTCCAATATTGAGATATTATTTTGCTTAGTTAATTTAATGTTTTGAATATACATGACCTACCGCAATATCTGCTGAGATAGTTTGCATAATTTGATCACGAAGACATAGGTCAACCGTACCTTCCTGTGGGGTCTTATAAGCGACTATGTGAGGCAACGGTAACACCATGTTGTGTAAATTGATAGATACACACATACACATAAAACCTCTTTTATCTGTTCTGTGATCGTATATATTTTAGTGTATTGTATACATAATATTTGCACCAACGACAGCCCCGTTTTATATCCAGGAAAATCACTGTCCATTCGGATTTCAGAAAGCGCTCATTGTAGGTATATTTTGTAGTGTTTGATGTTGTATTTTTGTGGTTCACAATAAAAGATGTATAAATAAATATATTTTTTTACAGCAAATCCAGGAATCGATGATGATCTGTAGGTGGTTTGAGATAGTTGAAATCAACCGTACGTGTTCGAATAATGTTATTATAATTTTTCGCAGATAGCTTCGGCGTTCTAGTCCGGTTTGGATTACTGAAGTCTATTTGATAAAGACCAAACTTTTCTCTGAAACAATAAAATATATAAAATACCTAATAAAAAGTGAAGTTATAATTAGGTGAAGAAACCTGCATCCTAATAAAAATACATGAGAAACTCGTAATGGAAATCGCTGTAATTTTGACATTACAACAAAATCCATTGCTTCAAAAAACGTTGTTTTTGACAGCTAATACTTAGATAGATCATCGAAATAGGTACCTATTTCAATAAATTTTAAAATATATAGCGATTGCTACTACGAGTGTGTAACGCAATAAGGTGACTGAAGTTTAAAGGCTCTCCACCACAGGCGCGTTATTATCGGTCGATAATATCGGATGCGTTATTGCGATAATGCCACCGATTCCTTGCCATGCCACACAGCTGCGTTTTTATCGTCTGATATTTCTAAAGTGTGCGTATAACCTACACTACAGGCCTCCCGCCCGCACTACACGTTACTACGTTATTAACGCAGGTGTGTGTAAGATTGTATGCGTACAAAATGCTCTAAGCACTCATACCGGAATATCGCAGGACAGAGGAACGCAAGCGTCCTACTTCTATTGCGTCATTATTATCGCAGCAGTATTTAACTTCGTGGCCGTCCATTTCATTTTGTTTCAGTACCTACATTGAAGACAGATATCGCAGTAACACATCCGATATCAACGACCTACGTGGGTGGATCAAATATAAACCGGACTTAAGTAAAAAAAAAATACGCACGTATTATTATACTCGTAAAAAAAAGGAATACATTTTATTTTTCTACATAATCTCCCCTTCTATTAACACATTTTTCCCAGCGCAGGGGATGTTTCTTGATGCCAGTATCGAAGAAGTCGTGCCTTTAGCCAATTGCACACAAATGATTCCACTATCTGGTCAGTGTGAAAACGGCATCCTCCACTTGATTTTTTTTTGTGCCATTCCTACACTTGAGTTCTTGAAAGCGTATTTTTATCGAACTGTAGAGTCAATGGATACAAAATTTCTGAAAGTTTTTATGCCCTCCCGTGTTAAAAAAATTATGATAAGTCGTTGCTCAACAGACTTATACACCTCCTGCTCATACATGATGCTACTGGCGCGCAATAAACTAAAGTGAGCTGGAGCAGTATACCCCCCCTCCCCTAGATGATCTAAGACATACCAGTCCGTAACAGCACCAAGCGCGTCACTTCACTCAGCGACCAGTAATAAAAAAAGTTCTGTTTATATTTGATTCACCTAATATAATAACGCGCCTGTGGTGAAGAGCCTTAATAGTTCCAAATCTGAGTGGTCAATCTCGCACACATATTGGTGGCCGTGCCATGAGCAAATTGTACCTATAGGATGTACAATATTGTTTGCAACTAGGTCTCTGATTGATATCTATTCATATATCACAATATCCGTTTTGGATTACCAAAACACGTATTGGAAGCTGTGATTACACATCTATGCATTCTGAATCGATCGGTCATCAGCATATAAAAAAAAAACGTAAACGTTCTAAAAACATTCAAATATTGCACTGTTTCTAGAATCGAGAGCAAGCTGGTCGAATTAGGAATCCTCGATCTATACCCATAATTATATACCTAAAGAAAGAAGTTAAAGAAATGCCAGAACGCTGACTTGCGCATAAAGATCAATTTTCTGAATGGGTTTAGTAGTCATGTCTTTGACATCGCATTTCAGTGTTTCCTTAGTTTAAAAAGTTATCACGCATACAAAAATGAATATTGACGGCGTACAGCGCGTTCTGCAGTAATTTTATCCCTGACAGCAGCAAATAACAGTAACCTTACTGTTACGAGATTAAAGATCACAATGATTTAGAGGCAGCAACCCAACAGCAACCTTATCGGAATGAGAATAAAGATCACTGTGATTTGGACAGTGATGTGAGACAGAAAAATAACTGTGAAAAACTCTAGTGGGGCGAATTTTAATTCTTGTCGGTGTACTTAAGCCTTTTGCTGATGGTAAACAAAATGGTTACGGGTTTTAGGGCTTATGACATAATCGTTAATTGACATTCCACACTGACTGTAGGTATAAACTAACCTATATCCATCTTCCAATTCAAAGTTATGGTTACGGGTTGTACGGCTTGTGAAATAATCGTTAATTGACATTCCACACTGACTGTAGGTATAAACTAACCTATATCCATCTTCCCATTCAAAGTTATGGTTACGGGTTGTACGGCTTGTGAAATAATCGTTAATTGACATTCCACACTGACTGTAGGTATAAACTAACCTATATCCATCTTTCCATTCAAAGTTATGGTTACGGGTTGTACCTACGGCTTGTGAAATAATCGTTAATTGACATTCAACACTGACTGTAGGTATAAACTAACCTATATCCATCTTCCCATTCAAAGTTATCCATGAGACTCCAAGCAAAATATCCCTTGACGTTGCTGCCATCTTCGTGTATGGACAGTAGCAACTCATGCAGGTACTCGTTGAAGTAAGAGACTCGATCGTAGTCATCCAACTGTCCTCGGTCTCCCACGCCATTTTCGGTGACAATGATCGGTACTGTTAAATCGTATTTCTTTGTTAGCCAGCTGATCATTTTCCTTAAACCTGGTGCGTAAACCTGAAAATTACAATTAATTTACGGTAGTCGCATAGAAGACACCGACCTCATGAGGTTTTTAAAAAAAAAATGTTTTGACTTGTAATGGTACAGACGCCAGCACATCAAGCTACCATAAACTGTCAAATTTTCCCAATCAAATTTGAACCTTATACTTTGGCGATAAAGTTGAAATGTATTAAAGAAATTTGACAGATTGTAGTAGCTTGATGTGCTGGCGTCTGTACATTACGATACGTGTTACTTAAGTAGTCCATTATTGCATGGCATGAAATTAGTTTCACAGAAAAAGTTGTTGTTTAAGTACGGGCTTAGGTCACCGCACTTAACTCACGCTTTTTTTGTGATTGAAGTTTTTATTTTAACATAGAAAATTGTTAATTAAGTGCGGGCTTAGGTCACACGAGCTATAAAATATTAGGTTGTTCACAAACGTGTGGTGACATGTCGCGCGATATTTCGAGAACGGATGCATTGCACAACCTGTTGTAATACAAGAGCATAAATAGACGAAAGACATGTTTATTACTGCATTTCAATTCTAAATTTACTTCAAAATGGATTAAGAGCAATTGAAAAATTCGATCGACGACTATCAACAGAGGATTTTCATTAAGTTTGGTGTGGGTCTCGGCTGGACTGCGAAGCAAATTCACAAACAACTAGTACAATTATTAGGTGGTCAAGCTTACAGTCAACGTACAGTGGAATTGTGGGTGACTCGATTTAGGAAGAATAAATTTGAGGTTGGAGAAAGAAGAGGAGGTGACCACAGAGAATCAACAGATTGGGAGCAGAGAAAGCATGATGTTGAGGAGCTGTTGAAGGATCATACAGGTTATTTAGTGCGTCACATTTCCCAGCGGTTAAATTTGCCAATCAGTTCCGTTTGGATGATTTTGTCAGACATTCTTGAAAAAGAAACTCGGTAAGTGGGTACCACACAGTTTGACTGAAAATCAAAAAGGTCATCGACTATTAGCTGTCAAATGTAACTTATCTGAATATACCAAAGATCCTGCTATGCTCAAGAGAACTCTGGCCAGCGATGAAACTTGGGTGTCCCTGCATACACCTCCGGACCGAAATCAGCGTAGGTTCTGGCTGGGGAAAAATGAAGAGACTCCACATGTTGTGGCATATAATTTTCACGAAAAGAAGAGGATGCTATTGGTAGCATTAGATTATACCGGCATCGCATTTTACAGGCTTCTTGATGAAGGTCAAACAGTCACTGCTTTGTTTTACGTTTCTATACTAAATGAAGAAATCCCAGAATGGATGAGCAAACAAAAACGTACTGATCCTGTACTCCTCCAAGATAATGCCCGCTCGCACAGAAGCGGGATGGTTACAGAATTTTTAAAAGAAATAAACATAAGGCTTTGGACACACCCCCCGCCCCCTTATTCTCCAGATTTAATGCCGTTAGACTATGGCTGCTTTGGTGGATTAAAGAGGATGTTACGAGGAAACACGTATGATGATTGGGAACAATTAATAAATTCACTAGAAAACATAATCACACTAAGTAATAAAAATCAAAAGTTCAAAAGTCTACAGAAACTTCCAGAGCGTTGGAAGGCAATAGTGGATAGCGAGGGAGATTATGTATAAATTATTACCATACTATTAAATAAAAGTCTCTTGTATATTGTACAAATAAATGCTTTTTTTCATACCACATGTTTGGTGTCAACAACCGAACAGTATACGATACGAGTGACTTAAATAGTCTTAATGAATGACGTTTAGCTATTAATCATGCTCTACTTAAGACACAGGTATCGTAATATGCAATTTTAACCAATATAAAGAAATAAATATCATTCATCATTTAAAAGATGGTTATTAGTTCTGATTTCTTGTTTGAAAACCACGGCAATTTAAGTTTGAGATAAACTTTTCTTCTACAAAGGTCTTCGAAATAACATGAATTAAAGCTGTTTGTGGCTATGGTTTCAAAATTCTTAGAATTTGATAAAAAGTTCTTTCCATTTACGCACAAATAACACAGTAAAGGCCCAGTGGTATCGGCCGCAACTTACGAGTAGATACTTAGGTCGTAAGTTCGAACCCAGACAGGCGTTTTACTTTGTGCAAATTATGTAATCAAAACGGTGAAGGAAAACATCGTGAGGATACTGTCCTGTTCAAAAACCAAAAAAACGAAGACATATTGTTATATCTATCAACCCGTACTGGGTCCGCGTGGTGCGTGGCCCCTCCCTCTTACCGAGAGGAGACCTCTGTCCCAGCAGAGAGAACATTATAGGATGATTATACTAACGCTCCGCTATTCCCTTAATGAATAGATCTTTTTTTTTACCACGTGATATACTTACTGATAACCACGAAACTCCAGGTACAGCCCATAAAGAGTCCTGTTCCACTTTGACACCAGTGTCTCGGTCATATGAAGGAATTTGCCATTTATCCTCAGCCGATGGTGTAGTTATCAAGTAGCTGGTGTAGTGGTTCAGACTGAAGAAATCGGAACTTCCCCGCAAAGCTTCGATCTGTAGCAAAAATCTGCTAATGTAATAAATATTGAAGTTATGGTGCTAAACCGTTTTAAGGTTGGTAATATAATATGTATATAGATATTAAGATGAACATGAATCAGACAATGGACTAATAGTAGACTAGGATAAAAATGGATGAACATATCTATTTTTTCGTATTATTGAAGTTACACAATGTTGGCATGTACCTACCTAATAGTCTTTTGCGTCGGCATGATTCGAAACAAATAAGAAATATACACATAAAACTTTCTTGGCTCAAACAGTTTCTTAAAAGGAGTTATACGAGTAGGTTGTACATCGTTTGAAACAGAGACTTGTTTCGGCTAAGAGCAAAATTGCGTACTTAGTGTAAACTGGTTATAAAATGTATTAAATGTTGGATAAGTCACTGGAGCCTGACCTTGGCCTCATTGGCTAGTATCATAGATTATAAGAAACTCGTGCCGATAATAGAAAATGGGAGTGTTCGATTGTATCCGATAACTTTAAGTATCCACTTGAAAGTTGTTTTGTAATTCCTACTTCGTGTTTCGAAATTAACATATCAGGAGTAGATAAAGTCAATGTCAATTCTGATGAAATGGCATAGATAAACAAAGAAGATTATGGATTCAATAATACGTTAAAAAATCTATTGTTGCCATCCAGCCATTTTTGATCAATTTGGCGGTATTATCAATAAGTAATCGAACTACAAAGCTTGATCTGGTATCCCCATCAACCAAGAAATCACCATACCTCTCCTTAAGTAATTCACGCTGTCCACATCTCTATTCATATCTATTGTCCTGTCGCAGGTATGCTGCAAGATATTTATTAGGTTGTCTCATAAGTTCTTGCCATATATTATTTTTCTCGAATTTTCTCGTATTTAAACTAAAGCGAATTCAAGAAAGTTCTAGATCTTTCTAGTAAGTATGATTATATTTTATGGTGAGGGTATGAATAGGCGCGGACGCAACGCAATAACTAGTCTTTAGTGAAAATGGATCAGCGTCAACTGCGAGCTATTATGCTATATGAGCATTGACTTAAAGTCTCTTCAAGAGAAACAGCTAAAAATATTAACACTGCATTTGGACCGGGTACTACTAGCGATCGGACTGTTCGTTTCTGGTACAAGCGTTTTGACACCGGTGATATAAGCTGCGAAGATCAACCTCGCCCAGGCCGACCCACCAGCTTCGATGAAGATGCTTTGCGTCACGAACTTGAGCTACATCCAGACTATAGTACGCGCGACTTAGAGAAGGTGCTTGGACAATCCCACGCGACTATAGATCGTTATCTAAAGTCGATGGGATATCGCAAAGTGATGTCACGTTCGACACCTCATGCGTTAACGGACCATGACCGGGCCGTTCGTGTGGCCATTTGTCAAAGTTTGTTACTTCGTCCGCACAGACGAGACTTTCTCAAGGACATTATTACATATGACGAAAGCTGCCTATTGGATTCCTCGCGGGGAAAACCCACCAGCCCAGCCTAAACTTAATGAACACGGTCGTAAGATTATGTTGTCTGTTTTCTGGGATTGGCAAGGAATGGTTTTCTGGGAGCTCCTCGAATCTCATCAGACTATTAACGCCAATCTGTATACGCAGCAGCTTCGCAAACTAGCAGACATGTTAAAAAACGACTTGGAGTCCAACTTTTGCATGACAACGCACAACCTCATTGCGCCAAGTTAACACATAAACAGCTGGAGGAGCTAGGATGGCTGACTTTTCCACATCCACCGTATAGCCCGGATCTTGCGCTTTCAGACTTTTATTTATTTCGAGCTCTTAAATTTCATTTACTAGGAAAAAAAATCGAAAATTCTGGAAGTATTCAAATTGAACTTGAAAATTTTTTCGAGTCCCAGCCTGCCTTATTTTGGGAGAAGGGTATTCAAATTTTGCCCAGTAGATAGCTGTCTGTTGTTGATAACGAGGGAGACTATATAAGTGATTAAATGTATTTTTTATTAATAAAAAAATATTAATAATAATTTGTCTTTTAACTGGCAATAATTTATGAGACAACCTAATAATTATAAAATAAGCATCACCTTTGTACCTATTTTTCTGTTCTGTTTTTTTTGTGCTGTGTTGTTTTGTTTTCTGTTTGGTTCTTGTATGTTTGATGTGTTTACATAAATGGTAAAATAAATAAAAAATAGTAAATAATAATTTTGTTAGTTTTAAATGCTCCCCTTTTTACTGCTTATATTTCCTGTCCGTGTCCCAAATAAATTGTTTTTCTTTCTACGCTGATTGGCATCATAGAAAGAAGAAGATGAAATACAAACCTCATCCTTTGTAAAATATGGTAGACGGGACCTCAAGAAGCCTTCTTCGTTACTAGCGTTATCTACTCGCTCTCGGACTAATGCTGGATAGTCGCCTGCCTTGGAGTATATTGGATGAGCGAACATTCCCACCTGATGACAAATTAAAATTTTGTTTTAACTGCCTGAATTTTTTAAAGTTTTAGTGGTACTTTCTTCATGAAATTAAACATCGTCAAATAAAGTAAGATTATTGCCTACATCAACTGATTCGTTTTAAACAAATACTTATTCCACTACAGGAATTTATAGGAGAATGAAGATTAACAATACATTGGTACAAAATTACTCACGTGCATTTCAAGATGTCGCTCTGCAGCTTCCTGGTCTTCTGGACTATTGTAAGTTTTAGGCATACTCCAGTTACAATCCAAAGATATGGCTACTTTACCTATCGGAATATTTAAGTTTTAAAATCAACAAATGTGTATAAATAAATAAAAGGTTTAAGGGAATTACAAATTAAAACGACACTTACCTTTTTGATAATATAGAAATTCTTGTTGATACAATCGGTAAACTCGAGCGTGAGCCAACAGCATATGATGAGTGCAAAGGTATAATGCTACACCAGGCGACTGCAATCCTGGGACTGTAGTTCCACCATAAGACTAAAACAAAGAAAACATAAAAAAAAATATTATGAAAACATACTAGGTTACTTGGTATTTGATTTGAACCACACTCAAACGGCCGCTCACAAATCGTAAAACATTCATGACAACTTACCGCTGAAACATGGTTATCATAAATTTTAGACTTACAAAAATCTAAAGCAATCTTAGAGGTATCAGAAATTCCAACTTACGCTAACGCAATGTTGCTGAGGCTCATTCACTGTCAACCAATTTTTTACAAGATCACCAAAAAGGTGGAAAGCAACTTGTGCATAATCTTCAAAATAGTCCACCATTTTTGGATTGCACCAGCCACCAAGGTCCGCAAATATTGTTGGCATGTCCCAATGGTACAGAGTTATGATAGGAGTTATGTTGGCTTTTAGAAGCTCCTTAAAAAACCTTCGGTAGTACAAAACTCCTTCTGCGTTTATATAGTTATCGGTTCCGTTCGGCAGGATACTGAAATTAATTTCGGACACATTGATTTAAATGCGATGGTCAATAAATATTTATGGCTTAAAGGGACCTAATTTACTAAGCGGCCCCGATTAGGCTACTGGCACAGCTGGGTGCTAGCTCACCCGCTCCGGGCGGGTACACAGATTACTGCGTCTATGTCCCGCCCGGAGCGGGCGGTTAATCACTGTCATAGTAAATTTGTTTATAAAAACTGTATCTATCTCGCTCACACGGACACAGACGCGATAATCTGTGTCTCGCCCGGAACGGGCGAATGACACAGATGAAGGGATGTGCTTCAAGTTCCTATGGTTTAACCTGGTCTGTACGGCCACTGACCATTGCTGTTGCCGTGTAGTGTGCAAAGTCCCTTCGACCAGAAAAAATACTCACCGCGGCCAAGAAATAGAGGTTCTATAATATCCAACGCCAAGTTTCTTCATCAATTCAATATCTTCCATGTACTTGTGGTAGGAATCAGTTGCAACGTCAGCATTTGAACCATCCTTCGTATAATGTGGATGCTCATGTAGGTATTTATCCCATACACTTTCACCTTTACCTTACATAACAAAGGTTTTATTAGATTTCTTCATTTCAACACTGAAGATGAAACAACAGTCTCATTGTACGAGTAAACTTTCCTAAGCTTGGTCAGATTCGATCAGCAAGTTGATGAAGTAATTATTATTAATCTTATCTTAAAATTAATGACGTATGAGACTTATCACGTATCAAAAATTAAACAATAGTTTTGAACTGTTTGAATAAAATGTTACAATGTTACAGTAATCTGCGACGCTTATTTGCAAACAAAATAATTAAAGCCAGCAGTGCGATTCTGTAACCATCTCACCGTGAAAACTTAGGTGAAGTGAGCCTGGAGTGAGCTGTCAGTGTCATCCCACCTGATACTAGGGATTGACCATACATTTACAATCATAATCGAGATTTTTTTTAATTTTTTTTTATTTCTAATTCTATTGATCATTTTATATAATTTCAAAGCCAGTATTTTACTTGTCAAAACATTACTATTTTGTGAGTTTTCATCTAGAAAAAAAAGACTAGTCCTTACTAGACTAGCCTAGGAAAAAAAAATAAAAAAAAAACATAATTGATATTCTGACAAATTTTCTGTTTTGCTATTGATTTTACACCTGTCAGTGTCATCCTAATGATGCTAGAGATTGCCCTAGCATCATTGGGATGTCACTGACAGCTCACTCCACGTAAGTTTTTACGGTGAGATTTTTACAGAATCGACATGCTGGTCATGACGTGTTTTAAGTAAAATACATATTATGATTTGAGTGATTGAATACCTATTGTGATGACTAGTTTTTGTCAAACTTTAATTTAGACATTTATTCGTCGGATATGATAGGTATAAAGTTGTTTGGTATATAATTTATTATATATATGTAGATTTTTAGTTGGTATATATGTAGATTATATGGAATTTTTTGTTGGTATTTGTGTATTTGTGTAGATTTATATAACAGTAGTTTGGCACGTACTTATATCATGTAGAGATTCTGGTCCCCCTACCAGTTTTATGATTACCTTAGATCTTTAATTGCATTTTAATGTGCTAAGTGTTGACAATATTATAGCAAATTATCTTTATGGCTAAACAGTTCTATTGCAGAACATTGTTACAATTTGTTTATTAATGGTTCAACACTAAACTGAAGGCCGTAAAATGAAAATCCCTTGAAATACATTATCTTTAGAGTTAAATTATGTAACTGGGTATACAGACAGAGGGTAATAACTTCTGGATGTTGTAATTCTAATGCTAATGTTTATTTCAGCAATAAATAAAAGTAATTCACTGGTAGATTCACTTTTGTCAAGATAAGGCCTTTTATTTTGTTTGTGTGCCTTTAAGTCGGTGCTAAATAAATGTATTTTCTTTCTTTTACATGTGTAGGTTTCTTTTCGTATTTAGTCACAAGTACACCGACACACACTCTAGGGAGCAAATGAAATCTACACAAATAAATAATATTGAAGTGTCTGTTTGTAATGTCAAAATTACAGTTTTTTACTAAACGCCTAAGAAAGCGTATACGATACTTATAGCATTTTTTTTTTTAAGCGGATTGAAGGTAAAAACTGGAAAGTGGAAGACTGGCATACGTACTGTCGCGCCATTTTGATTTTTTTTTTCAAACTGGCTACAATGTATGATAAATTATATAAATCGATAGCTAACAACAATGCAAACGGAAAATATAATGGGGCCAAACCCCGTGAAGCGTCACGTTTCCGAGATATGAACGTTCAAAGTTGATTACGTTAAAGTTTAAAGTTCATTAATTCTTCCTTCTTTGTCCAGGCGGTCTTTCTTTATAATGCGCTCCCTCTGAACATCAGGACGGCAACCAATCGGTTATGTTATCTTTTAAAGGGAAGGCACGTGAACATATCCGTCACAAGTTGGCCGTAACATCCCAGCGCTGATATGCTGGATTCGTTTTCTCCTCTACCGATCATTTTTCTCCAGACAGTTCATTTTGTTACATGTATGTATATACGTAGCTATCTATGTATTCTTATTAATTCTTGTATTATATAGCCATTTCCTAGCTATCTATCCCGTATGTTGCACGTACTATATTTTGTTTCTGCATCACCCTAAGATTGACTGTTAGAAAATGCCTCAGGCATTAAGTCCGCCTTTGTACATACAGTACTTCGTTTTACTTGTGCATAAAGTTTTAATATTTAAATAAATTACGTGGCATCCAAGTAATTTTGCATTCAATTTTGTCCCACGCCGCCGGCCCGGTGCCTGTCTTGTTGCAACAACCACTACATTACATAACCAGTTGCTAAAAAGGCACACGGAGTTTAAGAAAAATATTGGATGATTTTCTAGAGCATCTTGTCTGTCGTACTGTGATTGACGATTATACGTGACTGTGATTGACGGTTTCAAAACCTTCATATACCTACATATCTTATCAATGACCACGTACCGTACTGTTTTTCATCTCACGAGGCGACACGCGCTTTCTTGTGGTAACCAAGTGTACACACACGCTGCCAATGTGTGCGTGAAGATGAGTAGCGTCAGCATTCCTGTGCTCCTTTGGTAACTTCAATACAAGTACAGCGCGCGTCGCTTCGTAAGATAAAAGAACTGTACCGTATCTGGACATTTATTTATTCATTTTTGGGCCTGTACATACTTACTAAGGTTTTGGATGCCTGTTGGCACAATATTAATCTGCCTGTTCTAATAACAGTCCTCGATCTAAATCTTTTAAAATTGTATGCTTTTCAGCAGCAATACCCCAAAAGGGGGTAATTTAAATAAAAAAATACTTAGTAATTGCATTAAAAATAGTTGTTACCTCCTTCATTCCAGGCTCCTTCTATTTGGTAAGCTGCCGTTGATACCCCAAACATGAAACCATCGGGGAAATAATAAGTTTTCTTTTTGTCCGACAGCAAAGAAGGATTTTTACTTTCAGCTTCCAAATATCTTCCTCTTGTTAACTGTAGTAAGCTGGATTAAATAAAAAACACACCGACTTCAAATCACATTGGATATTATAATAATTATTTATCATTATGGAGAACTTAAAAAGAACATTTATTGTATTGAATTTTTACTTGGCTTTAACGGTTAGTTAACTCTGAAAATGTTATTTTGTGCTAATTGATCAATTTGCTCACCTTAAACTTGCCCAAATGGCTCCATTTAAGATAACTACACTTGGTGCCCGCATTGTACAAACTAAAATCAGAGGTCACATTATTTTACTACTTAAATATGTAAAATTACTAAAACAATGTAGCTTTAACATCATTGGGAACATTTTAGCTACATACTATATTTTTTCCCTGTTATCTTGTATAAAAATAGTATGTGAATTTGTATGACTAAAATAATGAATACCTCTACCTACCTACTTCTTTTATTATAATTACTCGTAGATGGTCCTGTTTTTTATAAGTTAACTTGTAATGAAAAGTCCTTTAAAATTAGCGCCTGGTTTCCGAAAGGCAAACCAAGACAAACATTGCCGATCATTGTCTGACTAAGGATACTCGTAGAAACACCGAAACAAACAGACATGACTTTGACGATCCATCAGTTAATTTCTAAGCACAAGATGAGTTGCATACTTCTTTCCAATTATATCAAATCGTTCAATGTTTAAAGAGAAACAAGACTAAACAAAACTATGTAAATTCTTAAAAGTTTTCCTTTTCCTGCAATTCACCTTAAAAGGAACAGAAACAAGACATGACATTAACGGTGATAAAAATTGAGTTGTCTTCTGGTATTCGGCAGTCATTTTCGTAATTTTGTACAGAATTTTACAATAATATTAAGACAATTTTGTTTTCGTGGTTGTAATTCATCTCATCATCAGCACCCTACAGCTCCAGCAGTGGATTGCTAGGAGAACCTATTGCACGCCTTTCAAAGTGATTTTTGGCAACTCTCATCCAGCTCCTACGTACCAGCCACCCTGCGAATATCGTCGCTCCTGCCAGCCTGAAGGCGTCCTACCTTAAATTTGCTGATTCGCATTCAAGATTACGTCTACCGCAACGGTCATCGGTTCTACGGCTGATATAACGACAGCAGAGAACCAATCTCTGCCGGATCACCTAGTAGCGGATTCGATCCCTTAGGAGACTTCAAGCATAGCCTGTTCCATAGCTCGCATAGCGACCTTTCATTTATGGCCAGCACCCATGTTTCGGCTCCGTAAATCATAACAGGCAGGACGCACCGATTGAAGAACATAGTCTTTAGGCTCTGTGGAATACTTACGCGACGAGAAGACTTGACGAAGCTTCCGAAACGCTGTTCAGCCCCGCTGAATTCTTCTGTTAGCCTCCCTCTCAAAATTTTTCTTACCATATTGCAAAGTTTGCCCGAGGTAAACACCGGTTGTAATTGCTTATACGGAATAAATTGTGGTAACTAATACCTTAAAGGTTATTAAGTACGTTTAAAAGCCACGTTCTTCACCAAAGATTTCTCTGTTTTCTACTTTTTTTGTATTGTTCTATAGACATATTATTTCATACATTGTGAAAAAAAAATACGTTCGTACTTATAGGTCTTGGTAAGTTAACACAATAATTATTTTAGTTCAACTAAAAACTAAAAAAAAATACTAAAATAATAATTATTAATAAAAAAATAAATAATAAATCAGGGCCACTGACCACTAGACCAACAGGCCTGCTGTTGGTCTAGTGGTCAGTGGCCCTGACTACTATACGAAAGGTCGTGGGTTCGATTCCCAGTCGGTCCAGAACAAATGTTTGTGTGATGAGCACGTTCATTTGTTCTTTGTCTGGGTGTAATTTATCTATAATATGTATGTATTTAGATATATAATATATATGTATGTTTATCAGTTGTCTAGTTCTCATAGCACAAGCTCTGCTTAGTTTGGGACTAGATGGGGTTGTGTGAAAGTTGTGGAATATTATTATTATTATGAATATTATTATCTCTTTATTTTTTTATTTAGATTACACTGACCCACTGAACTGACAAATTCTTCCAGGCATTACTTTCTAGAGTCACCTCGATTTAACCCTGGTGGTACGCATCCAGGTCGGCTCGCCACCTCTTCCTGGACCGGCCTCGGTGGCGCCGTCCATCCTCAGGCACCCACCGTGTGGAGACTGATGCTCAGCGGTCGCTGTTCATGCGGTCGATGTGACCTGCCCAATCCTATTTCTCATTATTTATGTCAGATTTTTTGCCAATTACGGTTTTTCGGGTCTTGGCTATATTGTGACGTCACCGGGTCAAAATATTCTAATACCGTAATATTTTATCAATTTACTAATAGATATATATATAGTGGTCTTAGGGGCTTGTAGCTAAATTATAACAGCCGTGCGGGTCGATTGATCAGCTAAAGCTACGCTTGCCGCGGTTGGTCTGTGGTGGGATCTTTACATCCCAAGACCCGTCCCTGGCTCGAAAAGCACGTTAAGCCATTAATCCCAGCTGTCATTCGTGGATCTTTGACAGTCGTTACGGGTCGTCAGAAGTCTGAAAATCTGACGACCAGTCTTACCAAGGGATATCGTATTACCCAGTAACTGGGTTATGGAGGTCGGATAAGCAGTCGCTCCATGTAAAATACTGGTATTTAGCTGCATCCGGTTAGACTAGGCAGATGATGATATATAGAATACTTTTTGCTATGGATCCCATCAAAATTCCAGATATAAATGTGGAAATTTTACACTACGGTATGTTATTTATTACTAGTCAGACAGGGATTTCGCGGAGCAAGTTTTAGTATTAACCTACCTTACGGCCGGATTGTTACGCTTGGTAACCTTAGAATAACCCCGTGGTTTTAGTCAATAGAAATCCGACATAACCTTCAATTTCTTCAAGATGAAGTTAATCTAACTATTAGGATTTTCCCTCTAGGAAAAAACCCAATTATGCTCCGATCAATAAATTCAATCGATAAATAAATTGTCTACACTAATAATAGGTCTTGGTCTTTACCTATGAAATTGCCGTTTTGTATGAAAAAATTTAAACGAATTTTTTTCATGTATTTTTTATTTGTATTAATCGATGTAATCACCCATGCAATCAATGCATCTTTGCCAACGCAGTGGTAGTTTATTGATGCCCTTCTTAAAGAAATCAGCTGGACGGGAGGCAACAAATTCTTCAAAGCCATTTTGTACTGCCTCTCGGGTATTGAATTTTTTTCCCGCCAAGAAGTTATCCAAATTCTGGAAAAAGTAGTAGTCTATAGGCGCAAGGTCTGGTGAGTAGGGCGGATGACGGAGAGCTTCCAACCCTAGCTCTTGCAACTTGGAGACCGTCTGCTGTGCAGTATGAGGTCGCGCGTTGTCGTGCAGGAGCAGCGGAGACGAGCGATTGACCAATGCTGGTTGGAGATTTGCCAGCTTCTCCATCATTGTGTTCAGTTCTTCACAGTACACATCTGCAGTAATGCTCACCCCGTTTGGTAAGAAGCTGTGATGAATCACACCGGCGCTAGACCACCAAACAGTGACCATCACTTTTGTAGGGGTAAGTTTTCGTTTAGGGCATTGTTTAGGTGCTCAACCAGGATCCAACCAACTTGCTGAGCACTTGCGGTTATCAAACAGAATCCATTTTTCATTGCAGGTAACAATGCGGTTAAAAAATCCTTCATTTATGTGTCTGTTGAGCAGTGCAAGGCACGTCTCGACGCGTACTTCGCGCTTGCGATCATTGAGTTTGTGGGGCACCCATTTGTCAAGCTTTTTTACCTTGCCAATTTGACGCAAATGGACCAATATTATTTTAACGCTAACGTCGAAAGCTGCTGCTAATTCAGCCGTAGATTGTGCATCATCAGCTTCCACAATCGCCTTTAATTCGTCACTGTCGACCAAAGTCTTCGGACGACCGCGAGGTTCATTTTTCAGGTCGAAATTTCCAGAACGGAAGCGAGCAAACCAGTAACAGGTGGTGCGTTGGTTTGTAGTGTTAGCTCCGTAAACGTCGTTGATGTTGCGTGCCGCTTGTGCCGCGTTGCTGCCACGACGGTACTCATATTCCATAATTACTCGAATTTTTAACGTATACACGATGACGAAAAAGATTGAAATGCGATGAAAATATAACACTAATCAATAAACAAATGACTACTTTTGGAAACAAAATTCCATGTTTTTAAAATAAAATTAATTTGAAATTAGAATTCTTAGCCAAACAAAAAATATTTTGACTTGAAATGGCCAGTACTGCAGAACGGCAATTTCATAGGTAAAGACCTAATATTATAAAGAGGAAAGATTTGATTGTTTGTTTGTATTGAATAGGCTCCGAAACTACTGGTCCGATTTGAAAAATTGTTTTCTCATTATAAGCCGACATTATCCCTGATGAACATAGGCTACTTTTTACCGCGGGAAAATGCTTCATTCCTACGGGAAAACGGGTAATAGGACAAGGGGTAGTATGAATTATGCTTCCGTACTTATCTTTTTCACATAACTTCGTTTAGAAGTTATGTGAAAAAGATAGGCTGAACCAATTGGGTTGAAATTTTATGTGGGTATTTCCATGGTAATGGTAAAATAATCCAGGAAGGATTATTTTAAAAACACAATTGGACCCAGTAGGTGGCGCTGCTGTTGGTATGTCAACTACTAAACGGCTTGACCGATTGGGTTGAAATTTTGTATGTGTATTTCCATGGTCTCACAGACACGAAGGTATTAAGCCTACCTAATCTATCTTTCTATACATATATAAATAAACCAATTATGATGATACTATGAGACAATTATGACGATGATAGTTGTATGTGTGTTTAGTAAAAGTAAAAATGAATAAATAAACCTTGGTATTAAACTGGTAAGTAAGTACCTGCCACTCATAATATGTACATTCGAGGATTTCTGAATTCATGTCACAAAACGAAGTTTCACACATATTATCGAAATAAAAAAACCTGGGAACTAAACAGCAATTATTTTCAATCACTTAAGGCGAATTGTTTTACGTCCGCTTGACGCACACATAATGCATACGTCAAAAAAAGCGTTGTTTCAAATTACAATTACAAAAGTATGGCCTTGCTGTACGTCAAATAATTACGATTACGTACTCATTATAATTTGTCTTAGGTATGTTACGTTAATCAACCGTTCAAAACAACCGGCCCTTAGTTGTTATGGCAGCCATTTACATAATTTATAGTTATTTTAATCGGACTACCCAATTAAACGTTAAACGAGGATAGTAATCGCAGAAAAACATTAATAATCGTCCGTAGTTGTAACATTTTTGAACGTAGCCTGTTTAGTTTCCTGAATGTTTTATGACATAAATAAAAAGCTAATAGTAAAATGATTTTGTCAACATTGATGTCGGTATACGTTACGTAAGCGGTCCTAAACAAATGTTCGGGTCGGCATAATTCGGCACAACCGGGCGGCATAATCGAATATAAGTGGATAATAAGTTCGGGAAAAAGCCACTTGGCTTAGCTCGCCTTGTGCCGAACCAACCCGAACGTGACTAAGTGAGGATCAATGCCGAACTATGTGTG
The DNA here is from genome assembly GCA_949629135.1 of Eremobia ochroleuca. NCBI lineage: Eukaryota > Metazoa > Arthropoda > Insecta > Lepidoptera > Noctuidae > Eremobia > Eremobia ochroleuca. The sequence continues at coordinate 8,426,862 of OX451389.1, forward strand.
CCAACCAGCATGATCCGAGTAAAAGTCGAATAAATGTGTAGTAATTGTTTTTCTAAAGAACTACAGACCCATTTCGCTCTATAGCCACGTATGTTGTCACTTGTTTTCAAGAGTCGTCACGAATCGTCTAGCGCGAAGACTCGACGAGTTTCAGCCACCGGAGCAGGCCAGGTTTTGAGGAGGGTTTAGCACAATAGACCACATCCGCACTGTGCGAAAAATTATACAGAAGTCCTAAGAGTATAATCAGCCCCTATGTCTTGCCTTTGTGAACTATAAGAAAGCTTTTGACTCTATCGAGACCTGGTCTATTTTGGAGTTTCTGCAGTGATGCCAAGTCGACTGGCATACGTCCAAGTGCTGAGATGTCTTTATGAAAACGCAAAAATGACCGTCCAAACTGAACCAGCGAACTGAATATATCCCCCTGCGTCGTGGGGTGAGACAAGGGGACGTAATTTTCTCGAAATCGTTCTCTAAGGCATTAGAGGATGTGTTTAAGACGCTAAGCTGGAATAGACGCGGCATTAACATCAACGGCGAGTACATCTCAAACTTGAGATTTGCAGATGACATCTTCATACTGGCTAAATCGGTGCACTTGCAGCAGATGCTGGACGGCCTAGTTGATTCTTCTGTACGCATTGGTCTCCGAATGAACTTGGACAAAACCCAGGTTATGTTCAACGAACACGTTACCTCGGGACAGATTGCTGTCAAGGTGGTGCTCTCAAGGTTGTTCAAGAACATATTTACCTCGGGAAAACTCTGAGGTTTGGTAAGAACAACTTTGAGAGGGAGGCTAACAGGAGAATTCAGCTGGGCTGGGCAGCGTTTGGAAAGCTTCGCCGAGACTTTTCGTCACGTATTCCACAGAGACAAAAGACTAAGATCTTTAATCCTGCATGTTATGACTTACAGAGCCAAAACGCGGACACTCACGGTACGGCTGGTCCATAAATTCAAGGTCGCTCAGCGACCTATAGAACGGGCTATGCTCGGAGTCTCTCTGAGGGATCGAATCCGCAACGGATTGATCCGGCAGAGAACCAAAGTTGTCGACATAGCTCACTGAATAAGCAAGCTGAAGTGGCAATGGGCCGGCCATATTAGCCGTAGAACCGATTACCGTTGGGGCAGACGTGTTCTTGAGTGGAGACCGCGAATCGGTAAATGTAAGGTAGGACACCTTCAGGATAGGTGGAGCGACGATCTTCACAGGTTGGCTAGTAGCAGCTGGATGAGAGTTGCCAAAAATCGAGTTGAATGGCGTGCAGTAGGAGACGCCTATGTCCAGCAGTGGACTGGTATAGGCTGATGATTATGAATTTTTGTTTTTTGATCGATTTTGTTGTTCAATAATTAACTACTGCCGAATCAAATTTGCCAACCCAACCAAGTGCGTATATAGCACCCCTCATTTCTTTGTTCTTCATCTGCTCTAGTGGCACGAGCTAAATTAATACAGTCTTTGGTAAAAAATTCATCCAACTAACAGGTTGACAGTACGAAAGACGAACTCTTAGAGCTGTCGCACATGATGTTACTCAAAAGTAACCAACCCCCATTGGTCTTTAATGCGACATTAAACAAGCTTCGATATAATATAATAATTACCAGCAACTTTGCAAAAAACTTAGGAAAATATTAAATTAAACAAATAAATAAATTTTGCTTAATTTTTACTTCATAAATTACATTATTACTATATTTATAATCTCAGGCTTATGATAATCTACTCAAGTAGTAATTTATTTAACTCCAAAGGCGGTTTGATGTAGTCGAAATCAATACGATGCGTGCGCGCGATGTTGCCATAGCTATGCGCAGACAGCTTCGGCGTACGCGTTTTTTCTGGACTGTCGAAATCCACTTTGAATAGGCCAAATTTTGTCCTAAAAATAAAAATAAAACATTTCAATACACAATCAATGTTCTTATTTATATGTATATCCCTAAGAATTTCTGCCATTAGGTATAACAATGAAAGGGGTGATTATACCTACCAACTCATCAAAGAAATGAAAAAAAAAAAAATTGAACTGACTGAAATACTAGATTTCTAGATTATTTTAGTAGATTTTTATAGCCACTATAAATACTAAACAGTACTGCAGGTATTTCTAATGAACTACTTATAACTATTGCATAATCAGAATAGAATAGAATAGAATAATCTTTATTATCTACACCATATAAATTACAGACATAAATATAGAAATTTTACAAAGGGTGACACAATGGGCCCATAATATTCTCACTGCTGGGATACAGGCCACCTCTCACTGACAGGGAGTGGACCGTATCCACCACGCGGGCCCAGTGCGGGTTGGTAGATGTCACATGTCTTCGAATTTTTGATTCTAGGACATGCTGGCTTCCTCACGATGTTTTCCTTCACCGTTTTGAGACCATTGGTGATGAAAATTGTAAAAACACCAAGTAACTGTTCTGTCCTGTCTGTGTACCAGTCTGGGCTCAAACTTATGAGCTACAAATCGTAAGTCACCACCACTAGTTACTGTACCAATGCATCTATTTGTTTTAAATACAATCTTTTAAAAACAACAATTTTACATAATGTTGCAAACTAAACCATAATTTATACTAATTACAAAATCCCAGTCCAAACGCTTTGCAAATAGATTAATTGCACTGCAGTTTGTAAACATAAATATTTAGAGTACTGGTATTTTCAAATTAATTTGCATTCCAACACCACTATCTAGAACCGGTATTCAATGTACTTGTTTGTTTGTTTTGTACCAAAACGGTACGGACAGACTGTAAATGGACCGGCAGCTTTTATTTCACTTTTTTTTTTTCTGCGATATTTTATGCGCAGTTGAGGAACATTACAAATGGTTACAATGTACCCTTTGAACCCTTTGAAGTATTTCTCAACGTCACGTCTCTAAAATAAGAGTATTAGAGTATTAGTATCAGGCGTGGTTGAGGTCAAGATCAGGCCCAGTAAGCAATAAAAAATAATAATAGCGTAATCAAATCTTTGACATAAAAATTATGTTTATTTTGACATGCTTTTAAAAACTGGGGTTTAACCAAAAGTGTGTTAAAACTAAGGTACTCGTATTTTACCGATATAGCACCACGCAAGCTGCGTGTATTTGTACCAAAGGGCACAGGTGTAAAGATTCCGGCAGTATAGGTTAAACAGGGTGATTTTCACTTGACTTGAACATTTCCCGAATCGTCGTGCCAGCATATTACTCTTGGCAGCGGGCGAACGTCTCAGTCTTTCAATGTCTTCGTCATCTTTAAGTTTCTCAGTCAGTATATGACCCCAATATGTGAAACGTTTGACAGATTCCAGCTTAGCGTTGCATAGACATATGTCCGATATATGCATTGTGCTGTTGTCGAAGCGAAAACTGTTTGGCTCAAATCAAAAGTCATTTATTCAAACTAGGCTGAGAATCAGCACTTTTCGAACGTCAAAATTACAAAAGACAGTCCCCCAAAACGCCCGCCCTTCAGCCGCCGCCCTTCCGCCGGCTCTTTTTAACATTATAATTAAGGCCAAGCTTATCCGCATACACCTCACATATTCCTATCACCTTTTGCATTGCCGTGACAGACGGGCTGAGCAGAATCATATGTACGTGTTTAAATAATGTATAATTATTTAAACACGTACACTACTAAACGGGATCCTGCAAAAATCCGTACCTGCAAAAACGGGATCTTGAAAGGGCCCTTACGGGTAGTCAGAAGCCCGAAAGTCTAACAACCAGTCATATTAAGGGAGAGTCACTGAGTCATAGTAATCGTATTACCCAGTAACCGGGTTGTAGAAATCAGATAGTAACTACCAAGTAAATTACTGGTATTCAGCTACATCTGGTTAGACTGGAAGCTGACCCAACATAGTTGGGAAAAGGTTAGGCAGACGATGATGAATGCAGTGCACATTTATGTATGTGTGAGTGTAGCAAATGAAAATATCGCTTGCGAATACTTACGAATAGCCATCTATCCATTCGAAGTCATCCATGAGGGTCCAACTGAAATATCCTTTGACATTGCACCCATCTTCATGTATAGCTAGCAGCACTTCATAGAGGTAGTCATTGTAATAAGAAACTCTCTCGTAGTCTTCTGTTTGGCCCTTGTCAGACAATCCGTTTTCAGTAATAATTATTGGGATTTCCTTTATCATTCTGTAGTTATTTTGGATCCAGTTGATGAGTTTGCGGAAGCCAGGGGGGTTCACCTGTGAAAGATAACCAGTATAAGTACATATTTTAAAATTTTATAAAGCTGTTATCAGACGCTTCACGAATAGATGTTCATTTTTGTTTCATTCCGCTTTTACATGACACAGAACAAAACTGCAAAAGAACTAACGTTCATCTACTTATTTCATTTAATTTTTCGATCATTCGAAGCCTGAGTAAACGATACCGAATGCCAAAATTAAACATCATTAGATTGGTTCACTAATCAATTCATTTTTCACGTTTGATTCCTTTTTTGCTTAAACTTTACTTCGAGTGAAATATATCGATTGAGACATAAATTAATAAAAAGTTAATCATCGGATGTCAGCTTAGAGGTGTTGGGTTTTTTGTAAAATATACGTCATAAAAATATAAAATATTTGCACTCAATTATAAGATTCTATTCTCATAACTAGATGTATTAATAAAAAACCGGTAAAACCAAGCGCGAGTCGGATTCGCGCTCGAAGGTTTCCGTACCATCATCAATAAAAACGGCAAAAAAATCATGTCTGTTGTATGGGAGCCCCCTTAAATATTTATTTTAGTATTTGTTGTTATTGTTGTTATAGTGGCAACAGAAATACACCCTGTGAAAATTTCAACTGTCTAACTATCACGGTTCATGATATATAGCCTGGTGACAGACGGACGGACGGACGGACGGATAGCGGAGCGGGACTAATATGTAGGTTTCCTTTTAACCCTTTGGGTACGGAACCCTAAAAAAACCAGAAGTAATAATTTTATATCAATAGCTGTGTTCGTAGCACTTCGATCACGAAACAATAAAGTTAAACGAGTTTTTATCCTGGTCACAATAATTATGCATATGAATATCTTTTTACCTAGAATACCTAAGTAAAACTTATACTTATTTACAAATAACAGTAATAACTTTAATTTGTACTAATAAGCGGTTGTTTGTAAGTGGTACTTCTACATCTATTTTAAGATTTTATGCTATTAGTGATATCCTATACATAGACATGGATGTTTATTTATGTCTTGTGGGGGTTTGGGTTTGTGGGGGGGGGGGGGGGGAGTATTTGTCTCTCCTTCCCTTTTCAATCCATCCAAAGGTTGTCTTTAAAAGATCGCTCTTAGCGATAAGACCGCCCATTGTGTCACCCTTTGTAAAATTTCTATATTTATGTCTCTAATTTATTTGGTGTACATAATAAAGAGTATTGTATTACAAGAGGGCTGGCCTATTTTTAGCTCAAAGAATCAGCATTGCCATCCAACGTGGTAATGCTGCCAGCTTTTTGGGCACTTATCCCATTGACAGCGATGCGGACGAATTTTTTAATGCCCAATTAGCTCCTGCCTTTTTCTTTATAATTTTTTTTTTGTTATATACTTTTATATAATTTTTTTTTTTTGTGTTAGCTTGTATATTGAAATTGTTGAGTCTTTGTGAATAAAGAATAATTAAAGACGAAAACCAGGAATAATTGAATAGTTTAATTTTAATTTATTATGACCACTTAACCAGGTCAATTCTAGCTAATCTCGCTAATTTCACGTTGATTTCGCGCGATTTCGTTCATTGTATCATGGAGGATTACGGCCCTGTAGGTACCATACTATAAGAGGCCCATGGCTAAATAATAACAGTCGCACAGGTCGATTGATCAGGTTAAGCTACGCTTGCCGCGGTTTGTCTGTGGATGGGTGACCATCTGTACATACCGACACCCCTCCGTGCCTCGGAAAGCACGTTAAGCCGTTGGTCCCGGCTGTCATTCGTAGATCTTTGACAGTCGTTACGGGTAGTCAGAAGCCCGAAAGTCTGACAACCAGTCTTACCTAGGGGTATCGTATTACCCAGTAACTGGGTTGTGGAAGTCAGATAGACAATCGCTCCATGTAAAATACTGGTAGGTATTCAGCTGCATCCGGTTAGACTGGAAGCCGAACCCAACCGGTACCATAATATAACATAATTATACTGGGACTTTGCTGTGCTTTTTCTTCTTCCCAACTAAAGCACTAGGGAGCGATAAAGGGGACATCCCTTTGTTTGTTTTGAGAGACTGTCTTATGTAATTATTACGTGACACAAAAAGTGCTGAATCTCAGACCTATTTTGAATAAACGGTTGTTAATTTTGTTCAGACGAATTTATTATGACCAACTGAAGTATGTCAGTGATAATAAAAATATCTTAGGTAGGTATTCCCATTTTCCATTTTATGACGTAAGTAAGCAAGCAAGACGGTATATAAAAATAACATTTATTTAAACGGTCAGTACCTATATTGATAAGTGTTTTGTTTGAATGTCTGACGCATTTACTATACAAACAAAAAAAAAAAACCTATTGCTGTTCAAACATAATGGGTATAAGTTATTTTAAAGTACAATTATTGTAACTTCGATTTTTGATTTTTTACTAAAGTTTCAATCACACCGACAATCAGCCCCACTACGTACCTACTGGCAATTTTTCCGACATATACGACGGGTTTACTTAACCTAGCTAACGTACCTGTGGTAATTTTACATATATTTTTGATATTAAGTCGACCTGGCCCTGCTGAACTTAGCTTTTGTTCAACAATCGGAATTTAAAAGTGAGTCACTGCCGGTCGATTCTGTAAAAATCTCACCGAGAAAACATAAGTGAAGTGAGTGTTAATCCCTAGCGAATGACAGCTCACTCCACACTCACTTCACCCAAGCTTTCACGGTGAGATGGTTACAGAATCGCACGGCTGAAGTTCAAAAAAACGCACTAGCCATGTTTTATTATTATGCAAACCATTGGACACTTTCATTACCCAAAATTAATTTCATCTAACTTCATGATTATAGTCATTTCAACCCGGAATATAGCTGGGTATGGGTGTATACTTTTTTCTGTCATAATTTCCGGCTTCGTGCGATACTTATCCAATCCAAGCATTTCCCGCGACTTTGACGATACCGTCGACTCAACGCGCTTTTGAAGGGCCCTGGTATCTTAAATCAAACCTACTGTTAGCCATTCAGCTCCAGGTCTGGGCCAGCTTAGATTCTGCTCCATCCTGACCCCAGTATCTTGGTCCCACGATGGAACTTGCCAATCTGGCTCCATTGAAGATGGAGTCATCAAAAATGTTGTATAATGGTTGAGAGCGAAGAAGTCTGCACTGCCTTGAAGTGCTTTAAGCTGAAACAAAAACAAATTGTAAACTATATTCCTTCAATCGATTAAATTAAGGAAAGGACCGCCTTGATGTCCTTTGGGTCCAGAGTAGCATTTGTATGCACGTAACAAATATTTTTGGGTCATTTTTCTGGTAGATTTACCACCACAAGGAAAAATATTGTTTGCACTCTGAAATTGCCCCAATGAAGCAAGAGTGACTCTTATTAAGATATTCTTATTATTTGAGATCTTATTAAGTTAAAGAGTTTGTTGTAATATACAAACTATACAAACCTCTTCATCGGAAAAATATGGGAGACGTGACCGCGAGAATCCTTGTTGAAGACTCATATTGTCAATCCGTTCACGAACAAAACTAGGATAGTCGCCGACATCAGAGAATATTGGATGGGCATATATTGCCAACTGGAAAAAAAAAACAAAGCATAATCGTTCCGAAACACTACACATCATTATGTGTGTCATCAAGTTGAAAAAACCCATTAGCTTGTAGTATCATCATCTGCCGAGCCCTTACCCAGCTATGTTAAGGTCGGCTTCCAGTCTAACCGGATGCACCTGAATACCAGTATTTTACATGGAGCGACTGCCTATCTGACCTCCACAACCCAGCTACTGGGTAATACGGTACCCCTAGGTAAGACTGGTTGTCAGATTTTCGGGCTCCTGACTACCCGTAACGACTGTCAAAGATCCACGAATGACAGCCGGGACCATCGGCTTAACGTGCTTTCCGAGGCACGGAGGGGTCTGGGTATATAAAGATGGTCACCCATCCACAGACCAACCGTAGCAAGCGTAGCTTAACATGATAGATTGACCTGTGCGGCTGTTAATATTTAGCCACGGGCCCCGTAGGATCATTGGAAATAATTTATTATTATAGTTAAGTCGTCTCGTAAGCGAAAATGGATTTTTGGACATAAAATCAAAGTGTGTCAAAAAAAAAAAAAAAATCAAAGTGTGTTTCCCCTCGCTCACTCTCTTCTAACAACATAATTAGTATGATTATATGCATGTGGGTGTTTGTGTACTAAAAGCACGGTCCTCATAATTATTATTAAAAGAACTCACATGCATCTGGAGATAATCCTCTGCAGCCTGAACATCCTCAGGACTATTCGGGTCTTTAGGATCAGCCCAAAATGCATCTAGCGTAATAGCAATTTTTCCTGAAAAATTGAAAGTTACGTCAGCATTGTTTCCATGAAAACCTATAACGGGCTCAAGGTGTTAAGTGAAAGCGATGATAACCATTATCTCAGACAGTTAATTAAAAACAACAATATTATCAAATTAATGCAATTTATAATACTAGGAGATGATATTGTAAGCCATAAAGGATCAGACAGCGTTATAAAAGATAAGATAACAGATCCTAGCAGATTATTACGAAACAATGCAACAATGATAAAGAAAGTGAAGTATGTTATATAAAGCATTCAATGTAATTTAAATCGGAATACCTTTTTGGTAGGGTTTAAATTCCTTTTCATACATGCGGTAAACTCGAGCATGAGATAGCAAAATGTAGTGAGTGCATAAATGGTCAGCAACTCCACCTGACATTAGAGCTGGTACGAAGTGATTACGCCCATAACCCTGGGGCAGAGATAAATCAAAGTAATATAAATCACATTACCTTTTTGATAGGGTTTAAATTCCTTCTCATACATTCGGTAAACACGAGCATGAGAGAGCAAAGTGTAGTGAGTACATAGATGGTCACCGATTCCACCTGACATTAATGCTGGTACGAAGTAATTACGGCCATAACCCTAGGACAGAGATAAAGATTAAGGAAATAATAAAAGATATAGCCAAAGGCCACGATTATCATATGTTCGTGATCCATATACTTACATAATGTTCCAACATTCATGAATGATAAATTCTTATGAAAATGACAATTTAGTAAATTATTTAGATACAGTAAGTTTATAGCCAAAGTACGAAAACTGACATTCAAACTATTCTTAACATGCTAATTGTAACAATTCAATATTTTCCTACCGCAAGAACGTAAGCAGAAATATTCTATCAAATATCAACTTTTATTAGTCAACGTACAACAACAACAACAACTTATCTATATAATTTTAAATGTGTGAGCCTGGAGATTTGTAATACAGGTCCCAAACTCAGTATAGACTCCAGCTGCTCTCACAAAGGATAAACTGGGAAATGTAACTTGATGCTATAAATCAAATTGTACCTTTTTGAGAGATATATTTTTTTTAAACGTTGCACACACTAGGAATTTCTACTGTATTATGGGAGCGTTTACAAACATTTAAACTCACACACACAAACAGCCAGACCCAGAACAGCTTACTCGTAGGTCATACAAATTATTTGTCCCGTGCGGGAATCGCGACACGCAGCGTAGCGCAGCAGTCAATCGCTTAACCACTGCGCCGACCACGTGCCGTCAAATTTATTTGAAGGGTACAGGGGCAAAACAAGAAATGTCACTAAAACAGCTTTTTGTGTAATTAACATTTTAATGTTTGAAAGTTTCTTACTTTGTCTTACATTTTAATTATTAAGAAATTACTGAAAGAAACTTAAGTTTGACTTACAGAGATCAACTGTAGATACAAATAAACTTTTAGCAATTATTAAAAATTAAATAAAATTTGAAAAAAAAAGTAATTAACTTTTTTAAAGTACAAAAACATGGAATGTCTCATATATTGTTCTAATGAGGCACTATGTTTGTTTTTACGCTTTTTACATTTTGCTATGTAAAAATACGCGCGAAAAGCTAAATGTTGCCATACTTAATTAATATTTGAATTTCTTGAGACATTCCTTGTTTTTCCCCTGTACCCTTCATTTATTACTGTTATAAAAAAAAAAAATATAAAAAAAATCAGCTGTTCCCTACATTTATGTTCGCATAACTCGTCAAAATGTAGGGAACAGCTGATTTTTTTTTCGCGATTTCCGGTTTGGTCCCATAGTAAAAGTTGTTCATAATGATGAGTACAATGACCCTTAAGAGGTTTTGCGCATTTAACGTTACACGTTGTATTTAGTAGCATTCGTTTGTACATCGGAACGATAAAAACGTAACCCTTACAGAATCACTCGTGTGTCTGTTTGTCTGTCCATCTGTCACAGCCAATTTGCTCCGGATCTAATAGACAGATTAGGTTGAAATTTGGTACGCGTAATGAAGTTCTGTGACCCAAACACGGAAGCGTAACGTAAACAAATGAATTTTGAATAAGTCACGTAAACAAACGATATTTTTAATTTTCTTGTTTGAAAATTTAAAAAAGGTTTTGAAAACTATACATACATTATCAAATGAAAGGGCAGGTACTGTCAAGGTCTCAATTTTTTTTAATAATTTTAAATTAAATACTTTTAAGGTTACTGAAGATAAAAGATGAAAACTACTGAGTCTAAAATTTTGAAATAATACATAAAATATTACATAGATATAGAGTACAGCATTTAGGAAGTCTATGGTCTTAAAATAACTGGGTAACTCTCAATGTAATGCGTACAGACTGACATTTGCAGTTGGAATGTATGGGAGAACATGTTTTTCAACTACAATTTTAAATTTGTACGGAACCCTTCGTTGTACATGGCCTGATACGCCTTTGGCTGGTTTTTTTTTAACCGACTTCAAAGAAAGGAGGAGGTTATCAATTCGACTGTATTTTTTTTTTTTTTTTTTTTTTTATGTTTGTTACCTCATAATAACCGACTGGGTGAACCGATTTTCATGATTCTTTTTTTATTATATAAATAGCCAAGAGAATTACGAATACATGCTACGGTAAGTAATTTTTCTTTTGATTACTCTTTTTAGAAAAGCTCTGAATCAGGACGCTTTTTGGAAATAAGTGTTTTTATTATGTGCTGTCAATATTTAAAAAAAAAACAACCGACTTCCAAAAAAACACTACAAAGTGAAAAATAATTTTAATTTCGGAAGTCGGTGTCAAAAAACCAAAATGCGGAACCAACGACACCGACTTCCAAAATTAAAATTATTTTTCACTTTGTAGTGTTTTTTTGGAAGTCGGTTGTTTTTTTTTTAAATATTGACAGCACATAACAAAAACACTTATTTCCAAAAAGCGTCCTGATTCAGAGCTTTTCTAAAAAGAGTAATCAAAAGAAAAATTACTTACCGTAGCATGTATTCGTAATTCTCTTGGCTATTCTAAAAGTAATCACATGCCGAAGATACACAAAATGCGAACTACACATGCTGCAAATCTCGCGGTCGCGTTTTAGCTTGCTACCTCGATGTCACCTCCATGTAGAACAAATGTATCCATCTTCAGAATGTAATTAACCTTATTGAATAAACCTGCGTACTTACATTATAGCACTGTTGATGAGGTTCGTTTATCGTTGTCCACATCTTGATTATATCACCATACAGATTGAATACGACCCGCGCATAGTCCTCAAAATAGTCCACGATTTTTGGGTTGGCCCAGCCACCGAGGTCCATTAGTGGGGTGGGCATATCCCAGTGGAATAATGTAACTACAGGAGTGATGTTGGCTTTCAGGAGCTCCTCAAATAATGTACGGTAGTACTTCCTGCCTTCTTGGCTTATGTTATTGTCCATACCGCTTGGAAGTATCCTGTGAGTATCATAATTTTTTTGTTATATAGGGGATTGGTAATTAGTGACCGATACTTAAACACATGATTCTACTCATGACAACAAACAAGTTTTATAATGGGACAAAAAGTGAAATGACGAAAAAAAAATCAGCTGTTCCCTGCATTTTGACGAACAGCTGATTTTTTTTTTGCGATTTCGGATTTGGTCCGATACTAAAAGTTGTTTGTAATGTATTCATTTCTTTTGCATGGGTTTATGCCATGAGGAGTTATAGCTTTATGAAAATACAGTGGAGAAATTAAATATAAGGTACAGAAAAGGTTTTAAATTAATTCGAAACACTGGGTGAAATTAAATAAACTGGCGAAACGTTACAGACTTACATAATTTTAAGCCTTTTTAACGTACGTAACTAAAGCTGTGGAGGGTTCCAGCAGACATAATCTGTCTATAATGTTCCCACTGCTGGGACACTGGCCTCCTCTCGTCGAGAGGGAGTGGGCTGTAACCTAGCAAGCGGCCCAGTGCGGGTTGGTAGATGTCACATGACTTCGAATTTTTGGTTCTAGGATATGCCGTTTTCGTCACGATGTTTTCCTTCACCGTTTTGAGAGATAAGTCTGCTCTCCCACATGTCAACTATCAACGCAAAAACTGTGAGAAATACAATAGTGTTTTATTTTTTGATATATAAAAAAATAAGGTAATTCATGCAATTATTCGCCACCATATCTTTGACGTCAACACAAAAAATTTAAATATTCATTGAAGAATATCAACAAGGCTGCATATGGATAAACAAACTAATTGGCAATTTAAATGGAAAAGGATCAAAGTACAAAGTCGCTAGCATCATTGAACCTCTAAGCTTAGCTATCTACGAGTAAATGCAAATTTCTTATATAATATTTTGAGATACAAAATGCGTATATGCTAGCTTTAAAACATATTTTAGTGGGCGCGACGGATTTTTTTGTAAAGATCAAGAATCAAGCGACAACAATTTGTCTTTATGCTAATTATTGGGTGTACCGGAAAGTTCTGTCGGTTTTGGTAGTACATAGAAATTTTTCCAATTTTTCTCTATACCAATACGTTAAAAGTATTGAATTATATTGCGTCATGATTTCTGGGTTACGGACTATAATTACACGTATTGCGCAATAATTTGTCATTCACTTCTGAGTAGCCGCAGTGTCAAAATGAGTGCCAACGATAAAGTTCATTTGAGGCATTGTATACTTTATGAGTTCCAGAAGGGAAATAACGCTGCTAGCCTGTAGAAATTTGTGTAGTGTTTTTGGACTCGAGTGTGTATCTGAACGTGTAGTAGAAAATCAGGGACAATATGTAATTGATTAAAATATAAATAATAGCTTTAAGAACTAACCACGAGTTTTATTTACAAAAACCGACAGAATTTTCCGGTACACCCAATAATAAAGCAGAAGAGTTTGTTTGTTTTTTTTTCTTATGACTTTATTTAATTGTATATTATAGGGGTAGTATCACGGCACTCCTAAGGGCCGTAGCCCCCCTACGGCCCTTAGGAGTAGAGCAAAAAGAAAAAAAAGTTTGAAAGACCGCTAAGTGAAAACGGAGTAACAGCAGGCGGGCGATGCGATGAAATACGACGGGGTGACAAAAAAATTAACGCCAATGAAGTCGCGGGCAGATGCTCATCTCAGCCGAAAGACGTCCACTGCCTGGACACTGTCCTCCCCCAAGCACCTCCACTTTGACCGGTTTTGTGCTTCTCGCATCCAACGGGTTCCTGCGGCCTTCACAAGGTCGTCGGTCCATCTTGTGGGAGGCCTTCCAAGGCTACGTCCAGAACCTTTCGGCCCCATCGGCCATCTGTTCTGCGAGCAATGAGCCCTGCCCACTGCCACTTAAGTTTGGCAATTCTTCGGGCTATGTCGGTTACCTTGGTTCTCCTCCGGATCTCTTCAGTTCTGATTCGATCACGCAGGGAAACTCCAAGAATAGCCCTCTCCATTGCCCTTTGGGTGACTTTTAGGCTTCTAATAAGGCCCATTGTGAGCGACCACGTTTCAGTGCCATAGGCCAATTACTGTTATTTGTGGCTTTTATAAACTAGAAAAGAATAGGTAGTCTGCATAATAAATACAGTAATGTTAACTAGTTTCAATTCCGCAGTCTGAGAAGTAATTTCTTGCAGTAGGTGCTACTTCAGCCAACTTAGGTATCAGAATAACATAACGGTATTTTAGTTTAGAATTATTAACTCTGAATCCTACTTTCTTCAATTTTAAAACTTTTTGTATCAATTCGAGTTTTTTTGTCAATACTTTAATAACCAATACGAATATACAGGCATCAACGACGAATAACCTATTACCATGGATTCAGTATATGATTCTGAACCCTTTTGTCATTAAATGTTTCGTCGGTTATAAGAATAAAAATCAAAATTTGCTGTTTTGTGTGTTTGTGTTTTATGACCCCGTAGGTTTTGCACTTTTCTACGAAACAATTTTTGTTGTTTTGTTTTTTTTTTATAGTCTGCGAAAAATGTTTACATCTAGAATCATTGTGCTGAATTCAAGGATTCAGTTTGCGCGTCGATGACCGGTAGGGACTGCAGGGACCCCGTATATGCAGATAAGTATTTATTCTAACAATAGTTCTTTAAAAATCCCACGTCATTTTTTTATGAATTTTTATATTCCTCGATATTATGTTGTTTACATTCTTGCGTAGTTTTTAATAACTAACATTCCTTTTCCACCCCTGCACTTCAGGAAGTTTATTCCTGAATTTAATAAAATTCTTACCTGGGCCACGAAATAGACAATCTATAGTAGTTAACGCCTATAGTTTTGATCATTTCAATGTCTTCCATGAAGCGGTGGTAAGAGTCGGCTGCAACATCTCCATTTGACCTATCCACGGTATAATTTGGATTATTGTGGATATATGTATCCCACATACTTTCGCCTTTGCCTGCGGAAAAATAATTATATGTACCTACTCTTAACACAATCATCAGCTTATAGAACCGCCGCTAGAACATAGGCCTCTTCCCTGTGAGAGGGAGTGAGCCACCACACCAGTTCAGTGTGGGTTGGTGGATGAAACATTTCTATTACTCAGTTCTAGGACATACCACTTTCCACTGAGCCACCACAGCTGTCTACCACCACTGCTGTTGATTTACCCTTACTGATTCTTATGTCTAGCAACTCTTTACTAACTTTCATTCGAAACTTCGATTTTCATTTGGCAAACACATACTGCTGTAGGACTCACAGTCAAGATTAAGATTCCAGTTACATCCACAATAGATTCCTGCCGTGCGATTTTGTAACCATCTCACCGTGAAAGCTTGGGTAAAGTGAGCGTGGAATGAGCTGTCATTCGCTAGGGATTAACACTATTAAGTGCTCACTTCACTTATGATTTCACGGTGAGATTTTTACAGAATCGACCGGTTGGTGTAACGTTATATCACTACATAGTATAAAACAAAGTCGCTTCCCGCTGTCTGTCCCTATGTATGCTTAAATCTTTAAAACTACGCAACGGATTTTGGTGCGGTTTTTTTTAATAGATAGAGTAATTCAAGAGGAAGGTTTATATGTATAATACATGCATAATATAGTAGAGAAACACTGATCATTTTAGGGGTTTCTAATGTAAAACACATATTTTTGCGCTTACATTGCAAACGCTGGCTTAACCCTACAAGATAGATCAAAATAATGTACTACAGTATTGTACACCTTAAAAAGGTCTACAAAAAAAGTCCGCGATGGCATATGTCTATCTCTTAGGGATAACCCACAATAACCATTTTTTATCCTATACTTTTTAAGATAAATAATGGCTCTAAAATTATCAGTGTTTCTCTACTACATATATTATGCATCAATTTATTATCAAATAATGAATGAAAACATAATCTTACCTCCTTCGTTCCATCCTCCTTCAATTTGAAATGCAGCCGACGCGACCCCGAATATGAAATCATCCGGGAAAGAGTAATTGCTCACCCCAGAGTTCACTTCTAGGCTCCCACTTGCATATTGCAGCAAGCTAAACAATAAAAATTAATTCATTAATATATAAATCAACTGGGTCAAAAATTTGATAGCAAAACTCCGCTAACGCGTTAAATGATAAATAAAATGATAAATGATTTATTTTCTGTAAGTAGGTTTGTACAAACACTTTTACATGTCAATCATATTTTTTTAAACTAGATGAGGTCCGGCGTTTCCTATCTGACTATTCTGAGAAGAAAGGCCGAAACAAACTCAGAGGTCACAGTCTCTTTTAAAGTCCAGACATAATCTTGGTCAGATCATGTGAAGACCATGTAGATTGGTGTCTGAAATGGTCTTTTGAGTAAAGAACCACACAGATTGAGCGGACCTGTCCAGTCAGTGCACGCATTTGTCAAAAATCGTGCAGCTCAACTCAGAACTTGAGGAGCCTTACGATTCGACGAACAATACATTTGGAAAGGACATTTGGGTAGGCCGCATAAATTACTCAAACTGCCAGATCATGATTAAAACTAACTAAGAAGGAAAACAGAAAAAAGAAATGACCCACATAGTCTTCACACTCACAATAATAATAATAAAAAATAAGATACTTTACAAAGTAAATATCCATGTCATTGTTTATATAAAATTCATCAATGTCAATGTGTATATAAAAATCCGGACCCGTTGGGTATCGATATCTTAACATGATAAAAAAAATGTTTTGATGATTTTGTTTTCTTGTCAACGACGGCACGTAGTGTTTCTACATTACATAACTAAGGGCCGATTATCCGATCGACGAATAATTTTTTATTCGTGGAATAAAATGTACGTCTCTCAGATTTTTTGTGGAAGAACTGTCAAAAATTCAAAATTATTCCTTGAACAAAGTTACCTGGCGTTGGAAAAAAGTTAGGCCTAAGTTTAAATCTGTTCTATTCTTTGTTTTATTGATCGATCTATCACATCTGTGAAGTTTACACAAAAAACGGGTTTTTTTTTAATTTTTAGGTATTTCAATTAAATTACCTGCTAGTCGTCGACCCAAAAAAAAATCCGTATGATTTTTATTTGTATAATCACCTATAATGTTCCCACTGCCGGGACACAGGCCTCCTCTCTGTGGGGGGGGGGCTGTACCACTCGGGCCCAGTGCGGGTTGGTAGAGGTCACATGTCTTCAAGTGTTTGGTTTCTTCACGATGTTTCCCTTCACATTAGATTTTTATTTCCTTTTACCTTATTTAAATATCGATACGACTGTGGAGTTTCGAAAACTAATTTAATTTGACCTTATGACTGTGAAACCTAGTTCAAAAAAATAGAACTAATTCAGTACATAATCAGCTTATAAAGGTCCCACTACTGGGACACAGGCCTCGTCTCGGCAAGATGGAGTGGGTCTAAGTGGGTCTACGCGGGCCCAGTGCGTTTTGGTAGATGTCACGAATTTTTGGTTCTAGGACATGTTACTTTTCTCACGATGTTTTCCTTCCCCGTTTTGAGAGAAACTAATAAAGTGCGGTGTCCTTTTTAAGATTTCTTTTTGTGAAAACGATCATTCATTAGCTGTTTTTTAGAAACAGTAAATAAGTTTGAAACAGCCATTGTTTTCCTATAACGGAAGGATGATGCAAACTATCAAACATTTTTATAAAATAATAGTTCTAGTTCATTTGAGGTTCAAGGTCAAATTTAATAAGAAAGACAAAAACGCGTTGAGAGCTCCAATACAGTTCAATATACTAGACCAGACCCATTTTTTGAAACAATCCCTTAAGGGGTAGTCAGAGGCATGAAAAAAATGAGAATTTTCAGTAATTTTTTCGTGTCAGTTACTCAATTTATTTAATGAAAGTAACAATATGACATCATTAAATTATGTTTCAAATCGACATCACATAATTTGAGAAAAAAAAAAATATTTAAAAAGTTATAGCTGTTTGTGTTGGACCCTGTTCCATAAGAAGTGCCCTGCGGTGACCATCACAAATCCTTGGAGATTCACCTAAAATCAATCGGACAAGAAAAAATAGTTATTTGAATAGATAACCTAGTGCCTGATCGAAGCTTCTTTTTTTTTTTAAATATCAACCTAATGGCGGCCTCACGAAAATTATTTCCAGATTTTCGGGAAAACACTTACAGTTAATTGTTTATACAAATTAAAGTTTAAAAAATTAAATAATCCTTCGATCAGGCACTACATTATCTATTAAAATAACTAATTTTTCTTGTCCGATCGATTTTAGGTGAATCTCCAAGGATTTGTGATGGTCACCACAAGGCACTCCTTATGGAACAGGGTCCAACACAAACAGCTATAACTTTTTTTTTTTTGTTAAGCAAATTTTCGTGAAGTCGAGTTGAAACATAATGTAATGATGTCATATTTTTACTTTCATTAAATACATTAATTTACTGACCTGAAAAAATTATTAACAACTCTCATTTTTTCATGCTTCTGACTACCCCTAACCCCTTAAAAAAAAGATAAATGGTTTATTCTCAGTTTTTGCTGCTTTATGTGATTAAGGGTGCGCGACAGCAATTCATAAGCGGATTGAATTGCTACTTTTTTATTATTTTCCTATTTTAGGTACGAAATACAAAAATTGATAAACACAAACACGTCCAAGATTCCGATTTACATAACAAAACACCAAAACCACTTCTGGGAAAAAATAAATAATCTGTTACACTTTAATTCACAGATCTTCGCACTCATCACCATAACAACGCACTTAAAAAAAAAACACCGCACTTAATATAAAAAAAAAACACTATTCACTTCGTTCTCACCTAAGAGTCACCAAAAGTGCTCTGTTCAGGGCGACTCCACTTGAGCTCTGCATTGTACTAACTAAAACAAGGCACAGGTACGAGTATCTACTGAATGCTTTAATCTTAATTATAACCTTTTAACCACGGAATAACCTTCTCGGGGCTCCCAGCCAATGAAACTACATGCATCAACCATCAAATCAATATTAAAAATATATATATATATATGTTTGTGACCGCGAAGTGGGCATAATGTTTGTTTCCGACAACATTTATTGCAGATTTTATTCGTTTTTATACGGTTTGTGCGTCAATTTAGGATACGTTTACGTCAGGCGCATAAAGTTCAAAGTAAATTATTGTATCCGGATTGCATCAGTCACCAAGGT
Source organism: Eremobia ochroleuca (assembly GCA_949629135.1). Taxonomy (NCBI): domain Eukaryota; kingdom Metazoa; phylum Arthropoda; class Insecta; order Lepidoptera; family Noctuidae; genus Eremobia; species Eremobia ochroleuca. The sequence continues at coordinate 8,446,051 of OX451389.1, forward strand.
CCATACTTCACATTGTTATTATTATAGAGTATTTATAAAATAAAAATAAAAAAACCTTCGAAAAACCTTCCTTTCCTATTTATGTCGTTATCAATTCCATTTGGCAGGATATACTTACTTTAATTAAATTCAGTTTAGCCTATCGCAGTCCACTGCTTGACATAAGCTTCTCCCAGGCTGCGCCACAACACCCTGTCCTCCGCCTTCCGCATCAATTAAATTAGTTTTAGTTAATAATATTAGTCTTACTAAAAAAATATCAATATAAGAGTAACGTCAACTCAAACTCAAACTCAAAGTATTTATTTCAAATAAACCAATTACAGGCACTTTTGAATTGTCGGGCCTGTCACCTTCATAATAATGCGTTATTTACACAACTACAGTTGTGTAAATAAACATTATTTATACAGTGTTATGATGAGGCAGCTAATGCCTAAATGTGACCAAGAAACATTTAAACCGTTTCCAATACCAGCCAATTAATGTCCCACTACAGGACAAAGCACGAGGATTGATCACCACGCTAGCTTATGGTGGTTTGGCAATTTTAGACTAATACAACGTGTAACGTTAAATGCGCAAAACCTGAAAATAGTTTGATCAGAATAACGAGCACAATTAATTGAACCAATTTTGACGGCACGGTTGGCGCAGTGGTTAAGCGATTGACTGCTGCGCTGCGTGTCGCGGGTTCGATTCCCGCACGGAACAAATATTTGTATGACCTACATGTATTTGTTCCGAGTCTGGGTGTTTTTCTATCTATTATATGTATGTATTTACAAAAAAAAAATGTATATAAGTAGTTTATCAGCCATCTTGTTACCATAACACAAGCATTAGGTTGCTTAGCTTGGGACAAATGGTGCTGTGTGAAATGTCCAGGGATTTATTATTATTATTATTAATTTTTAATATAGGTCACATTTTTCAAAAAATCTTCGTTAGAAACGTTGCCATGTCTAGTTATTAATAGGTCAAGCAACCCAATGTCAGCGCGGCGCAGCGGCCCGGTGACGAATCCTCCCTCGATAAAGGGTCGTCTTCGAATGGCCAGTAAAACTAACAGCACATAAAACCTTTACAATTTTTTAATGACTTATTTTCTCTGTGAAATAGGTCAATTGAATTAAAAAACAGTTGGGGTGTCTGAGGTTTTGCGCATTTAACGTTACACGTTGTCACTACATAGTATAAAACAAAGTCGCTTCCCTGTCTGTCTGTCCCTATATATGCTTAGATCTTTAAAACTCCGCAACGAATTTTGATGCAGTTTTTTTTAATAGATAGAGTGATTCAAGAGAAAGGTTTATATGTATAATACATGCATAATATAGTAGAGAAACACTGATAATTTTAGAGATTTCTAATGTAATGTCGTAAATAAACACATTTTTTTGCGCTTACATTGTAAACGCTGGCTGAACCCGTCGAGATAGATCAAAATAATGTACTACAGTATTGTACACCTTAAAAAGATCTACAAAAAAGTCCGCGATGGTATATGTATATCTCTTAGGGATAACCCACAATAACCATTTTTTATCCTATACTTTTTACGAGAAATAATGGCTCTAAAATTATCAGTGTTTCTCCATTGCACCCGTGCGAAGCCGGGGCGGGTCGCTAGTATTTCATATAAGTCTAGGTTTCCTCACGATATTCACCTTCACCGATGTCAGTTATGTCCAAGATAAACTTAGAAAATAGATTCACATGAAATGAAAAAATTAAGATTGATAATTGTTTGCCCGGATTTAAACACAGGACATCGTCCATGAGAGGCGAGCCCTTTAGGCCTAATTGTATTAATTTTAGTTTTTTTTTAAACATAGTTACGCCAAAAAACAATATATAGGGACATGGTAGTGGTATACATACATTATATCATGAAAAATATTTAGTGTATAGAAGTGCACGCGGTACGAATGCTATTCGTGTACTAAGTTGGCCGGCCCAGCGCAGGTAACGTGCTGACATATTTTTATGAAAACTGTGAGGTGTTTGCACTGTACATTTAGACTAGTATCATTAATCAGTGAGAACAGAGGAATACATTAGTATGGAATTAACGGCAAATACACACATACGACCACGAAATAATGGTAAATTAAACCATGTAATTTTCCATGAAATAACGCATTGTATTTGTTTTCAATAGCAGTTTCATTATTGATATGAATTGTTCCAAGAAATTGTATTTTCATTTATTTATGTATGTACAGTTGTTTTTATAGATTTAAAAACACTCGTGTTAAACAAACTTAGTGGAGTTGATGATATAAATAGCGCCATTTCCTAATAAAGCCGAAAAGTTTACTATCAGCAATGTTCCCACAGCTGGGACACAAACGTCCTCTCTTCTCGAGGATGTCTTCGAATTTTTGTTTCTAGGGTATGCCGGTTTCCTCATGATATTTACCTTCACCGTTTTGAGAGCAGTGGTGATGAAATTAGTTACACAAAGTATAGCACCCACCTGGGTTCGAACCCACGACCACTGCTCTCTACTAAGTAAACCCTAAAAACTAGGTATCTACAACAAATGTTGCAAATACAGTGTGAGTCTTTATAAAGTGCACATATTGAAAAGGGTGAAAATATAAACAGTTTTATCGACGGAAAAAATGTCAAAAAAAATCTACTCTCGTCTGGGTACCCCATGCAAACAAACTGTTACTACTTTTAAACTAAATGTCATATAATAATAATAATAATATTCCACAACTTTTATACAATGTGCCCATACCGCCAGATGTGTGGGTGTGTGCGTTAATCGTCATTACTTTTGTAAAGCGCGGCGCAAGCCGTCGCTCGTAATTTTGTTGCCGTCAGTGATATACTTGTGTCAAATGAACTGCTGGCGTTCCTGCAGCAGAAACTGAACCTGATGGACGAGGTGTCCGCCATCCAGATCTGTGCGAAGCTACTGCTGTTCCGGTCACTCAATAAAATCGACCAGATGGTGTATAATCGGCGCGACGGGACAAACAAGAGTGTGCAAGACATCATCACGCTTCTGAAGGCTACCGACCCTGATGACATGCCGACGTTAGTGGCGAGGGATCTGAATATGTTACCTCCAGTCACATTCGACTACGTCGACGTTACAAGCCTGTTGAAGGACATTTTGTCTTTGAAGGCTAGTCTAGCTGATGTGCAGAGGAAGTTGGAGCCATCTCAGAGCACCGTTGCAGACCTGCGCACAGAACTCGATGATTTGCGCAACTCTATGGCGTTAATTGGGTCACCGGCGCGTGTAAACAATGCAAATACGCACCGAGATGTCGGATGCCGAGGCAAATCGGTCACGAGTTTCGCGTCAGCACTTTTGTCGCCGGCGCCGATTGCTGAATCTGCGTTTTGAGCCTCTAGCGTGCCTCGTAGCCCCGCTCCCGTTCCCGCTGCTTCTCCTCGCAGCGCTGCCCGATCAACGCGACCATCTGGGCCGTTGGTCACAGTGAGCACCCCCACTACTCCCCCCGCAAAGCCCGTGACCACGAAGGACATGGAAAAAAATGATGACGGCTTCGTGACGGTGCAAAGGAGGAAGCGCCGACAGAGTAGCTGTAAGAACCGCTGCGGCAAGGCTCCTACGGAGCCCAACAAAAAACTGCATGCTGCAAAGCTGAACACCCCGGCGTATATTTCCTGTCTCCACTACAACACCGACGCGAAAGACATGGTAAAGTACATGGACCAAAAGTACGCGCCGAGAGTGTAGCTGCTGGAGTCGCATCGCAACGTAAACTTTAAGGCGTTTGTGTTGCGCATACCAACTTGCTACCTGCATCAGGTGATGGAAAAAAGCTTTTGGCCACAGGATGTGGTATTCCGCCGCTTTCCCGGACAAGTGCTACTGCAGCGCACAAAGACTTAGTGCAAATAAGTGATACTAACATAGTTTTTAAGTTTAGTTTACTAACACAATTGTTATATTTGTATATGTAGGGTATACTTAAATTAAGGCATTTATCTGTGGGTATTTTGATACCTGAAAATAAATGGTTTTATTTATTTATTATTATTATTTATTAATCATTTCGTTAGCCCGATTTCATAGTTTCCCCCGTGTAATGGAAATATGCAATTAATTAGTAATTTAGGAAATATGCAGAACAGATACCTCCCCATGTATTTTTTGCGCACATTTATTGCGCACATAACAAAAATAACAGGTGGCTGAACAATGAGGGTAGTTTTAGCATCGTGACCGACAGGCTTTCTCTACTATTGAAAACCATCGTCAAGCACTAGTTGTCTGGCATTTTTGCCGTTTTCGGCACAGCCATGAGACACATTTTTCTGCTAATATTTTACTTCCCACTTTACACAATCTGATATTTATATACAATATTGTGTGCCTTTTAGTCTGTACTAAATAAGTGTATTTTCTTTCTTTTTATTTTTCTTGACTGATACTGTGGAACAGGAGAAAACCTAAATATTAGTACCGTTTCGAATTTCATTTATAGGTGCAACCTAATCCACATCTTATTTTTCGCACCACTCAGTAAGAATGCGTTTTGCTATGACTATTAACCAAGGCACAACTTCATGCAGACTTATCACGTGGACCCACGAACTATCTCTGTCATAAATCACCTACCTAGGTACTTGTGTTGTATTATTATTTTTCATTAGATGATCAGTTTTACTCACAAGCTACAGGATATTTCTGCTCATTTATTTTTGTGAAAGCCACTACCAATCCTACTATCTCACTTGCTAGCTTCGCATGACATCATAATGACTACGTTTCTATTTAAATTTGAGTCTTTCTAATTAGTTAGTACAGACGCCAGCACATCAAGGTACCTAAAACTGTCAAATTTTCCCAAACTTTGAACCTTATGCTTTAGTGATAAAGTTGGAAATCTATTAAAGAAATTTAACAGATTGTAGTAGCTTGATGTGCTGGTGTCTGTACAACAGACTTGTGATCTTTCTGCTTTCTCTGAACTTATTTTGGGTCAGTTTAGTATATTATTGTCGTCCTTAATTTATCTCTATCAACTCCAATTAATCACACTTCTAGATCTTCTAGCCATATATTCGTATCCAATAGAACCATGTACATTTCACTACATAAATTATCGTTTAAAGTAACTTTATTGTCCATAATGTGTCCTATAAGCTATTTATTAGGATAGACTGATCCCTAGTAAACGTTTTATCTAAGGACAATCCATCCATTTCTCTCGCTATCTTAGTTCATAGATCTTAGCAGCAGTCGGATGTAAGCTGGGCCATATAAATTATAGAGCGACGTGATCGACTGTCCCACCAAGATGTTTATTGCTCCGAGGATGGATAATAAATATCTTACAGAATATTGCGTTATTGCGTGTGCTCCTCTTTGCCTTACTCAGGGCAATATTCTGAAGTAGTGTATTTGGTTTCCATTAGGCTGAGATTTTTGTGATGCTTACCGTAACATTGGACCGTCAAACGTCATACCTAGAAAACCTATAGGTATTCAACCCACGTGGTATCAATTTGACATTAACAGTGTCCTTAGTTTTTTTACTAGAACAGATTTTATTTTTGTCCGAGTTCTGCTGTACCAAATTTTTTTCATTAATATGTTACTTACATGTAACTTAGTCGAACCGCATTAAAAAATAGGTTTTTACTTTAATACAAATTGTCAATAAAAATTATATTTTATAAAATTTGACCCACTTTTGTTTCTTAGATTTTTTTCTTCATGATTTCATGTAACGTAGAGATACGTGGGTACATATCGACAGCATCGCCAAAAAAAATGCTTGGAACTTTTTCATGCTGTTATGAACATAACCACACCATTCGGGTGCATTCAAATAAATATGTACGACAGTGTTATTTTGTAAACCATCATGTCACTGTGAAACTTTAAATAATTAATTATTACTCCAAAGACCTCTGCAGATACAGGAACCTGGACTATCTCTTCAGTCTACAAGTCTGCAACATACCTTTCAAGTTCCGTGAGACATTAAATTTTGATAGTCGTCCCACTAAAATTAGCAGTGTTGGGGAAGAACAGCATCCACCACCCGCACCAGACTTTCTGAAACCCGAGGAATATTTGCTACCTGGACGTAAACTGTTTATATGGAATATGGAAAGCACTCAATCGGTTGTGCAACTGTGTACTCACCCAGATAGGCCGCTGCGCACATAATTTGGTAAAATGGGGTATTAAAGACACGTTCAATGAGTGCGGTGCCCCTGTCCAGAACATGATCCACTTGTTGGGGTATCTCAAGTGCCCACCTATTAGCATATTGGACCCAAGTAATCAAAAAAGTAATGCTCCTCCAGACCGTATTTCGGCCATTGCAGCCAATCTCAACGGAGATATTATAGTGCACAAGTGTGCGCGCAGACACAGGGTGCACTCTCTCTTCCCTCACTCTCATAATCCAATGGGACGGCACGTAATCCAAAAGAGATCAGGCGCAAGACCAACGGTTTAAGGGTGCGTTTCCGCAGAAGCGGAGCTGGACGGAGCGGAGCGGAGACGTGTAGGAATCGTCCAATCACAGACGAGACGAATGACGCGATGAGGATTTCTACCATTGTGATTAGTCGATTCCTGCACGTCTCTACTCCGCTTCGCCCAGCTCCGCTTCTGTGGAAATGCACCCTAACGAGCTTCCGAGGTATGGGGGTATCACACCACCAACTTCCAAACTAAGAAATTCCTAATGGAAAAACCCAATAACATTTTGCCCGATCATGGAATAGAACCCAGGACCCCACGCTCAGCAGTGGCACTTGCAATCGCGACACCAACAGGGCAATCGGTCTCGTAAAAAGTATCACCAACTCGAAAAGAAGAAGATTGCACAAAAAGGATAACTGAAGAACTGTTGTGAAAAAAATAAATAAATACGATATGAGAGTCGTTTGCTGCAGACTGAAAATACAAGTAGGAAGTAACTCATGAAACTCAACAGTAATGATTCTGCACATTATATGAGATATATAATAATACTAGCTGCGCCCCGCGGTATTACCCGCATGAGTCTCGATCCCGTGGGAATATCGGGATAAAAAGTATCATATGTTTTAATCCTTTTTAATTTTTTTAATATCATAATTTTTAATTTCATCAAAATTGTCTACTCATTGCACGGTAGAATATGTATATTGTATCGTGATTTCAATATACCACGGAAAGACATTTTGCCGTCTTCTTTACATGTCAGATCGAATAAAAAGGTGAATGTGTCAAATTATATGTCATGCAAACCTAACCTAAAGGAAGTCATTTAATCCCTAGGCTCTAGCCGGGCATTAATAATATTCTACTGAATTTCAATCTGACCCGCTGGTCATTAATCTAATTTAAATTTGGAACGTGAACTAAGAAAATCGTATGGAAATATTAACTAAAAACGAACTTTTTTCTATTAATGTACAAGTCGACCAAAGAGTTCTCACTTCATAGGTTTTAGTCGCCGCCGCGCCGTCGACAAACAAAATGATCAGTTACTATGGCGCGTATACCCTGCGTTTGAATGTTGGGTTTGGGCTGACGCTCCATTGACGATATTATTTCTTGTGTTTTTGATGAAAATACATGGCATTAGATTGAAAAAATAAAAAAATAAAAACTTTAATTTCAAGCACTCTGATGCAGATGGCATAAAATCTGAGACTGAATTAAAATAACATAGGTATGTTATTTTACCTCTAACAGCAAAAATCCAAAAGCAACCTTCTAAAATAAAGATCACTGTGATTTGGACAGTGGTGTAAAATTTATATATAATTTATTAGAGCGACTGCCTATCTGACCTCCACAACCCAGTTACTGGGTAATACGATACCCCTAGGTAAGACGGGTTGTCAGACTTTCGGGCTTCTGACTGCCAGTAACGACTGTCAAATATCTACGAATTACAGCCGGGACAGCTTAACGTGCTTTCCGAGGCATGGATTATTATTATAAAAATATAATAGGAAAATGATTAACTCCTATTGAGACGACGAGAATAAAAATTGTAAATGGATCTAGTGATTCTACGCCCTCAAGTTTTCTCAGCTCATTCCTGCTAATTGCAGCACACTATAATACAATACGCAAGAATTCAGTTAAATATAATTCATTAATGCTTGTTTTTAATCGATAAATAATTAACATGGTCACTTTAAGATTTAAATATAGTTTTAGTTATAACTAGAAAGGACAATTTGTGACTAACTAGGTAATGGCGATGACCTTATGCATCATCTTAGTGTCCCTTATGCCTGACAGTGTAATAAGCGTGGGCATTTTTTTTCTTTCACTGTTGGGAAAAAGCCTTCCACAAATTCTTCTAGGTGTACTTTTCCTGAGTCACGCTAACCAGCCCTTGCGGAAGCCCTTGCGTCTAGATCGTCTTGCCACCTCTTCCTGGTCCTTCATCGGCGGCGCTGTCCATCCTCAGGTACCCATCGAGTGGAGACTGTAGTCACATACTGCTGGTCGATTATGGAAAAATGTCACCATGATAACTAAGGTGAAGTGTGCTTAGAGTGAGCTGTGAGTCATGCTGATGCTAGGGATTGACACTATTGACGACTCACTCCACGCTCACTTCACCCAAATGTTCACGGTGAGATGGTTACAGAATCGCACGGCAGGTCTTAAATACAAGTTAGTAATTTAAATCAGTAATCAACCTTTGTCTTATCTAAGAGTTATAAAAAGAACTCTGTTCAGGACGCCTCCACTCGAGCACCACATTGTACTAACTAAAACTACGCTCAGGTGTGTTCATCCATTCAATACGATAATTTTAATCACAGTCTTTCAACTAGGGAATTCAAAGGAGTAGTTGCAGCTGCAGGTCTGCATTCCAGTCGAGATCGTAGAGGTATGCACCTCTGTGGAGGTATTGCATAATAGACAAGTAAGTACCTACCCATACACAATATTTTTCTTCCAAAAAAGTATATTGCACGTTATATATCTGTTAAATACCAGTCCTTTCATTGTTATCTTACCTCTGTCAGCAACAACTCAATAGCAGCCTTCCTGTAATTACAATAAAGATCACTGTGATTTTGACAGGCTTACCAATGGCCAACCAACAGCACCCTTATTACAATAACAATAAAGATCACTGCGATTTTTACAGTGATTCAAAGTCAGAGATTAAAAAAAATAAACAAGATGACGGCGTTAGTTCCGATTTTGGCCACGCGCCAAAAGATTCTTGTACCGTTGTTTATATGGTACTGTAGTATACAGCGAAAAGTGGGGGGGCATTCTGCACCCAACTGTCATAGCGTGCGGTCGCGTTTACGCCGGTTGTGTATACGTAGTGATAGCAGTGAGTGCATTATCGAGCATTCTACAAGTGGCGACGAGGAAAAATGTAAGTCCTAATGCACAAATACTTTGTTAAAAAGAAAGAGAATAAGGACAGTTAAAGTAATGGCATAATGTGGTTGGGGGTAAACAAAAAAAAAAAAAAAAAAAGAAAAAAATGACAAATCTAATTGGTAAATTAGTTGTTATCAATATTACTTGTTAACGTAAATAAGATGACAATCTTTCTTATCTCTTTAGTAATTACGTGCGGTGACCTACTGGTCGACCGCGCTGAGTCATGTTGTTTACCAAATTGCATTGTGCATTCCTAATGAGGTTAACTAATATTATAATGACAAGTTTGAATAAATGAATGAATGCGTAAATTGAAGAACGTATTCGATAGAAAATATAATGTATCCAATTTTATCTATCCTATACAAACGAATTGTTATGATTTATTATAATAAAATCTAACCTTATCAGGAAGTTTTGTGCCAATTTGTACATACTGAATACATCTATTTCGATTATATATGTACATTAAAAGTGTTAGTGTATTTGATAAGTATATTTGCAGCGATTTAGATGCAATAAATATCGTTATCACAATTATGCATTAGGCACGAATGTAAACACGTAGGTATATGAGGAAATATCAAAATAAAAGGAAAGATAGGTACCTACATGTTTTTTTGAAAGACCAATATGACAGGTCACTAGCAAATATAAGTGTTATGAAAGTCGATAAATGACTGTGATTGTGAGGTCAATATGAGAAAGGCCCTGTGTGAAAGAAAGTCAATAAGCAACGAAGCGTTAAAAGAAGTCTCCGTAGAAAGATTATTGGTGAAAGGTCAATATGAGAGACATTGTGGTGAATAAATAGTCAATAAGAAAGGCTATGATATTGTATTATTGGAGGATCTTTAAAAGATCGTTATGGCTAATATAGTCAAATATGAGAGACTAAGACGGTCAATAAGATAGACAGTACTGGTTGAGCGGAAAGGTTGTATGGTTGGGTTATGTGAGCCTTAATGTAACTAACCAAACAAGTTGTAAGCAGTTATGCGATTGTTACAGATCGCCCCATTATGGCTTAGATAACATCAGCGCTTCCAGGTCTTGAGCACTTCGATTGCGAAGGTGACCCAGTTTCAGTAGGAGTCAGATGGAAAAAATGGAAAAGGGCCCTTGAGATATATTTCCTAGCGGCTAACATTGACACAGGTGGGAAAAAGAGAGCAACCCTCTTGCATATTGGTGGCCTTGCTCTCCAAGAAGTATACTACAATCTCCCCGGAGCTCATGTAGATGAAACTGATAACGTAGATGTTTATAAAGTTGCAACAGAGAAATTGGACCAATACTTCTCTCCTAAACAAAGCCGATATTTTGAAAGATATATGTTTCGACTAATGAATCAGGAGGAAGGGGAAAGAATTGAAGCATTTTTATTAAGACTGCGAAACCAAGCTGATAAATGCCAATATGCTGATAAAGATGAAAATCTAATAGATCAAATCGTCGAAAAAAGCCGGAGTGCAGAACTAAGGAAGAAAATTTTATCAGCGGGCGACAGTGTAACTCTTCAGCAGGTTATTACGATCGCTATTACGCTTGAAACCGTCAACAGGCAACTTGACACATTTGACAAACCAGGTTCAAGTAAAACAAGTGACACAATTAAATCAGATATTAATAAATTGGACACTCGGAAACCTACCCCTACAAACCAGAGTTTTTCAAAGACTTGCTACAGGTGTGGCAGTAGTAAACACTTGTCCTTTGACGACAAGTGTCCAGCAAGAGAGAAGAAATGCGCAAGATGTGGAATTATCGGACATTATAAAGATTACTGTAGGACTAAATTACAGAAAAGGAAAATACAATCAAAGAACGATGAGAAGACGGATAGAACAAAGAGACAAAGAATTGACAAATCACATAAAAATACAGAGGGAGTGGATTACATATTTCATTTAGATGAGAATGAAACTATTAACTGCAAAGTCGGTGGTGTTGTTATTGAAATGTTGATTGACTCGGGCAGTAAATGTAACATTATCACAGATAGGACGTGGGAATATCTAAAAAATCATAAAGAAATAAAGAATCCTGATAAAATATTATTGCCTTACGGGAGCCAAAAGCCCTTGGATATTTTAGGTGCATTCGACGCCAATATAACTATTAATGATGTAATTATTAAAACTGCAACTTTTTATGTAATTCGAAATGGTACCCGTAATCTTCTAGGTAAAGTCAGTGCGATACAACTTAATGCGCTTCGAATTGGTATCCCCGTCAATAATATCAGCACTTTATCATTTCCCGAAATTTAAAGATGTCACTATTCAGATTCCTATTAACAAAGAAGTACAACCAGTTATCCAGCCATACAGGAGAATACCGATTCCCTTAGAAGAGAAAGTAAATAGAAAGCTGGTCGAACTTAAAGAAGCTGACATTATTGAAGAGGTTAAAGGACCATCACCATGGGTATCTCCAATGGTACCAGTGTTAAAAGATAATGGTGAGATTCGGATTTGTATCGACATGAGACGAGCAAATGAGGCAATAATTAGGGAGAATCATCCACTTCCTACAATGGACGAACTCTTACCAAATTTTAGGAATGCTAAGTACTTTTCTCGACTCGATATAAAAAACGCTTTTCATCAATTGGAAATTGACGAAAGCAGCAGATATATAACCACCTTTAGCACCAGTAAAGGATTGTTTCGTTATAAAAGACTAATGTTTGGTGTATCGTGCGCACCTGAAATGTTTTAAAAAGTACTAGAGAGATTATTGTTGGGTTGCGTAGGTACTGCGAACTTCATAGATGATATCATCATCTATGGATCTGATGGACAGGAACACGACAAACGGCTTAATAAAGTCCTACAAGTACTTAAAGATAATAATGTTCTCCTTAATGAAGCAAAGTGCATTTATAAAACGGATAAAATAGAATTTCTTGGACATGAATTAACAGCTGAAGGGATAAAACCGTTAGCTAAATATATCCAAGCTATTCGGTCTGCGCGAAGGCCATCCACTGTCGAGGAAATACAGAGCTTTCTTGGTTTGGTCAATTACGTAGGAAAATGGATTCCCAAGCTGGCATCGCTCACAGAACCCCTTCGACAATTAATCCGACTAAAATTGAACAAATCTGCTAATATTCAAAAGTATTGGACAAATATTCAAGAAAGATCATTTGAAAGTCTTAAGCAACAGCTGTTGGAGATAAAGACATTGGGCTATTACAATCCAGCGGATAAGACACAAGTCATAGCAGACGCTTCTCCAGTTGGATTAGGGGCGGTGCTCATAAAAATTGATAGCAAAGGTCCTCGTGTGATAGCGTTTGGTAATAAGAGCCTTACAGACTGTGAGAAAAGATATTGCCAAACCGAGAAGGAGGCTTTGGCACTAGTATGGGCTGTGGAACACTTTAAAATATACCTGTTAGGTCAAGAATTTGATCTTATTAGTGACCACAAACCCTTGGAGATCATCTTTGGACCTCGATCTAAGCCTTGTGCGCGGATTGAGCGCTGGGTACTTCGGATGCAGGCTTATAAGTACAAAGTTGTCTATCGCCCAGGTAAAGATAATATCGCAGACTCAATTTCTCGGCTTTGCCAGTCAAATCAACCGGTACCATTTGACAGTGAAAACTATATAAACTCAATGATTGAATATAGCAGGCCGGTTGCAGTACCCCTGAATGAGATCGATTCAGCCAGTGCACTAGACGTTGAGATTACAGCATTAAAAAACGGAGTTTTTGATGATAAGTGGGACGAATCTGTCAAGGCTTATAAACCCTTTCAAACAGAGATTTGTTTCCAAGGCAATATAGCATTGAGGGGTAATAAGCTTATTGTCCCGGAAAAACTTCGTGCTCGAGTTCTCGAAGCTGCTCATCAAGGACATCCCGGCATAGTGGCGATGAAGACACGCCTTAGAACCAAAGTATGGTGGCCAAAGATCGACAGGGATGCTGAAAATAGGGTTAAAGCTTGCAAAGGGTGTACACTTGTTTCGGCACCAAATCCACCTCATCCCATTAAAAGAAGAGCTCTCCCAGCTGAGCCTTGGATTGACGTGGCGATCGATTTCTTAGGACCCTTGCCCTCAAATGATTATTTACTTGTCATTGTAGACTACTTTAGTCGATATAAGGAGATAAAAATCATGAAGAATATTACAGCCACAGGAACGATTAACGTACTTAAAGAAATATTTTCTCGTCTTGGATACCCCACGACACTGACATGTGACAACGGGAACCAATTCACTAGTGAGAATTTTAAGGAATTTTGTAAGGAATGTGGTATTACAATAAATAATACCTTCCCTATTTTCCACAAATGAATGGTGAAGTCGAACGCCAGAATAGGGATGTACTTAAGTGATTAAGAATAAGCCAGCTAGAAAAGAAAGATTGGAAAGAAGAACTATTAGAATATATGATTATGTACACCGCATACTACAACTGGAAAAACACCAGCAGAATTATTCTTCCGCCGACAATTTCGTGATAAAATACCAGGAGCAGCTGATATTGAACATAAAATATCAGATTCAGAAGTAAGAGATAGAGATAAAGAGAAGAAAGACAAAGGAAAGGAATATGCGAATATGAAAAGGAAAGCAGTGGACAGCAATTTAGAAATCGGTGAAAAGGTTTATATAAAAAACATGACCAAGGAAAATAAACTTACTCCAAACTTTAACCCAGAAGCGCATACGGTAACTGATGTATATGGTGGAGACGTAAGAGTGAGGAACGATCTAACGGGGAAAGAATATCGTAGAAATATTATTCATTTAAAAAGGGTAGAAAATAATAATTGGAAAGTTGTTAATAATCAAGATGAGAATAGTGAAACAAATCCTGAAGTTGAAGATTGATTGTTCCTTGGTACTGGCATGAAAATAATTGTTTGATTATAATTACAATTTGATTATTTACAATTAGTTGTTTTCTTAAAACAAGGAAGGGATGTAGTATACAGCGAAAAGTGGGGGGGCATTCTGCACCCAACTGTCATAGCGTGCGGTCGCGTTTACGCCGGTTGTGTATACGTAGTGATAGCAGTGAGTGCATTATCGAGCATTCTACAGGTACAAAGGTTAAAAAATACCTTAGGTATAGCTTCAGATACAATGTTATACACTATTGTTGAGTGCACATACGCGGCTTTAATCGAAACTCGGGTAACTAACTTTACTTTGACTAACTTTACAAATCCTATTCAAGCTCTGCTGAATTAGTAACGCGGTTCACATGCGTTTTGTTAAACTTTTTCAATCAACACAATTTGAAACATGCTTCTCTTTGCATCGATAAAATACGCGATTAGTTTAGATAGTTACTTGTATTCGGTTCCGTATTTAAGGCATGTGATAATGTGAAAAAAAGGTAGGTAGAAAAGGCTTCCTTTAAAAAATGTGTTATATACCTTTATTTAGAACCTATATTGAATAAGACGAAGGTCATGGTGTTTGAAAGGATGTATCGGTTTTGTGATGTAGAAATAAATCATAAGAGGCCATACTAAAAAAAAAAAAAAAAATCAAGTGTACAAACTACTTGCTCCACAGCAAGGAAATGAGTTTATACATTTGGGGAGTCTGTTTAAAAGAGATGAAGAGATTGATGGAGATGTGGAAAGGAGACTTAACGGTTCTATACATGCGATTGTGACCAACATTCGGTATCCAAAAAGGCTCGACTGCCTACGCTTATGTATAAAAGTGAACGTTGGGTGTGGCAAAAGAAGTATGAACGTAGAATAAATGTGTTCCTTGCGAAACATGTGTTGTGTGACTATGAATGATACGCTGAGGAATGATGTGATCAGGCAACGGTACGGCTTAAAAGAAGACGTAGTGACAAAAATTGAAAAGAGTAAGCTCAGAAGCTTTGGGCATGTTGAGATAATGAATGAAAGGCGACTAACAAAAGGTATTTAGAAGGCAGATGTGAGTGAAAACGCTGCGAGGGAACGCCCTAGGAGGACATACGTGACCTTATTTGTTGATTATAAGTAGATTGGTATGGAAGTGCTTCAGAAACTCTAGGTGCTCAACCAGCTTGCTTGTATTACCAGACTGATGTATGAACGAAAGTAGTATGTAAGGATCGTAGCAGGTGGCGTTCTCAAGTTTTTGCCTGGCATTGGCAAGAAGGCATGAGTTTATATATCTATTTATGTGTTACGAAAACATTACTGAAAGTGCAAAAATTCTGAATGAATCTTTTCGCCAAAATATGTTTTCTTAAGGTTCTCAAAAATAAAAATAAAAAACTGTCCGTGTTTTAGAAGAGCTCTGGCAGACGACTGGAACAGTATTTTATTTTAGGTAGGTTACCTTGTCATGAAAAGGAACTTTTAATTTAAATAAAAATACTCCGGGACTGGGGCTAGTCTGAAATGTTTTACTTTGACGGTACAGATACCGCAAACTAGTCTTTACATTAATAGGCGAGGGGTTTTCAAATAAATGTCGTGGTTGTTTTTTTTAATTGTATGTAATTAGATATTATTTTAAAAATATAATGTTATCGGCGTATTGTTAAGTTACTCACAGTTAAATTTGATGATAAGAAATAGTTAAAGGCAAATAAACTATAAAATAAGTACCTAAATGAGGAAGTCACAATTATTGTTTTGATACCCATACATTTTATATTAAATTGTAAAGCTACTTTCATTTTTATTTATAGGTTTTTCACCTATTTCAGCTACCAATGCTCCCATGTTGTGTTATTTTCATTATAGCTTACAAACTTATTTATAAGCAATATAGTTGTTATATATTGTTGTTATATGTGTCAATAAATCAATTATTATTATTATTATTACATCTTTTGTCATTTCTCGGGACCCTGGGGTCCCGGACCATTGGAAGGCGTACGAGGGGCCGCAGCCAACTCGCAGAGCGCCATTAGACGTTCTTTTTATGAAATATAGCACCAACCGGCGATTATCCCTGTTCACACTATGCAAGAGCACCCAAGGACAATCCTCAGTTGGTGTAGCACTATTGCAGGATATGGAAACAAATTGGATTATGGATTTGGGTGGCTAAAGTGGACTGGTAACCGAGAACTATGGAAGAACTATGGCCCCTGCCTAATCAATGTTTTATATATACACGGATAAAATGGCAGGGAGTGCAATACTGCCCAAAACAATATCCTTGTAAAAAAAATTGGGACTAAAACGCCAGCAGATTCAGTTAGGATACCATGGAAAAGCCATCTGTTTTATCTGGGGTGAAACTTATGGTTCCCGTGGGGTAAGTTACAACATAATCCCAGGTGGGCAAAGTCATGGGGAAAATAATGCAAGAGATAGCGGCTGTAAAGTACGATCTCTGTGGCGGTTCGGGAACGATAAAAATAACATAAAACTGGTGTCACCTGGACCAGGGATATTAAACGGTCTACTTAATGTTATATAAGGTCAACTTTTATCAAGTACAAAAATTTAAACAGAACGTCTATCTATACGATAGAAATACGGTCCTAGCATTTTTTTTCAAATAATCAGGCTAGTTTTTTTTTTCAGTTTTTCTAACACATAAATTATAATATTTTTAAAAGCATACTGTATACCGACTCAATTGTTCTGGGTCTGCACCCCCAAAAAACCCACGGTCATTAAACCCGGTATTACGTCATCGCTCGGACTGCACTGACTTGTGGTCGAATCTCCATCCCTAGCTATGCTACTCGAAGCTATGATACCTAATTAGTGTAGACTATTAGAAACGATATTAACCTTTGCGTTAATCTATCGTATTTTAATTTTCCATCACACTTTTTCAGGCTTTGGACTGACAAGTTAATACTTACAATTTGTTATTTTGTTTTAGTAAGTATTGAATTAATGTAAAACTGTTAACATCTTACCTTACGTTTTGCATTAACTTGGCGTGTTAAAAATAATCAAAATTCATTAACATATTTACACTTATTTACACAATTTACTAGTTATTTACACATATCACATCAATTGCTGGACGTGACGCCCTTGTTGTCGCACACACTGTCTAGCGCGATTGAAACAATGTCTCCGCACTTCAGTAAGCACTTGATGTTCACTGGACAACACGACAAATGCACTCACAATTCGCGCACGTAATTCTTCCACTATACGGATTGTATGACCGTCGTTCCCATACACTAGGTCTTTGGCCCTACCCCACACGTGGAAGTCCATTGGCGTCAAGTCAGGTGAACGTGGCGGCCAGCGGATAACGCTACCACGCCCAATCCATTGCCCTTGGAACGCCTCGTCCAAGTAGGTGAGAAGCATGTACCTGCGGCACCACACAAGCACATCCAGCAGCAGCTCTGACCCGAGTGAAATGGAAGGTATGGTACCCTTCACTGAGCAGGAGCTGCCACTCCTCTTCAAGCTGCACTGGGTGTCATGGCCTCCCCGAGTCAATAAGACGAGGCTGGAAGTTCTCACTCTCTCTGAAGCGCTGCACGGCTCGAAGAATGGTACGAATATTGACCACTCGTCCAAATCTCTGGGCGTACAGTTCTTGTGTCCGCAACATTATTTCACCTGCGTCGTGAGAGCACATAGCCATATTCATGTATTCTCAGGATGAATACCGATACGGCATTTCGAAAATTTTCGCACAGACAACACGCACAATTCAGTAACTTGATTTTAGCGAACTGAAAGAATCTCCCGTGCTCAATATTGGCCGCGCCAGGCGGTGGCAGCGGGGCGAAGACGGGGACATGCCGCCGCCGCACGTGTGCCATTGTTATCAACACACAAGAAACCATTGTTATCTGCTTAGAGTACGTTAGCCATTAATACACAGGATGTTGAATTTGACTTTTTAAACAAAATGGTTTTTGGTGTTTTTCTTGGAAACTAGCGTATAGAAATGTATTATTTTTTCAAGAAATGTCTATCTTAAGTTATTGAATCTATCCTTAAAATATTTGTACTTAATAAAAGTTGACCTTATATATTTTTAGAAAGTTTTTGTCAAACTATAATATCGTCGTATACCGTCCACAAAAGATTCATGAAAAGATTACTTCTGCATTTTTCAGATTTATATGCTTTACCTGTCCTAACCAAAATGCTCGTTCGCGCGATTACACGATAGTGGCGTTCATAATTATGTCACATTTTTGTTCAGAAAACCGAAAGGCGCCCTCTGCCGACGCGACCACCATCGGGTTGCGTGTTCTTGCGACGATGGTTTTGGTTAGGATACGGTCTTGGGCGTTGGCTAAAACTACATAGGCATTAACTATGCATGGTCAAATTGACGTCAACACCTACGGTAGGCATATGCGAAGTGCGAATCGCAGATTACTGGGTATAGGCCTGTAAAATGACTTATTTTTCCTGGAAAACATCTCAAAGAACTCGCTAAAAAATATAATCTGCCTAAACTGAATCAAAAAAATCTAAAAAACAATAAGAGTTCCGCTGCTGCAAACAATTTACACCATAGTTTTGTGATGTTTTGTTTATGGAGTATTATGGAGTTTGCATAATATAAACTCCATGTTTCATACATCTTGATATTTGACTCCTATACTCCCTTACTCCTCACCATTAACTGTCAGCCCCTGTCAAGGCAAAAGGAGATGTAAACAAACATTTTACGAATATTTTAGTGTATGCTAAGTTAAAATGCTTGTCAGGAAATAAAATGGATTCAGGGTTGGTTTTTATTCACGAATAAACTTTAATTTTATTATTTTCGGGTAATTAGTAAATTACTTAACAAATTTGAAGGGCCTGTGGCTAACTAATAACAGCCGCACGGGTCGATCGATCAGGTTAAGCTACGCTTGCCTCGCGGTTGGTCCGTGAGTGGGTGACCATCTTCACATACCAAGACCCTTCCGTGCCTCGGAAAGCACGTTAAGCCGTTGGTCCCGGCCGTCATTCGTGGATCTTTGACAGTCGTTACAGGCCGTCAGTAGCCCGAAAGTCTGACAACCAGTCTTACCAAGGGGTATTGTATTACCCAGTAACTGGGTTGTGAAGGTCAGATAGGCAGTCGATCCATGTAAAATACTGGTATTCAGCTGCATCCGGTTAGACTGGAAGCCGACCCCAACATAGTTGGGAAAAGGCTAGGCAGATGATGATGAGTAAATTACTTAACAAAAGACGGTGATGTACAAGTTGCGAGGTCATCGTAAGGATAAGAAAAAATGTTGGTTCGTGTATAGGCACGTGTCGCTAATACCTATTACAAATAGACAATGAAAATAGGTAACTACACTTACAAATAATGCCCCGTTGGTCTAGTAGTCGCAAGGGCTACTGCTGAACTACTCTGTTTTTTTTTTCTTATTTATTTATGTACACATAGTAAAATACATATGACATAATTATAATTTGAGTACAAGGATACTGATTATTTCTTAAGGAATTTCTTCCAGCAGACCTGCGAAAGGAGAAGTAAAAAGAAATGTAGACAACAGTGTGCGAGAACATGAAGAGAAAAATATAAATGTGTGAAGTCTAAAACTAACATATTAAATATACCTAAGTACAGAATATAATGCATTTTTTTTCACATACAGGGTGTAACGGAAGGGGGGTATCAACCCTGAAGGAGGTGAATGTGCTCATGAAACTCAACAACTTTCCCCAAAGAACATAGGTCGAAATATGAAAAAAAAATTTGGCCCTCCCTTACAAAACTGACTACCAGCTGATTGATTTACTATGGGAGGGCCAAATTTTTTTTTCATATTTCGACCTATGTTCTTTGGGGAAAGTTGTTGAGTTTCATGAGCACATTCACCTCCTTCAGGGTTGATACCCCCTTTCCGTTACACGTTGTATATTTTATACGTTTTAGTTGGTGCCAACGTCTCATTATTATTAATTAGGAATTCTCAGTAGTAGCAAGGAGCCTGGGTTTGTGCCTGGTTGTTGGCAATAGGCTCGCCCTCTATTACATGGGGCTTAGGCTACGGACATGAAGTCAGTGGGCGCGGGGCGGCGGCGGCGGCGGCGGCGCGGGTACGGCGCGTTTAAATGCATAGATTTATATGGAACTGGCCTCGAAGACAGCGGCGCGGGGAGCGGCGTACGAGCGATGCGCACCAGTCTAGCGGTGCCCGCACGTCAACATTGACATAGTGTTGTGCATTTTCTTTTTAGCTTTTTAACGACCGACGACGTTTCAAAATGTTGTCGTCGTAGAAAGATGTTACCGTCGCTGTTTAGACATTTCGTTCGCGAACAAAGACACTAATTTCTCATAACAGAACACTACGCCGCTCTAGTGCCGCGCGATCTGCCCGCTGGCTTCGAGACCGGGTCTGCGGGCCGCTGCTCGCGCCGCCGCCGCTGTCGCCCCGCGCTCGCTGAGTTCGTGTCCGTAGCCTTAAACATAACTAGCGAAGTAAAAAAACCCTTCGAGGAAAACATGCGTGTTGTTATGTTATCTTACAAATACAAATGTGTGTAAATATTTACTAACCTAGTTAAAGTCTATTCAAACTTGTTTCAAATTAACATTCTTTCAAGTTAAACAAATATCAACTTTATTTTAATGGTCATTAAGTTGATTTCAGAGTGACTAACACTATTGAAAAGTTTTAAATCGTAGCGTAAACTGAACTTTATTAAGTAGGATTTTAAAGTTATTTTTCCATAAACTCATATTTGTTTGTATTTTTGGCAAATAAATCGCGAATGCTAATTATTAAGTTTATAGGCTCAGGATGACCTGTGGTCATATTCCATAGGTCCATCGTAACTTAAATGATTGTGCCGGACTTAAACGATTTTACGAGTCGAGAAGTACGAGAACGAGTCTACCGTCTATAGTATACAGAGTTGATATGACAGAGGGGCATTAAATTAAACTATGTATACCATACGTGTTTAGTATTAATTCGACACGGTGTAAAAATAAAAAGCAACAAAAATGAGATTTTTTTGTTTTCAAACTAACTAAATAGCTTACAAATGAGAGTAAAACGCAACCACCCTTTGTAACTGACCTTAGATACTTAGGCAACAAAGCGGCAACGTCGCACGCGCGCCGGAGCGCGGCATGTGTTATCTCGTGTCAAGGCGGGCGGCCAGTGGTGGCGCGGGCGACGACTTAGCCCTCCGCTCGCGTTTTCTTTTATGATAGGTAAGGTTTTGAAATAGGTACGCACACAAATACACTAAATTTTTAAACAGGAGAACACATCGAGAGTTCTCCATTCACATTAATGCACAAATTATACCGACGGAGAATATTGTTATTTATTTTTGTAATTATATCACTGTTCGTCGCTAAGGACTTTAATTTGTGAAATGCTAACATAATCCTATTTTTTAGTTCAACAATTGTATTACCTCTGAGGCATACACTTCACCCTTAATGTACCCCCACAAAAAGAAATCCATGGGAGTGAGGTCTGGAGATCGTGGTGGCCACCGAACAGCTCCCAATCGACCGTTCCATTGCTGCCCAAACATTTCTGTGAGCCGCACCCTGGAAGCCGTCACAGAATGTGGAGGCGCTCCGTCCAGCTGGTACCACAACGTGCGATGAACGGCTAAAGGCAGTTCGTCTAAAGGCTGTTACACGAGGCATTGTTGAACACTTTAATTACACACACACAACCAAAGTTTAATTACGTGTCCTATCACAATAAAAAAAAGAAATACTGTCTTAAACTTATTTAGTGTCCTATCACAATAACAAAACAAAATCACAATTATTGTCTGCGCGCGAGTTCGGCAAAACAAAAGCGGCGCAGGAGCTTCCGTGACGTAACATACGTTCCGAAAGGATAGCGTCGGCGCACTGAGGACTTACCGTTCGCAAGGACACACTGACCTATTTCTATTTCTTTTACGCGCGGGATGTTTTGCTATGATTGTCACTCTCGTAATGAAAGTGCAAGTGTGTGTGTATTTTTTATTGCTTCCTTGTTTGCTTTGCCATCTTTTTAGCGAGAAATATTTGGTTGTACTTGTGACTTGCGTCAGAGCGGCAACAACGCATCGTAGGTTATACTCAGATTTATCGTTTTAAGGTGCATGACCCATGCGTATAGACATAATCAGCTGTTAGGAAAGATACATCGTGTTCAAACAGGGCAAAAACTTAATAATTCATTTGCGACTAAACTACTGCTCCTATTTAATTGATTTTTGGTACAGAGCTTCAAAATAGTACCTAGTATAGGCAGTTGAAAGGAAAGCCCCTCTGTCGTATCAACTCTGTATAATAGTAGTCTATGGTCCACCGCCTCGCTGCCACAGATGCGACGCTCCATAAGAATGATAGCATGACAAAAGTCACTCTAATCCGACGTATGTATGTATATCACAGCGAATCTCATGTTGTCTCTATGCTGCGCCGACAAGTTTAATGTTTAGTAACAATTACTGTTTTTTTTTGGTATTACAAGTGTGCCCAGACAACGATGTACAGACGCCAGCACATCAAGCTACTACAATCTGTCAAATTTCTTTATTTACAACTTTATCGCTAAAGCATACGGTTCAAAGTTGATTGGGAAAATTTGATGTCGGGTAGCTTGATGTGCTGGCGCCAGGACATGAAACTGTCTTCTTCCCATGGGAGTAGGCAGAAATTATAGAATGCCACCTGTAACAATTATTATTTTATTTCTTTTTTACGGTCCGTGATTGGGACCATCTTTACATACCAAGACCCCGCCGTGCTTCTGAAAGCACGTTAAGCTGTTGGTCGCAGCCCTTAAAAATTGTGTGACATATTATGTATTCTCTTTTTTTATTATTTATTTTTCCAGAAAGCTTACAGACTAATAAAACAAAAAAAAAAACATCCTTAGGCAGGAAAAGTTGCTAATTAGAAGCTTATTATTATGTAGTTGTATTAGTGTAATCAATAAATTGTTAGTGAACCTAATAAAAAATAATTAAAAATAAAGTAGAAACCTATTTTCCGACTTCCAGGCGAAATTGTACAGCTAGATGAATATCCAATCGGAAAACTACGTGGTGCCAAGCTAAATAAAAGATTATTCGTCAAAAAAAATCCAAAGTTAGTCGACGTTTCTATTCAAATAAAAGCCTTTCATGATCAAGAAAGTCTCATAAGAGCTTCTGCCTTCAACTAGGTACTTCAAACGTCTTGGAACGCATCCAAAACTATTTATGGAAAATTTTCGGTGACTTGCATCCTAGACGTCTTGCAGCATAGTTCGGAGCATCTCTGGAGGGTTAGCAGAATTACTTTTTGTAAATTTGAAAGCAAAGTTTTTTACAATGGTCTCCTTCAAAAACTTGTACAAAAACCAATGGAACTTGACTACAGCTACTGTAGCGTATCTTACTTCGTTTTGGAAGAAGAAGTAAAAAGAGGATTTAATCAGCAGCTAAATGTATACCTGAAAAGTAGACAAGACTGAAAAATAACTGACTGTAAAAAATACTGGGTGTCATGTGTCTATGGAATCGTAGTTGATTAATGTTTTGATACCAAATCCATTCACGATAAAAGTTTTGAACTATCATTTCAAAATCAAAAACCTAGCCACGTCCGTCTTCAATAAAAAACAGCCCAAATCAAAATCAAAGAAATGTCCGTCGAATAAAATAAAAGATATGAAATTGTAAAGTAAGATTCAAATTGAAAGGGAAATCAATTTTCCAAGATGAGAACATTTCAAATTCCAATCTTGCACTTTAGTCCGATGGTAGACATGCAGATGGGCCGAGAATTTTCAACGATTTGCATCGGTTGCAAAACTAAGTTATGGTAATCTGGCTATAAGTTACAAGCTTGAGCTGGTAAGCTTTTCAATTTTATTGGGAGATTGGATATTTTGAGCCTTAACTCTTTAGGGAAATGAAATCTCCCCCGCCTTTAGTAAAGCGAATGAATTAATTTGCATAGCGTTCGTTGAATCATATATTTTGGTTTTGTACTTGTCGGTCAAAGGAATTATTCAGCTGGTATCCTTTGAAGCCTCCTTTGTTAATAAGCCTTACTCCTATTTTTATAATTAGATGGGTACCCACTTGCATGTTTTAATCCTCATTTCGAGTTCGAGCAGTGGTGGCCGAGCGGTAACGATCACGATTTACAACTAGGTATGCACGTAGGTCATGGGTTGGAACCCAAACAGGCAATCAAAATATAAAACGCAATTACAAATGCAAAAAAAAAAAATTAAAAAGGTCTCTGACTATGTCAGGGGGACACTTGGATTAAAAAAAAAAAAAAACCCAAACAGGCAATTTATTTTTTGTAAATTATTTCATCACCACTGCTCTCAAAACGGTGAAGGAAAACACTGTGAGGAAACCGGCATATCCTAGAACCAATGATTCGAAGACATGTAACATCTACCAACCCACACTAGGCTGGCGTGGTGGATTACGGCGCACTTCCTCTCACCGAGAGGAGGCCTGTGTCCCAGTAGTGAAAACAGTATTGGCTGATTATGCTGTATATATTATGCTACTTGCATGCTTGAATCCTCAATTCGAGTTCTATGAAATAACTATCTCATATCGGGGTCACAAACATTTTTTCGCAAAGAACTGAAACTGTGATTGGAATACCGAATACAATAGAAAATATGTAGCAATATTCCGTACAGTTGCAGATTTATATCGGGACCAACACATCACTCTTATCCAGGAAATAAACTTGCCAGGACAACACAGCTCTGTGTCAACGAAAACTCAGCCAAGATTTATTGAAGCTTACGACCAACAATATTGATATTCAAAAGCTTTGATAAATATTTTGTTGTCATTGAAGTTTTATGAAAATTTGTAATGTTTGGTTTGTATTTTATTTCTGCAAGAATGCCATTCTGTAACTTTTTTATGGATGTTTGCATATTTTTTTTTCTTGCTATTATATTAAGCTAGCTAAGAGGGGCTCGTGGTTATGTAATAACAGCCGTAAGGATCAAACAAAGGTTAAGCTACGCTTACTGCGGTCAGTCTGTGGATGGGTGACCATATTTACATACCAAGACTCCTCCGTGCCTCGGAAAGCACTTGAAGCAGTTAGCCCCCAGCAGTCATTCTTGGATCTTTGACAGTCGTTACGGGTCGTCCGAAACCCGAAAGTCTGACAACCAGTCTTATCAAAGGTATCGTTATTACCCAATAACTGGATTGTCGAGGTCAGATAGGCAGTCGCCCCATGTAAAATATTGGTATATAGCTGCATCCGGTTAAACTGGAAGCTGACCCTAACATAGTTGAGAAAAGCCTAGAAAGATAATGATCACAATTATGTATATTTAGCTAATAATTTGGATGCTGCAGTATCCTTTTATAATTCTAGAAGTACAAGAAATAACCTCTATGATAGTCCCTAGACAAATAAATTTAAAAAATACTGCTAACACAATTCGCTCTGACTCAGTGGCATACCTAGGCGCATTAAGGCAAGCCCACAGATGTTTTACGTACTTATAAAAAAAAAAAAAATCTACCAACTGAGGGATTGGCTGATTTTCTTGTTGTTAATGGTTGTTTCTAATACTAACATCATTATTATAATCTTCCTAAGAAAACCTTTAAAATATAAACAGTAGGTACTACATATTTCAAGCATCAGTAGATAGTTCTGACTTTGGGAAGTATAGGCGTGATAATATATCCGAAGAGCATGGAGGACACTTCTGTCATGGCATTAAAATGCATTTATTCCAAAAACCAGAGGCAGTGCGGCTGCGGTCAGCTCTTTCCATCAGTTTTGCCAAACGATATCCTATATATTAAAAAAAAAACTGGCCAAATGCATGTCGGACCACGCACAATGAAGGGTTCCGTAGTTGAAATGAATTTATCCCAAGACCAAACTCAACGATGTAGTTTAAAATGATATTTTCCCCTACATTGCAACTACA
The DNA here is from genome assembly GCA_949629135.1 of Eremobia ochroleuca. Classification (NCBI taxonomy): domain Eukaryota; kingdom Metazoa; phylum Arthropoda; class Insecta; order Lepidoptera; family Noctuidae; genus Eremobia; species Eremobia ochroleuca. The sequence goes on from OX451389.1 coordinate 8,472,252, forward strand.
AATATAAAATCTTGTAAAATCTACTTAGCTGTAATAGTTTTCCTTTTAACTTCGTTATATATGCTTGTACCGTGATTTTTTTCACCTGACTCGAATAAAAAATTACACTTTAAAACGTAATATTTCACAAAAGAAACATTTTTTTTTTCATAAACCCGCAATTGAAAGACCTATCCAACGATACCCCACACCATGGGGTAGACGAGAAAAAACATCCCCACTTTACGTGTAGAGGAGGTAATTTTTTTTTCATGATTTTATTTTACCACTTTGTCGGCGTGATTAATATGCATATCTATGCCAAGTTATAGCTTTCTAGTACTAAGAGTCTCTGAGCTAAGCTGCGGACGGACGGACAGGCGGACACGGCGAAACTATAAGTTTTCCTTGATGACTACGGAACCCTAAAAACCAATAAAGAAGTTTTTCGAATTATTTATGTGTACCCCATGATTTATTCCGCTTGCTGAAAACTTTCCACTCACACGCTTTTGAAAAAAAAAGTGTAGGGCAGTGTGGGCATTTTATTACCCCCTCAATTTATTTTTCTTAACGGCAAAATTGAATTGGAAAATTCTCACCGCTCGTCAGTGGAAAAACAGCGAAAATACTTACATGAAAATACTTTCACGTTTACATTTATTCCTGCACACATAAAGAACTTTTCATACAGCTGACGTCAGCATAGTTAAAGTAGTCAGCTAATAGCAGGTGTCTGTCGAACGAAGCAAGTTTGCATCTCTTAAATCGTTTAACAGTTGGGTTTCATTATCAGGCACTCGACGAAGCTCGCTCGTCAGGGTTATTATTCGCATGCGTAAACCTTGCTACCGTATCAGAGCGAGTCAGTGCCAGTCAGACACCGGGGCGGGAACACGTCCCGTCCCTGGGCTAGCCAACCTTACATGTTACGCGATCGCGAACCAAGTCAGACTTGAATTGTTTGTGATAACTCAAATCTTAAAAGTGAATGTGAAATTAACAGTAAAACTTGGCAGTGATTTTAAAATATTTAATTACGTATATTTAAAAAAAAAAGTAAAACAGTACTTAAAAAAAAATTGTGAGGAATTATGGTGTAGATTTATGATACAATTTACACTTAAAATTGTGAATAGAAAAATTAAAGGTAAAATATATATGTCAACATGCAGTAAATCTGAGTGCATTCGACTGAAGCAAGGCATATTTTCGTATGGATTATCTCACTAAAAAATTTAAGTGCTACTATTTTCCATTTTTACGTAACGGTTTATCCATCGCATCGCAAGCGGTTTGCACAGCGGTGATCCCCTACTTGTCATTCCCTTCGCTCACTACTTTATCACCGCCTTAATCTATCTATTGTTATTCCGATGTAGTAATCCCGACAAATAACCTCTTCTGACAACCTTTTATTCAAGACCGCATTTCTATGCGACAGCAAATCCGACAAAATGTTCTTGCTCCCCAAGGAAATATCAAGCATGCCAGTTGCTCAAAACATTTTAGCAAAATTGTCCCGAAACACAATCGTATTTTCAGAACAGAAGAATAAGTTATCTCCCTTTTGTGAAAATGCTTTTGAAATTGTTACGGGAAATGCCTTCACAGTTACATTCAATATTATAAGCCCTTTGAAAGGGTTGCGGAAGGGATTTGGCAAAATAACGCAGGTATAATATGAAAATAGCATTTTAATGCTTAAAATATGTGGGTGCTTTGGTACGAGAGCGGTTGTTATTATTTTTTTTTGTTTGCCTTGTAGAATGTTTAAATATATGAGAACATATAACTATAATTCATGGGTACGAGGGTTCACGCATCAAATGTTCATTATGCAAATTTAAAGAGCGTAGACAAATCGTGTTATCTTTATGGCACCCACAATTCAACGCTTTGGGTGAGCGAGCTCCCAAAGCGAGATACTGTTATGAGTTTTTATGTGCCGATTAGCAAACTGTACACAAACAGCCAACTCCAAAACTTTGCAATACCCGTATTTGAGTAACGTTCTAAATTGTACAGAAATAATGTTCACTTATTCTACTTACCAGCATTTTCTCGGCTCATTGCCAAAACTTGTGCGGGCGTTCGTATTTTTTTTTAAAGTTTCCCAACTTTGGTGCATTCAGTAAATTAATTGGTTTGCATGTGGTCAAGTAGATTACAAGGTTTTGAATGCATCAAATTCATGAATAAGGGCTTTAGAAAATCTTTTTACAAATTGAACAGAAAGAATAGATGGACGCGGAAAATCTTCAAGAATTTGATAAGAACTGGAATCGATAGAACGACTCCACTGCCAATACCCAATATACTGGTAAGGAAAAGAAACTTTGGGGGCAAGATGATCGGTTTAGTAAATATGATTCGTTTCCCACTTTATGTCTATTTTGGCTTAGGAAAATAACAAATAACCCCCGAGAATCAATTTATCTTACGACGGCTAAGGACCGCAGCATTGACCAAATCATTAACTACAAACAGAATTTGGAACCAAGATTTTTTTGTAACTATTACTCAGGTTGCACTGTGATTATGTAATAACAATTATTAATGCAAGTGTCTGAATCGTATAAACTGTAATTGAGTACCACTCCACATTTTGGAAATTTTTGACCATTTGCTTTAGGTACATTGTTTTGCGTTTTTTTTTTTTTTGCCTATACCATCATTATTGTTTTATATTAACTTTTTTTTTCTTCTCTTTATTTGTTTTGGGGTTTTTATCTAAACAGATATTAATATGTCAACGTTTTATATTAACTTAGAGAGTACATTTTTTTTCATATTCACAAAAGATTGAGTTCTTAAGAAGTGGGTGTTCATAGATATACGTGGTTAGTGTTCTTTTTTTTTTCGAATGGGAGTATTTTTTGGGTTTTTACGAAAGAAAAAACTTTTACGCCATTTCCAGCTCAGGAAAATCTGACAAACGAAAGACATAGAGGAATTATTTTAAACAAATTGTTGATATTGTAGAAATAATAACATATCAACGGTCAAGAATCACACCAACAAAAGAAAACACTTGAAACATTACAAGCTTTAATAGAATTTTAAAATTTGCTGAAACGTACTATATAGTTTTCTCAAGCAAATAAAATAAAAGCAGTACAGAGCAAATAAATAGATCCTTCTCTCGACCACAGACACCTAAATCCAGTCAACAGACCGACAATAATTTAATACAATGGACTCGACGATACTCCTGTTTTAAATTGTGCAGGTTTTTTAAAAAGCTGAACGATTTTTTTGTCTGTGTGTACGTCTGTACTTCTAACACGATAAGGCGTGGCACGAAAATTTAATATTTTAGTCCTAATTCAGCACAAATCCGCTGTGGGTGAGACAGCGTACTCTGACTTTAGAATTTTTAATGGGTCGTCTTGTTATACAAAATAATTTGATGAAGAGATTTGAAGATTTTTTTTATGTTTACATAACATACACCTTGGTGACTGTTCTGCACTGTTCAGCTCTGTTGAACATACGGTAGTGATAACAATTTGACCTTAAGCGGGTCTAGCGTAGTGCGGAATTTCAGTAGAATTCGAGACAAGCCTTGCGATTCTGTAACCATCTTACCGTGAAAACTTGGGTGAAGTGAGCGTGGAGTGACTCGTCAATAGTGTCAATCCCTAGCATCAGCATGACTCACAGCTCACTCTAAGCTCACTTCACATTAGTTATCACGGTGAGATTTTTCCAGAATCGACCGGCAGTTTATACTGGTTTTGACACTAGTAAGGTGCGACATAGGTACTTTACCTATTATATAATAATATGTATGTCCGTGACTGACATGTTGACTTACTGACAGACAACACAGCCTAAAACCATTTTGGAAGACAGACGCTAAGTAGGTTTAGACGCTCTAAGGATTTTCAAAACTCAACTTCTAAGAGGTTCCAACAATAAGTTGAAGTTTAATAATAAGTACTAAAATCTTGTTTGGTCCTACAATAAATTACGTTGTTAATCTAAACTTATATTAAAAAGAGGTAAACTTGTTTGTTTGTTGGTCTCTGGAACTGCTAATACAATAACAAAAAATATGTTACCGAAAGAAAGCTATTGCCGAGTGCCATAGGATATATTTTAGTGTCTAGATGAATTTCATGCGGATGAAGTTGTTGGCAGACGTTGGTAATATGATTCCAAATAGACTGCCAAAGAAATCGTAAGCATAATATTTTTTTTAAAAACATGAACATCTTCATCATCTTCCCAGCCTTTTCCCAACTGTGTTGGGGTCGGCCTCCAGTCTAACCGGATGCAGCTGAATACCAGTATTTGACATAGAGCGACTGCCTATCTGTCTTCCATAACCCAGTTACTGCGCAATACAATATCCCTTGGTTAGACTGGCTGTTAGACTTTTGGGCTTCTGACGACCCGTAACGACTGTCAAAGATCCACGAATCTTGCCGGGATCAACGGCTTACCTAGTTTTCCAAGGTGTCTTGATATGTAAAGATGGGTACACATCCTCGGCAAGCTATAAGCATTAACAGACTTCCATAAATAAATTGTTATATTAACAATTATAACATTCCGTTACATGAGAGAAATGATCATATCTCGTCGCTGGCTTCATGGCATTAAACGGAAGCGGCTTCCGTTGAAGCTGTGAAGCGAGCGCACAATGTGGTTACAACAATAGCATTGTCAACACCTTGTCCGTCTGTCTGACTTAAACTTTGGGAAGAGCCCAAAGTTTAAGTTAAAGTGCCTTTCCTGACAATTTGTTAGGATGGCCGTCAGCTTTGCATTTCCTTCTCTGTTTTTTATCAGAAAGTCTTTAGTCTATGTTTGTATAATATTTAAAAGCTCATCTCAAAGCATACAATTGGATTTAACCAATGACCAGACACTGTTGAATTGTCAAAGAGTAGGCCAGTCAGAAAAATGAAGCTAGTTGCCCATTCCAATGCGTGGTATGTTCCTATGCAGAAAAACGGGCAAGAAACTCCATGAATACCATTTTAAATCAAAATATTGTTACAAAATATTGGTTACAACATTCCTGTTGAAATCATACCTATATTTAAGAAAGACATTGAAAGGGTCCAAAGTAAAAATATTTGAAAAAATAACAATATTTCGTATAAAAGCGAAACTGGGCGTATCAAATGTTCGAACCGAAAGCTGCGTTACTACGAAGTCACAGAAAAAGAAATAATGTCTTTTTGTGACCTGTTACGCCCGAAGAGCCTCTTTTTTTTTTTTTTTCAAGCTCCCTAGGTACTCAACTTTCTCTTTATTAGGTCTTCAATATATTTCGTAACCGTACCGTTGTATTATGTGCCTCGTATCGTAATAATCCTTTCAACCCTCAAACAGAGCTAAATTTACTGCCGAGCTATAAGTGACTTCTCAACAATAGTTAAATGGGATAGCATTTGAACTGGTAACCTTTTGATAGCCATTCTGCTCAGTGGTCGTTAGGAATATTATTACTTAGATGCTGTATTATAGTTTGTTGACGATACCTTACAAAGGAGTAAAATTGAGCTGAGTGTATTGATCGAATGATTGATGTTTCACGATGCATTTTTTTTATTTTATAGATATGTCCCATTTTTCAGAAAAAGTCCCTAAAACACATAATTGGGTTTGGGCCTCAATTTTGTATGGTAATTATTATTCCCCGCCAAATCTTGCTACGTGCAAACCACGTCAATATTTTGTCTTGTACACGGAGAGAAAAATCTTAGAAAAATTACTATGCTGTCTCATAACCTTAGTGCATTTGAGTGGTAATGGAAAAATTACCATGCTAGCAAAGTAAAAATTCTTATGCTGTACGGTAAAATTTATTGGACAAACCGTGATTTTCTTCCCAATCTCACTCAGAAAATTTTCTGTAGATGTCACTTGTACTCATTTTACAGTGGCGAGCACATTAATTTTTCCTAAGAATTTTCTCTCCGTGTAGAAACCCCTATAACGGCAAGGAATCGAAATGTTAACCGTACGGACAACATGTATTTTAACAGTTCAAACCACGCCAGCTTCGCGTTCATTTCGTGCGTTTTCGTTCATTGTGTCATAGAGAATACTAATTAACTAAGAAATCGACGTGGTTTCAAAGTAAGGAATGACAGGCCTGTTGGTCTAGTGGTCAGTGGCCCTACCTGCTATGCCCAAGGTCGTGGGTTCGATTCCCACACAGGACAAATGTTTGTGTGATGAGCACGATCATTTGTTCTTTGTCTGGGTGTAATTTATCTATAATATGTATGTATTTAGAAATATATATGTATGTTTATCAGTTGTCTAGTACTCATAGCACAAGCTCTGCTTAGTTTGGGACTAGATGGCGTTGTGTGAAAGTTGTGGAATATTATTATTATTGTTATTAAGGAATCATTAAATGGGCATAGTGAATTACAGTCCTAAATTATGTCTTTTCGGGACATTTTCAATCACAGTTACTCGTATGTAGGTACCTAGTTTGAAAGAGATTTATTCCCGTGTTACAGAACGTCACTCAATACTCAAGCATTACTTAAAACTAGTTTCAACCAATCAAACGGCTTGAATCTAATTTTAAGTAATACTTGAATATTGATGTTCTGTAATACGGACCTTAGATTTTTGAAGGGAAAACTTCTTTCAGCGCGTTGACCCAGTTTTGGTAGGGGAAAATCTTATGGGTTAAAAAACTGTTTTTTCATAGTTTTAAGTTTTCACTTCTACCGACAGTCCCGATGACTGCCTATATTTTTTTGTTTAAATAATATGTAGCCACGGAGTAATACCGTTAAAAATAGGACATTCCAAACTGCAGTTGGCTACAAAGACTAAGTTTTTCATATTTTATGTCAGGTCAATAAGAAGTCTTATAAAACCTACAAACTTTTTCCATATCTTGTGATTACTCTAAAAAATATGGAATAACTTGACTCGTGTTTGAAACAGAATACTGTATGAGGATATACAAAAACTGCAGCAAATAAAGAGTTGCTGAAGCTTAAACGTAAACTTTGGGTGAATAATTTCGTTACTGATATTGTTCTAAAACAAAATGTTAAGTTATTTTCATCAACTGACACAATCAATTCCAATATCAACCAACCAAGCCAATACCAGCAATACCAACTGAGACCAATATTGCTGTTTGATACTACAATGCACAACTTTACCTGCTTCTAATTGTTCTATCCCCTTTTACACGGAGAAGGAACAAAAGAACTGATTACCACCGTTGCTCAAAACACGTGCAGACCATTCAGTTGGTGTGTGTGTTTCAGTTTCATTTTCTGTTATGTAGTACCATTTTCTTCACTATATGTGTGCTGATACGATTTGATTTTTTTATTTGTTTTTTTTTTTCTGAGCGAGACAACAGTATTCAAATGTCAACGAAACAGAAACTTAACACGGTCGGGCTGGTAGTTTTGTTACTTGAGGTTTGAGTGGAGAAAATCTGTTTTCTTTTGTTTTATCGTGTTTAGATATTAAAACCTGTCGAGTTTAACTAACTAATTTAATTTGACCCTGTATAACAAACACCACAAATTCCTACTATAACTAGAATGCAATAAATATTTGAGTTACAATTTGGTTTGAATATTTTCGTTATCAAAACAACATTTACTTTGATTGATTTTTCATTCATTCATAGATATTTATTCTGCAAGCTATGCATTGCTAACGCGACATATAAACCATTGGCCACCCGGCTTTCAAACTAAACAAATAAAAGCCGACCGAGATAAAAATACTCACTAAATGGAGTTAGTTTAGCCCTCTTTTCCAGTGATACCTTTTTTTTCTAAATATATTTCAATGTTGAGGGGCCCGTGGCTAAATAATAACAGCCGCACAGATCGATCGATCAGGTTAAGCTGCGCTTGCCACGGTTGGTCTGTGGATGGGAGACCATCTTTACATACCGAGACCCCTCCGTGCCTTGGAAAGCACGTTAAGCCGTTGGTCCCGGCTATCATTCGTAGATCTTTGACAGTCGTTACGGGAAGAAGCCCGAAAGTCTGACAACCAGTCCTACCTAGGGGTATCGTATTAGCCAGTAACTGGGTTGTGGAGGTCAGACAGTCAGTCGCTCCATGTAAATTACTGGTATTCAGCTGCATCCGGTTAGACTGGAAGCCGACCCCAACATAGTTGGGAAAAGGCTAGGCAGATATTTCAATGTTCCTGGTATTCGGTCCATAAATAAGTTTTATTTTGTTCTATTATATGACAAAGAAAATGCCCCCATCTTTGTTCGATAGATATAAAATACGAGTAAAAGGTTACAAAATATCGCTGATTGAATTTCTTCTTTACTTAAAAGTAATTGTTGGCGTCTAAATGATTTTTATTTTAGTCGATCGTGTACGATTTATTTCCTAATTTATGTTATATGTATTTCGTGCCGACCGTTTTTTTCGTTTTTATTTTTAGTGTTCATATTGTGTTCAAAATTGCTTATTTTATGAACTGTTCGGTCATTTCATGAAATAGTTGTGTTTCATGAAATGGCCAACTGCAGCTGCTGTTATTATAGCAGCAATAGAAACACACACTGTGAAAATCTTAACTGCGTACCTGTTCACCGGTTCATGAGATACAGCCCGCTGACAAAGAGACAGACGTTCAGTGGAGGCTTAGTAATAGGGCCACGTCGGGCAATCTTTGGGTACGGAACCCTAAAAAAGAGGGAAAAGAATGCCAAGGTCCCAATAGGCTGGCAGCATTGCCACATTCTATGGCAATACAAACTCTGTGGTTTAAAATATATTCATAAAACTGTGCTACCGTCACATCTCTACAAGGCGTCATACAGTGCCACATTGTAGTATAGATAAGGAAGCTCATCTTTAGCGGGGACTATGACAAGTATTAAAATTACGGTGACGCTTAAACAAACATTTTCTTTTCATTAACCTCAGAAGAAAGATAGTGTTACATCGTAAACCGTATACTTCATAGTTATTAACAAAACAAATGAATGTGCAGGTACGTGTAACAACAAAGAGGCTTATAAAAAGGAGGTTTTATTTCAACTTGAGCTACAAGAGAATTTATCTTTAATACCAAGCCGTATTCATACTTTTCGGCTTTTCCGTAACCAACCAGTGCGGGCAAAACGAAACAAAGTTACAATGACACAACATTAGTTGGGAAGTTTAAATTATGCATAATAATTCAAACGAGCTGCGTCAGATATAAAAAGGCTGTGATTTCAACTTGAATGTGTGCTGTTCCTTTATTATATTTAATAAGGTATACCTCTTATGTGTTTAAAAAGTAGCCTATGGTATTCCCAACGCTGGGACACAGGCCTCCTCTCAGTGAGAAGGAGTGGGCTGAAATCCACCACGCGGGCCCAGTTTGGGTTGGTAGATGTCACATGCCTTCGAATTTTTTGGTTCTAGGACATGCCGGTTTCCTTACGATGTTTTGCGAGCAGTAGTGATGAAATAATTTGCACAAAGTAAAGGTCTTATCTGGGTTTGAACCTACGATCTCCATTAAGTAAGTAGCGGTCATTAGCACCAAACAATAATTTACTAAGACTAATCAATTTACCAAAATTCCCAGTAAATGAATTCTGCACTTAATTGAAAATATCTAACTGTCACATAGATTTACAGACCTTGTCGTTTTATGCCATGTAATTGGCATTTAACCTTCGGGCGATAAAACAATTGCAGGGTCGACTATACAAGTATACATGAGACAATATTGAAGGCACTACACAACACCATGATATAATATATAATGAACATAAGACAGTTATATATTTACAATACATGTATTTTCATTAGTAACGCACTTAACAAATGTATACAGACTAACATATCGTTCACTAAAGTAAAACAAGTAACCCAACGTAGCAGTCGCCGAGCTAGTTTTCTGACTTTACCGAAGAAGAGAACTAAGTTTGGCAAAAAGTTTTTAACTTTTGAAGGAGCACACGTATATAACAAGACACCTTCATGTATAAAAAAGTTGCACTCATTCAATGCATTAAAAACTCAATCAGCTGCATATTTAATCACAAATAACACCCTTCCTAAAAACTGAATTCATTGGATGGGTGTATCATATGCTGCCGTGATGTCTTTGACGAACTTTATATAATTTACTTTAAGCATTGTTCTCATGTAAATGCCTTTGTGTCTTTTTTGAAAACAAATATTTAAACCTATAATATCTTCTTGTAGGCGACTACTTTTTTCCTTTTTTTGACTACTTTTATTGAGGGGCCCGTGGCTAAATAATAACAGCCGCACAGGTCGATCGATCAGGTTAAGCTACGCTTGCCGCGGTTGGTCTGTGGATGGGTGACCATCTTTACATACCGAGACACCTCCGTGCCTCGGAAAGCACGTTAAGCCGTTGGTCCCGGCTGTCATTCGTAGATCTTTGACAGTCGTTACGGGTAGTCAGAAGCCCGAAAGTCTGACAACCAGTCTTACCAAGGGGTATCGTATTACCCAGTAACTGGGTTGTGGAGGTCAGATAGGCAGTCGCTCCATGTGAAATACTGGTATTCAGCTGCATCCGGTTAGACTGGAAGCCGACCCCAACATAGTTGGGAAAAGGCTAGGTAGATGATGAGGCGACTACTTTTATGCAGAAGTGCGCGCAAACAAAAAGATGACTAACACGATTAGCGGGTGATGCTATTACTTTCACACAGAATATTCTTTTTAGACAAGCCCGTTAATAAAAAGGTTTCCTTGTTCTTATATATATTCTAACACTGTTTACAACTTTAGTTTTTGAAGCCATCCCGGCTCTTTCTCATTTTGTGCCGCACAAGCAAAAAACTGAAGGATGTAGCTGAGATTCCCTAGAATTTGTTTGGGGGCGAAATATTTATCAGACGTAAAGAACGGAATTCAAGGACGGGCTTGACTTTTCTTATAGTTTGGAGGACAATGTCCACATTTACATTAAAATGTGTTAAGTAATGATTCTTTCAGACTAAACAGACATGCGAATTTCAAATTGAATCTTTGACCTTTGGCAAGGGACAATTCTGTTGTAGGACGGGTACTTAGTAATAGGTTCGGCTTCTAGTATAATATTTTATAGATCTAAAGTGAACATCCACCCAAAATAAGTATTATAATCTTATTGCACTTACCTACTCTCCTTTATACTTGACATTTAATGTTTTATACGCTCCTAAAGTATTCTTATGTTCAAAGTATAAAACATGATATTTCTCAAATAATTCCTCCTCACTCTCCATAATCCCTCTAACGACGTTTGCATTACTAAAAAAAAAATACTAAGCTTTAAGGATTGTCAGAATATCGACAAATGCCATAATGTTACTTTCGATATTTTTCTCTAGTATCAAATAAATTTCCAGTGACGAGGAGAAAAATCGTCGCGAATATTGATTTCGGAGGGCTAAGTGTGTAACCGAGCCCTCGGGAACTTCAAAACCCGATAGCATAAAAAATATTCTATCCCAGTAAAGTGTTCCATCATTAATTTATTTGGAAAGAGAATTTCGACGATTGGTTGTGACGAATTGATATTTTTCATGAGTCCTCCACGGTAAGGAGGGCCCATTTATATCATGGGCTCTGCAATTTATTACTCTCATTAATCATTTCATCGAGTGAGAGCGCCCTAACATATCGCATCGAAGAGCCGTCTATTGTGCGTTGCCCTTTTATTTATCCTCCCTTATATCGCCCTAATTAATGCTGTATATCTGATAAGTCCTTTCAACTCGTTTGGGATTAAATTGCCTGTTTTGTGATAAACACAATTTGTTACAGTGTAGAGCTCGGTTAACATTAAAACCATTTTGTGGATTTTCGATCGTCATTCATAGCTTTGTGCTGGTGAATGTTGCGGCGGTAATGAACTGTCAATCATTATTATCGTTTCGTAATCTATTATTTAAATCATCATCATTTACCTGTCAGTAGGTAGGTTCCATTTTCCATAGGTTTAGTCAGTACGCAATTTGAACTCAAATTACATTTCAGCAGAGCTTCAGTGTCTGAATTCACATGAAAAACTATAAAATAATATCATTAACAATTTATTGAATAACAATAAATACTGAATTATCAGTAATACTCATTTCAAATATTTGTGTGTCACTGGCAGTGTAGTGAAAATCAAACCAAAAATCTTTGTAAAAGTTAAGTGTCAAACAACAAAGCAAAAATTATGTTTGTGAACTGCTAAAACAACAATAAAAAAATAATTGACGTCATAAAGGTGAAGGATAATTTTCGATGAAGGGTAGCGTGTTATGGTGGCAGAAGTAGTCGCAGTATGACCACGTGGATGGCGCTATTCGGGCTAGTGTGGCTGCTCCGCGTGCGTGGTTCGCTCTGCGGCTGCGCGGCGTGCAGGCGCGCGCGCCACGATGCGCAGGAGTCGCAGAGCGTGCCGAGCCCGCGTGCGCCCAGCCCGGAGGAACAGGCCCCGTTTGACGTCATCACTCTTGAACATTACACACGTGACGTCACCGTCCAGACCGACTTCGATGATGAAGATATTGAAGATCTTGATAAAATCGAGATGCAGATTTCTGAAGAATGTAAGTGTTTTTTTTCTTCGTATAAAATAAGGCTTTTCTATATCAACGTAATAATGCCAAACGGTAGATAGGCATATTTCCTAATCTAGTTCCAGCTGGCTGCACGCTCTATCAATCCTGCTGCCCAGTCATGGTTAGTTTGCACACACACGAGCGATACGCGTCATCGTCAGAGGCAACTGCAGCCGTCGACGCGTGAGCGGCTGACGTCTACAACGTGCCGCTCGTGTAAGTACTTATTTGAGTACGGTTGTCGTGTATGTATTTGAGAGCGGCATGTTGTCGACGGCTGCCGACGACACGCGTTGACGGCTGCAGCTGTTGCCTCTGCCGTTGAGACTTATCACCAGTCGACGAGTTTATAATTTATCGAAAGGGTTCATCGTTTTTGTTTTAGTCTACTAATTAGTAATATTTCTTTATAAAAAAACAAAAATTTTGTTTATTAGGTAATTTTACCTCGTGATGTGATTTTATTATGTTTAAAATCATGTTTAAATAAAAGAATAAAGTATTACCATCAAACTATTGCTGAATATAGGTAAAACAATCTTTCGAAGTAACACAAAAAAAAATATTGGAAATTTATCAAAGAATATTTATTATAAGTTAATTGTTGACAATGTTTTGCTTTTTCTACTTTTTGTTTACGATCTAGACTTCAATCACCTTAAGTGTACCGACTAGGCTTCTAAAATAATTGGATATGTTTTTTTCTTATTGTACTATTGTCATTTTATTTCTGTCGTATTTTATGATGAAAATAACTAATGTACTTTTTGAATGTATTTTTTTTTTGTATTATGTCAAATATCGGATATTTTGATATTTATTATAAATATCGGATTTTTACGAACCCTGTTGTAAACAGTCGGACAGCTACCTACAATACATGCCATCATTATGTATATTTATTTGCTACGTTTTTTTATACTGAAAAGTATACATTCAGTCCTTTTTCGGGATTAACATTGGATCATACGTACCTGTTTTCCATCTCGATAGCAAAGAAGCTTACAAAGTGAAGGAGTCCTCCAGTAAAAACAGTATTCTATGACTAGTAGCTCTAACATTTTCGCTTGAATGCTGCCGGATATTTCCCCACTCCAGCGAAGGGGACACTTTCCTTGAGTCTGCTCACTTGCACAGGTTAAGCAGCACTTGGCAGTGACAAAACGTTGGTCCACACAATTAGAGCTGAATTTTTCTCGGGTTCCGTCCAAATTCAAATACTCGTAGATTCGTAGATCCATACAAATAGTGTTTGCTACTCCACTTGCGGCCGCCTAGACGAGTATATAAAATTGGTGGAAGGGAAAAACACTTGTTTCTTTCATTCCTTTGTGAACCTACAGAATCTGACCGTCATTTATTATTTAGGTAATTAGTTAGTTGTTTTTTCTACCACCAAATACTAAGATAACCATATATCTTCATTTCATGACTATCAATATCCGGACTTGTGTTTTTATATTGGTGCAAACTTTTTGTCATAAAAAATTATTCTGTGAACTTTCATATTGGATAATTCATTGTAATAACACAGGAAATACGTAACTCTATTTAATGCATTTTATTAAATTTAAATAGCTCTAATAATTAGTTACAATCCAATGAACACAAACGATTTGCCTCGAATAAACACGATTTAAATACTAAACTAAAACATATTTACATTTGGATTATCAAACCCGGGTTCGAAATGCTGAACTAAAACGTATAACAGATGATAAATATGACAAATTAAAATGAGGATAGACTAGAGCTCGTATTAAAATATCACTTGAATTTGTAATATCTCACATAGGTACACTGGTGCTGGCACCAGGTTGAACATGCAAGTATTATTAGGTGCATAATTAATTAAACAAGATATTGTGTTAGCGCTGACCCTCCATATACCTACGTACCTACGAAGGCAAGCGTTGACATACCTGCCATGTAGTGTAATAATCTGTATATATACATACATATTATAAGATAATCCATTTTCTCATACATTTCGTATGGGACGGGCTTTTTTGATGATATCTCGAGAACGGATTGACTGATTTCGTTAATTGACTCTGAGGCGGTACGAGGTATGAGATAGTTTTAAATTAAAGTTGCTTTTCTTATTAGTCTGTGTGACCGCGTTGATCTTCTAAATTGCGCAACGTATGCGATTTTCATCATCATTTAGATAATTTATCTCGGTACGTTTATGTGTTAAACTTATAAATAATACACAATTTATATTATACTATACTTAAGTATACATAATAAAGAAATATCGATGTTATGTCAAGACGTAAAAACCATGCGGAGTAGGGGAGGGTCGTTAGTTTGTAGTATAAAAACAGTCACAATTTATAATTGAAATCCATAAAAGTACCCACTCAGAAATTAGAATTGATTCAATTGATTAAAAATTTTATTGTTCACTAAATCTAGTGAAGAGTAGCCTAATGTTACAGTAAAATTTGGAGTGTCAAAATTCATGTACTTTTTGTTTTGACATTTGATGTTTGAAAAAAAAAAAAGGACAAAAAATTGGATACATCAAAAAGTTTTTTAAAGTATTAGATACATAAC
The DNA here is from genome assembly GCA_949629135.1 of Eremobia ochroleuca. NCBI lineage: Eukaryota > Metazoa > Arthropoda > Insecta > Lepidoptera > Noctuidae > Eremobia > Eremobia ochroleuca. The sequence continues at coordinate 8,487,343 of OX451389.1, forward strand.
TCAACTGTCACTAATGAGATACAATTACTTTTTCTATTGTTACCGATGTCTAAGAGATTTCTTGACAGTTGTAGCATCATGCTCTTTTGGAGACATAATCCCTAGCAGTTATCTCGTACTGACAAACGTGACGAAGCGGCTTTTACCCAGTTCAATTTGGGAATTTAAAGAAAAGTGATATTCAGTTACGAAAATGTTGCCAATTTTTTTTAATAAAAATCGGGTTTTCTCGAAACCCATGCATTTTCGCCTAGGCTTTATGGGGTGCGCAAAAGGGTTACATTCTGAAAGGAATACGTCAAATTACATTTCACCCTGTGTAATGTAGGTAATGTGCACAAATCAACTGAACAACAATTTCGATTTTTAAATAATAACCCTACAAAATATTTACGTCATAGTATTATGCACACGGCTTCAAAATATCACCGGTCACACGGTTCTCTAACTGAACTTCAGTTTGGATCACGCAAATAAATTGAAAAATTCAATGTCGAATCATAGATAGGTTACCTTATCTACATTCTGCCATTAGTCATGACTGCCACTTTGAACATGCAATGATTATGAAGGGCCTACTGAATGAAAAAAGAAATAGGAGCTATTGCTTTCTCTCTCCCTCTAATTCTATATAGTAGGTACGTACTTCTAGCCCGGCCATTTTCCATTTCCCTCGCTTATCCGCGTATGTACTGTGTAATACGACATAAATCTCACCTTATATCGTGAAAGTGGAACAGTTTTTGTACCTTTTTATCAAGTATTACGAGTCCGGGATCCTGCTGAGCAGGAGTAACTTGCTTGTGTTAAAGAAAATTGCTGTCCATGGACAAGTGGGCTAGAAAAAAACATAATTATTTTCTCTGGATTTGGTATGTGTATATTCACAAAAAGTCTTGATAAAACAGATTTCCTTAAGAATATTCTGGAGTGCATGGGTTTCATAAACTTCTTGCTTACAATTTTGTCCTGGTTTGCCGCTGCTATGAATAAATTAGTAAGTCGATATGAGTAACTAAAAAAAAAACCGGGCAACCGTAAAACGTTTGAAACTGTTTAAACCCTTTGTTGATTGGAATTTATTTGTAAAAATATTAGTAAGCTAAAAAAGTTGAGATCGGAAATAGACATGTAAAAAAAATGGCTGGTGTATTTCTTGGCCAAAGAATCAACATTGCCATACAACGTGGTAATGCTGCCAGCCTTTTGGGCACGTTTCCTATTGACAGCGATACGGACGAATTTTTTTACTTGTACATATTATTATTATTATTTTAAGTCTGTTAGCTTTATAAAAAGATAGAATAAATAAATTAATAATATTCTGTAAACGTTTGCAGTACTCACAGACATACTCGTAGATATGACTAAAAGTAATGGCGACTAAGCTTAGATATCAATATCAATCTAACAAGCCTAATTAAGCGCTGTTAGGTAATACCTAGTATCGAATAAATTAACATGGTATAAGGCTCGGGATTAATATAATAATTACAACGAGCTTTCATACAATGCTTATTTATTATAGAGGAGCTTTCGATACTAACTTTCTTAGACTATGCATAGGGATGGCAGGTGAAGTAAATATCTGACAGTGTTTATGCAGATAAGAGCAAAATTATACGTCGGGCGAGTAGCAACTACGAAGATCGACATGAACGATATGACAATAAGGGCGAATTTCGCTAGGTAATTATACTGAACGCGATCAGTGTACATATCATCGCGTTCAAGAACTATCAATGACAATATTCCAGAACAATGGTAACACTGATAGCTCTTGAACGCGGTTTAGATGTTTGGTTCTTGTTTTGTTTCATTGGTGAAATTCGCACTAAGACGACTTCAAGATCATCGGATGTGTTCAGGCATAGAGGACACCAAGCGACCCTAGTCGGGTGAAAACTTCATCAAATACAGCAAGAAAATTAATATTGGAATTCTGATAGGTACCAACCATAGAAATGTAAAAAACAGGAGAATTGGCAAGAGGGCGTCATGTTCAAAATGCTCACGTTAGTGAACCGCATGTGTAGTTGTAGCGCGTGGTAGGGGCAAACTTGAGACACTTGGTTCCGATACATTTTCAACTACCGGGCACATCTCCTTCTTTCTTATATCTATGGAACTAACACAGCATTCACTGTCAATTACTAGTTTCTCACGAACAGAACGCACGCATAATGTTACTTTGATTGACTATACAGGTACTTGATTTGTTTTTTAACTAGGCACATTAGAAGTCTCATTGAAAAGAGGCCTGTATTCCAGCAGTAGGAAGGAACATTATAGGCTGATTTTTAGAAGACACTGGTCATTCCATGCTCTTTCAAAAGTAATTTTCGCTCCACAAATACGGTCTGCTTACGGTATATACTATAAAAAAATCACACCTTCCCATGGGGGCAGAAACTATAGAACGCCTCCTGCTATGATCCTTAGATACTCTTTTTGCTTTGTTTCCGTTCATACATGCACGCCGTTTGAGAGTAGCCCCTGCCTTTTCTGAAGAACACCACCAATAATAAGGTCACTATACATATTTTTTCCTTTTTGGGCGTCCAGTTCCGGTGTTGTCAGTTGTAATCCTTGACAGAATAATTACCAACTAGACATGTAAAATCACAACAATACTACAACAGCAGACTGCTTAAGTAAGAGTACTTAAGCAGTCGTTCCATATAAAATACTGGTATTCAGCTGCATCCGGTTAGACTGGAAGCTGACCCCAACATAGTTGGAAAATGGCTAGGCAGATGATGATGACTCTTACTTAAATAATTAATGACTGTTCATGTTCTCAATAAACCAACTCAACTTTCTTGTACTGACTAAGCTGACATAAGACCTTTACTACAAGGTACGAACAATAAATAAAAGAACAAAATACTTTCTATCGGTCGTCGCTGCTCGGTATAACAAGCATATTTTAATGAAGCTCCGAAGCAAATACCCCGTCGAGGGCGATTACGACTTACTTAAATAAAAATATTTGCTTGCTAATATTTATTTACAGACATAATTTAGGTGTTCGAAGAGTTAACGAATTTAACTTTTTATTATCTTATACAGGGTTATTTGTAAAACACCAACAACCTCTTAAGAGGTCATTGTACTCATCATTATGAACAACTTTTACTATGGGACCAAACCTGAAATCGCGAAAAAAAATCAGCTGTTCCCTACATTTATGTTCGTACGAGTCGTCAAAATGTAGGGAACAGCTGATTTTTTTTTCCCGATTTTATGTTTAGTCCCATAGTAAAGGTTGTTCATAACGATGAGTACAATGACCTCTTAAGAGGTTGTTGGTGTTTTACAAATAACCCTGTATTAAAACCCTAGCGACCCCTGCTTCACACTGCTTTTACAACTTGACAAAACAGAAACAATCATCGAAATTACTTTATTTTATGTAAGTTTATTATTAATGTGTATTAAAACTGTATTATTACATTTACATTTTCACACATACATTTTCCGAAATAATTTCTTGAAATGATGGTGAAAACCGCATCGAAATCTGTTGCGCGTTCAAAAGAACAACGCGGTCACACAGACAGACACGAAAAGCGACATTAATTTATTATACCTACTAGCGGCCTGCCCCATTTTGCACGGTTTTTACGACCTGACAAAGCATCATGATTTCTTTCTTATATTATTAGTTTAATATTAATATACTGCACACATGGTTTATGTGTACAGCACATTAATATTAAGCTTGCATTCCCGAATAAATACTCTAAGTGATGGTGAAAACCGCCGAAGGAAATACCTTAGGGCAGATCAGAAGAACAACGCGATCACACAGACAGACACGAAAAGCGACTTTAAAGTATGTTTAATTTTTTTTCTCGAAGATATTAATTTCTCTATAAATGAAAATTGTATTACTCATTATATTATTATTATTTGGTTTTAAAGTTATATAATAATAATAATGTACCTCACCTCATTTCATTAAAACTTCCTAAGGCGCCTCTGCGAGTTGGCTTCGGCCCCTCGTAAGCCATCCAAAGTATCGGGACCGCATGGTCCCGAGATATGTGAAAACATATAATAATAATAAAAGGAATTATATAACTTCAAAACAAAATTTTAAAAAAATAGTACTCAAATGAAATTTAATTTATTACATTTATTATTAGTTATATATATATATAAGTTTAAAACCAAATAAATTGAGTAATAAAATTCTTATTTATAGAGAAATCAATATATTAAATTTTTTAATGAGATACTCCAAAAAAATCACTGAGCCACATTTTTATTAAAAAGTGTAAAGTGAAAAAGTTTCAGCACAGAATATCGCCTCCAGTAATAAAATGTCTTGACAAAATCCATTTTATTCTGTGGCTAATATTAGGTACCTACTTATAATGAAACCACTTACAATGAAACTCAGGCGAGGACGACGCCCGTTATAAATCACAATTTTAAATTCTCAAATTATGAAATTCTTTGAACAGTAAATTGATACGAGAGGTTAACTTTTTTTATTAAATAGAAAAGACCCGTATTTGTGTAGGTAAAATGACTAGTGATATTTATCAGCGAAACCCCTGCTCGAAATTGCAATGTGAACATTATAAATAAAAAAAAAATAAAAATATTTTTTTGTTTTTCAAATCAAGGCACTAAAACACTACTTAAATAAAAATAAAAAATAATCGTTAATTTCAAAGGCAAGTACGTCCGCAAAGACCAATCAGCGTAAAGTATGAGGTCTAAGATGGCTACCATTTCCATGACTTATTGCTAGTGAAGTCGGCAAGTTCAAATCGTTTTTTTTTTTAACTCTGGTACTTTCGCTAGTTTATGTCAAACAACGGTATGTCCATACTTTTACCTGATTTTTTTAGCTTAATTCCGTTATTTATATAAAAGTATTTTTATTTCTATTCCAATAAACATAATCTCTTACACGAGTGATCGTTTAATAAAAAAACTTCATAACTTAATAATCTAAAGCCTAAACATACTTTCTGTCTCCAGGTCCCGGGCTGTCAAATTTCATAACGATCGGTTCAACGTTTTAAGCGAGACTGACAGATCAACAGACAGAGTTACTATGAAGGTGAAGTTTCTATGTGGCTTGTGGTATGACGTCATATATTTTAGGAACGTGCCATACCTTAAAATAACTAGTATTTTTTATATCCATTGTCACGAGTCAAATATTCATATTTTTCTTTACTTCATGCGCCTTGATATATCTTTTCCGCTTCAACGTTTCCAGAAAAGATTTATTACGTTTATGATACGATGATATACACGGTTCTATCAGTAGGCTATTCGTGTTTTGACAAGCACCAAAACAGGGATGTTCAGTAGTTATTGGGATATATTTTCTTTTCATCTCCGTAAGAAAGTCGTTAAACTTCAAGGCCTATTCTTTGAGCTGATTGTTATGTATACCTATAACATTTCCTACATGAACAAGAGACTGTTTCGACCTACTTATTATCATAAATACTATCTTTGAGTATGAAAGCAGATCTGAAACGAGCATGAAAGTACCAAACTGCATATATCTGAAAGAAGATGACCACTTTTTATGAGTTATCTTCATCTTTATGTTGTTATAGCTTTTGAGTTTAGAACCAGTATGTTGTCAAATTGGCATTTGTACAAATCCAATCGGACCTGTGAAAGATGCTCACATCAATTCATCAACTAGAAAAGAGCTGATAATCTCGGCTGAACCAATTTTCTTAAATTACAGCTAAGAACACTCTCAATCAAGTCACCTTTCCAAGATAAAAAATATATCAAAATCGGTTCAGCCGTTTGGGCTCTACGATGGCGCAGACAGACACACAGATACACACGTTAAACTTAACACCCCTTGGTTTTTGTCTGAGATTGAAAACAGAAAAAAAAAATTAAATCAATTTCAAGTTTTTTTTAAAGAGAGAGTCAGATCAGTTACCTGAAATATCAGTTTAAATTATGAGTTTTTTTTTTATGTGAACTTCACAGAATGGTTATCGATATCTAAACACGATAAAACTAAAAATAAAACTCATTTTCTCAACTCATAATTCAAGTAACACTAACAGCGGCCGTTGACCCCATAAAATGTTTTCAGCAAATCTTTTCTATATTTTTTTATCATGCAAATTCTACTAGTACGGAATCGAAACAACTAAGTAGGTATGCAAAATAATGATAGCACGAGTACTACAGTCGTTACTTCAATTATCTTAACATTACGTAAACAAAAGAAAGTTCTATCACACTTTGAGAATCGAATTACAGGAAAAACGCGCCAAAATATTTGACACCTACCTATGTCAAATATTTTGGCGCGTTTTTCCTCGAAACGTCAAAGAAAATGCCAACACTGGTAAATTCTGCTGCAGGAAACTCCGGGTTGCCACTATTACGAACCGTGGTTTAATCTACAGCGCTTTTTGTTGATCTGGGTCGAACTTTGTCGTCTACTAATGTGAAAATTTGAAACATCTTTATGTATCTTTCATTTTATAATGAGTATTGTTGTATATGGGGTGACTGGTAGTTAGTGACCGATACTTAAACACATGATTGTACTCATCATATTAAATAACGTTCGAAAAGAAAAGATTTTTTTTATTTCCGAAGCGCGTGCCCCTATCACTCCAATAGAATATTGAGTAGATAACAAGAATAATACACCATCAGCTGTAATTTAATTTAGTTATTAATCCCTTTTTGCGAATAAAGCTATTCCACTTTTACCATGGTTTATTCTTTTTCATTCATTTAAGAACCGTATGGATCGCGCGCGCGGTTTCATTGAGGAGATTGGTAAATTAAAAATATCGTTTCTTCGGGAAAGTTGTTGAATATGATGAGAACAATCATGTTTAAGTATCTGAGATCTAATATAATAATAATAAGTTTTTTAACACAAAAACCTTAATATACGAAGCTCACACAAATACACATAGGAACATTAAACTTTGGGAAACAAAGGTTAAACACCAGGAAAACCTTGCCTCCTAAACTAGGGGGACCCTGTGACTTAGGAGTCAGTGTTCTACTGTAACTTCGTGTACAAAAAATCCTTTATCTATGTATGATAACATTATGAATGTATACTACGGCTATTAATGTGTAGGTATGTCTGTTATGTTGTGGTGTGGTGTGTTGTATTGTGCTATAGTGCGGTGTGTTCTGTTGTGGTGTGGTGCAGTGTATGAAGTGGGGGGGGGAGGGGGTGGGGGTATGTTCTGATCTTGTGGTGTTGCATGGGTTTCTGTATTCGGTTATGAGAAAGAGCGTCTTTATTTGTTTTATCGAGCCAAGTCTGAGTAGTTACTCAGACTTACTTACATTTAAAGCAGAATCTATGTCATACGGGATAAACGTTGAAATAGTAAGAACTTAGGTCAGAAACTAGATCAAACAACTTAGTTTTGCATTTACAACGTTAGCGGTTGTGTTGTCCGCCACGTGCTTAGCAATTGTCGGTGTAGCATTGTCCCTGAGTCGTGCTAATGTGGCGTGGAAGTCGAGTAGTTTTCATTTTTAATTGTGCTCAACGAAAACTTTGATCGTCTTTTTTCGGGAGGGCGCCCTCAAGCAACTTAGTTGCAGCCAGCAACTTTTTTGTTTCTGTCGCTGTCTCCTCGCCGAGATTTGGACGATGCGCACACGGGAGCTACAGCAAAGCTACTTTTTTGTTAAATTTTTGATTGAGCGGCAAGTGGCTAGCCGGCAACTATTTAGTCGCAGTGCGCGCACTTGCATCGCAACAGACGGGCGACAGTTGCGTCCAAACCCGGGGACAAAAAGGTCTCCCAGCTGTCGGGTCGCTATTATTATTGACATATTCTACTCATTTAAATGTTTTCTAATGAGTTGATTGCAATACGTGGTTAGCTAGTAACCTCGACGGTTGATCATATTATTCTTGCCTGGGCAACCGGCAGCACGTTCGTCATGCTCCCTTAGATGTCACTGCTTGCGGTATCGTCGGGCTCCTTCCCTCACATATGGCGAAGGGGTAATGGCTGATCTTTGCGCTATGCTCGTGAACGGGTGCCGCTTGTGGTGACTGGTCATCTTGCTGACCATGGTTTTATAATCGTCATTAGTAATAACTGGTTTATTTATTTTTCTTCGATGATCCTAGTTTATCATTTGTGACTTCAAGTTGATAGCTATGTGAACAGAACTCAGCATTGCATAAATATGTAAGCTATCATGCTCTTTATACCTGGAGGCTTTTATGTAGGTTTTGTTTACCTTTTTAATTTCGATTTATAATTTTTTGCATGAGTACGTATGGTTTTTATTGTATTTGTTGGTATATTGGCGTGGCTAGCTGACATTTGGCAAATAATTTAATTTAAAGTTCTGTTCTGTAATGTTAATTACTTTGCATACCTATTATTGTATACAATCAAGTATTTTCTAACTGAACAGACAGTTGCGCTGCTGGAGAGTTTGTTGCGCCACCGTTCCTCTCCCCAAAGAAGGCGAAAGAAGGGCGGGCGTTTTGGGGGACTGTCTTTTGTTATTTTGGCGTTGGAAAAGTGCTAATTTTCAGCCTAGTTTGAATAAATAAATTTTGATTTTGATTTCATTCAAACTCGTCGTTTTGAAGAGTTTGACGTATTTTTTTTTTATGTTGTGGATTTTTGGTGTACAATAAAGTATATACAACATTATTTTTAGTATACTGCAAACCTGAATATAGTTTGTTCAGAATAAGTAACTGAATCGATTCCAATAGTTTTTACACCATGCTATATTTTGTCCCAAAAATATTTAAAAATGGTAACAAGTTGGACATCGAGCGACACTAAGTATAATACATATCCGCAATCATATGCGCACAATACAGATCACAGCCGGTCGGTCGGTGGCGCGTGTTAAGTGGTAACCAACTTTTTGTACGGACAATCAGGTAACATAACAAGCTTATAACTTCGTGATTTTTCATGATACAGTTTTGAAATTTTGTACATAGATTCCTTACATAAAAATACTAGACACGTGTTTCGGGTTTGCCATATACTAAAAATAATGTTTTATATAAATAAATAAATAGACTTGATGTGAGAGACAAATTAATTGCGAAGGCTCGTGGGCTCTGTGTAACAGCTGACTGCCTATGTATATGAACTCTTCTTTATACAAGAGCTTCTGTATCTTTAGCATTAACAAAATCAGCATATTATAATGCACCGCTCTTTGAAAGGGAGGGGGCCGTAATCTTGCACGCGGGCCCAGTGCGGATGTCACATGTATTCGATTTTTTAGTTCTAGGTCATGCAGGTTTCCTCACGTTATTTTTCTTCACCGTTTTGAGATCAGTGGTGGTGAAATTATTTAAACAAAGTACTTTCTATCGGGCCACCACTGTTTCGCTGTGTTATAAACATATTATACATTAAAGTTGCTTTTCGTGTAAGTCTGTGTAACCACGTTGTTCTTCTAAACTGCTGATTTTGATTTTGTCAAAATTGACAGTTTTTATTAAACTTGCAAATAATAAAGAAATCTTGAGGTTTTGTTAAGTTGTAAAAACCATACGATCAAGGGGCGGGTCGCTAGTACATGTATGTATATATAAGCCGTTCCGTGAACAGGTGGGCCCACAATGGGACATGGATCGTCAATATTACAAACTGGTAATCTCGATCGCGAGAAAATAATGATGAATCGGGGTATTGTTATTCAATTAAACGCGAACGATTTCACGTAGAAGCGAAAGGCTATTGACGTCGAAACATAGATATAAGGAAGAAATGTCTATGCGGTGAACCGTCTCACTTCACAGACGTTTTTACAATAATTGCCTCGTCTATTGCTGGATGTTTCGGTGCAGGCATTTACCTATTTTTATTAATACTTAAATACTATGCATAATATTGCAGGTCAAACATTTCCAAAAGCGACCTTTACTAACAATTGGTTTTGTCCACAGCAAACGTCGGGAACTACGAGTGCGGGCGAGAGCAGTCGACTAACAGCCCAGGAAGCGGTCGGCAAGCGGCTAGCTACCAGGTTCGACCCATAGCGTTATTACGACAAAACATATCCAGCCGTGCGATTCTGTAACCATCTCACCGTGAAAGCTTGGGCGAAGTGAGGGTAGAGTGAGCTGTCATTCGCTGGGGATTAACACTATTAAGTGCTCACTTCACTTATGATTTCACGGTGAGATTTTTACAGAATCGACCGGCTGCTTTGTTTTGTCGCACTAACCTTTTTAGCCATTTAACGTTTTTCAATTTCCTCTAGCTACGGGTAGTAATAATGGTTCTGTTAAGGTTTCGTTATTGGTTACTTTGTGACAGTATTGCTGTTGCTGTGTCCTTGTGCTTTGAATTTTTTGCATAGGACTTTAATGAGTGTTGTGATTTATTTTACGATGTTTTAAACTGATCTTGGTTGTTCTATTAGGGTTAAATTACTGTGATTAAAATTATCATTAGAACCTTTTTGGATAGGATTAAACAATTTTTGGCTGCATTACGCTGCTGCCATTACAATTTGAGAATGCTGAAAATAGGTTTTGTCATGTACATTATCATTTTTTTTTTTGTTGACAATACTGTCCCACTGCTGGGGAAAGGTAGACCTTTTTTTAGAGTAGACTTCTTTTTTGAGGTAGAACCTCAAATTAAAAATCAAAAGTATGTTCCAAATCCATGCAATATTCGGATAAAATCATGATGTAGGTTATAAATTTTCATTGAAGACCATATTTTAATGAATATTTATAAATGAACGTAGTTAATACTTAAGATTTAAGATTATTGTATCTCCGAGATTGTTAATCTGACCTACATATAACAACTATTTTTGCCGAAGTCTGAACATATTGACGTTTAAACCAACTGAAACACTGTCTTTACTTATATTTTGTAACGACAAGCAATTTTCAGAAAATTATGAGTTTATTCAATCCATGTCAGCGGTAATTGCGTAACACGCTAACAGTTGTAATGGCTTTCATTTTGAAAGTTCAACCATATTCATTGCGTTATTGACGTTTTTGATTAGATATTTTTTCGAACATATGAAGCAATGTATTAGCAAAATCATTTAAAATTATTCAGATTGTTATCAAAGTGTATTATGCAATTAGGGAACTGGAAAACATTATATGCCGATTTTTATTCGGAAAATAAATAAATAGTGATGATACTACAGTACCACTGCTACCTAAGTCCACATTCATCATTATCATCTGCCTAGCCTTTTCCCAACTATGTTGGGGTCGGCTTCCAGTCTAACCGGGTGAAGCTGAATACCAGTATTTTACATAGAACGACTGCCCATCTGACCTCCACAACCCAGTTACTGGGAAATACGATACCCCTTGGTAAGACTGGTTGTCAGACTTTCGGGCTACTGACGACCCGTAACGACTGTCAACGATCTACGAATGACAGCCGGGACCAATGGCTTAACGTGCTTTCCGAGGCAATCCTCAGTCTAATTTAAATATACGAACAAAACGGTGCCTCAAACTTTGATTTCGAAATAGTAGCTAAGTGCCTAGATTAAAGTTCTTAGCAAATAACGTTTACGTCAAATATCATACAATGTCCTCTAGACGTTTAGTTTATAAGCATACAGATAATTATTTTCTTGTTTGTTTGCTCGAGGATTTAGGGGTGTTAGTTCAATATAGAATTGTTATAGAATTATTTGATACTACATATTTGCTTATACTATGTATACTAATAGAAATATCATGGTGGTTTCGCCGGGGAGGATACTCCGCAGCGCAACCACTTTAAATAAAAGTTTACGTCGAAACTAGGGATATAGACTTTTTTTTAATAGGACTAGAATTTTATAGACATTTCATAGAATTGTTCATGTAAGTTATACTTGTTACAGCAAAGGTGGTTCCGCCACGGAGCATGACGTGATCGATCGACCCGTGCGGCCGTTATTACTTAGTCACAAGCCCTTCCCCTAAGTTCACATTGTGGAATGCGAATAAATATTGATTATCGAGGACTAAAATATAAGCCTAAAATACAGAGACGTGTTGCTAGGGAGTTTGTTGCCTTCTTCTTTTTTTGGTAGGAACCTGCACCCTAATTGCGTCACACACCATTATTCTCAATTTGAATCATTTTGAAGCATGTTGCTAATCCATTGCTCAATATGTTCCAAAAATGTATCTGCTCAACAACGTAAGTAACGCAGTGAATGATATTGTACTGTCAAAATGAAACCCAATGCTACTGATAGTGTGTTACGCTATTAACCCGCTGTTCATGCTAATTATAACAAATGGGAAGACCCATTAGCTATCTCTCTCTCTAGGCTCTCTATACTGAACCAATACAAATCAATATTGATTGGCTTAATATAAAGAACCAGTTAGTACCCCATAGTATTCACATTTAAACCTGCAGACTTTCCTGATGGTTGATATTGAAACCATTACCCATATTATTATTTTTTTCGCCATTAAAGTCCCACTGCTGGACAAAGGCCTTCCTACTTTATTTCCCATGTAAAATAATAAACGTTTTGCTGTGCTGTAACACTAAAGCCTACTTCACTGTTCTAATAACACCATCATCATCCGCCTAGCCTTTTCTCAACTATGTTAGGATCGGCTTCCAGTCTAACCGGATGCAGCTGAATACCAACATTTTACATGAAGCGACTGCCTATCTGACCTCCATAACCCAGTTACGGGGTAATACGATACCCCTATAGGTAAGACTGGTTGGCAGACTTTCGGGCTTCTGACTACGCGTAACGACTGTCAAAGATCTACGAATAACAGCCGCAGTTCTAATAACAAACAGACTAAATTAGCTGTGTGTATTTACACCCATATATATTTAATCAGAAACGCGATTAATTGAAATCAGCAGTTGAAACCGCAGCTCAAGTTGCCAATCGTTTGTGTCGGTGGTAAGTCTGTCACTGATATGTATTATTTTGATATGCAAATTATCGTGTTTATGCTTGTGGAGTTACCGACATAGCTTGCAGAGTAAACAAAATGAAGTGGCAGTAGGCTGGCCATGTCTGTCGAAGGTCCGATGGCCGGTGGAGCACACGAGTCCTGGAGTGGAGACCGCGTATCGGCAAGCGTAGTGTGGGACGCCCCCCAGATAGATGGACGGACGACCTAAAGAAGGTAGCTAGGGTAGACTGGATGCGGAAGGCGGTGGACAGGGTGTTGTGGCGCAGTCTGGGAGAGGCCTATGTCCAGCGGTGGACTGCGATAGGCTGATAGGCGATAGGCTGAGTTGATTGAATGATGCTTGTGGACGCAATACATCAACATTCTGCTTTGCAGAACAACATTTCGCGCGCTATGACTGCATGATAGATGATATGAACTGTGCAGTGTGCACGGAGTTAATAAAAATATGGAACGTGTCTTGTAAGATATGCGAGGCATACATCTAATCAATCCCTCATCGGCCGAACTATGCTCCTACGTAGTCGGTTGATCTCGGCCGATCGAACCAAACATTCGTGTAAATGAAAGTGAGTGCGCACACCATAGAATTAATACTTAAACTCTTTGGCGTACGCCTATGTATCGGACGTCATCTGGCGACGACGGTTGAAGACAGGGCTGCAGAGAAACATGTGCGATTCGGCACTTATGATTCACACCAATGAAAAATATCTTCCTTCTATACACCACTAACATTATTGTAATTTTGTGTATAATAATAATAATAATTTATTTATTTCAAACAATTCTAGTCCATAGTTTACACATACAATAAATAACATTAAAATGACTTATAAAATATAATATCTATTAAATTCAAATTCAAAACAGGCAAAAACCGAAAACAAAGTGGTGATCATTTCAAAATAATAAGTAAGTAAATTAAAAATTTGTCAAAAAAAATAAAATTATAAAAATGTCAGAATCGAATAAAGAAAATATAAATAAAATATCAAATATAAATTGTCAAATTGTAAAAATGTTATAACAATGTCAAACTATTAAGAACAAAAATTATATACAAAAAAAAACAGAAAAAAAAATACAAAAAAAAAAAAAAAAAATTAGATACAATTCTGTTTCAATATCCCACAACAATGATGACACAAACAGCTCTAAAGCACCGATCACAAAATTCGCATTAAGCTCGTATTTTTATGGTCCGACATACCTACGACAGTAATTGACGCCGATTCTCTTGCTCACAAAATAAACTAAATTTAAGTTCAGTGCATCTTTTTCTTTCTATTTCGTTAAGAAAAGGACAGAACGTAAATATTAGTTTAGTCCTGTCAAATTAGTCAGCACCTAACGTAAATTGACGTGTTTTTAGTAGCCAATTTTTTAATCATGTCTAAACTTGTCTATGGAGTATCTTAATTTGACAGAACTAAAGTAATATTTATCTTCTGTCCTTTTCTTAATGAAATAGAAAGAAAAAGATGCACTGAACTTAAATTTAGTTTAGTTTGGAAACAACAGAATCGGCACCATTGTCGCACTATGAGAAAGATTACACTGAATAACAATGCCGCAATTTTAATACAACATTATATTGATTAGGTAATAAACCAGACCCTCTTTATGCGCGTAACAAAAAGCTCAGTTTATCTAAATTAAATCTTGTTTCCCTAATTTTTTTTTTTGTAAATATGTATACAGGAAAGTCGCATTTTTCTAGAATTTTCTGGCTCGTGGAAAATTTTCAGTACCCTTTCTCGCATTGGCGCAAGTGTGGTTGTGATATTATATTTTCTGAAGCTCAGAATTGAATGGTAGTCGATAAATAAATTGAAAATGTTTCGTTTCGTGTGTTATTTATTAGAATGATTACTACTGGCTGACGAAATAATCATCTTTTTCCTGTGGAAGTGTATCCATGTGGGATACTCTCCGTATCCGGAAGTCAGAGGGTCGGACTTATACCGACTTAATCACATAAGAAGGGCACCGGGATCTCCGGTAGAACGCTTCAGTGCCCTTGATACGCTTTTGACACGTCCTTGGGGAACAAACTCGTTTCCTCCGACATGAACATAATTGTAATTTACCTTTGTTCGTTCGTCAAACCCACGGCCACGTTGTAATTAAATATTTGTTCAATCAATCAAATTAGCTTGGTACACAAATAGAACCCAAGTTTCTCTACAAAATTCGGTTTTCCATTATTTACATTTACAGGACAAATAATATTGGCTGGTTGTATAATTGTGAGAATTTCTACCTAGCATTTGCTACGTAAATTTTGTGCTTGATACTCTCCGTCCTGCCAATCGGCTCTATGGTTCGAGATAGCCTATAAAGGCTTGCATCCGTTACTACGGCGTATTTCCCATAGCCGTATAGAAAATCGACTCAGCCGACGTAATGAACTTAGATGTATCTCTATATCTTTTATGCACTGAATGGGTCTTAATACAGAATGGGAGGTAAAGCAGGTCATTTCCAACAAAAATCTTTCTACAGCATGGTCATGATTCAATTCTTCTACAGTGTGCTTTTAAAGTGAGAAATACTTTTTGGTAACGCTACAAACTTTTTGAAAAAAAAAAATGCATTTGAAAGTTGGTACCCAGAGCCGCAATAGAACTTTTGTAGTGCTGATATTATTATTTGACATTATCTAGGAATATACACCACCGTTTGTTTTATAATACATATTTTTTAATTAGTCTAATTGTAAAAGAACTCAATTGAATTATGATCATGCTGCAGAAAGATTTTGTTGGAAATTACCTCCTTTATCTCCCTATTTCGTTTGATCCACGACTTTTTGGTCAGCCTGTATACAGAGCGTGCCATGGACATCGACGCGCAAACAGTAAACATGAACTCAGTACGTGATTTAAGACTCCTAAGAGTAGACATTAGACGCCGGTTACAAAAAAAAAAAATGCTGTTTCCCAGAAAAGTGCAATACCTACGTGGTCAATATGTAACAGCTTTTTTTTTTCTTCTTATAACCGACGGAAAATTTTGGTTTCGCTTCAGAATCATGTCCTGAATCAATGATAACAGGTTGCGCGTCGACATCCCAGCCACACTGTAAAGAAAGAAAGAAAAGAAAATACATTATTTAACCCAGGCAAGGTACACAATATTAAAAAAAAAAAACAACAAAAAGTATGTGTGCCTGAGATATCTGTTTTTTATCAGTATAATCAAGATTGTTATCATCACCATCGCCGTTAATACTGAAGAACTCAAGCTTAGAAAAGTTATTATTTATTTAACCAACCGAACATTTATTTTTCTTTTATTTTGTAAAATTTTACGTAAAACAGCCAGACTTAAAAATAAACAGTTCGTTCTGTTACTAAGTAATATTCTCTTTTACCAACCTGTTACTTGAAAAATAAAGTGTTTCTAAAGTGTTACCTACTGAGTTCGTCCTAGCGTTGCCAACGTGTCTAGCGACTCGTAGCATTTGCTTGTCTAAAAATTTTACTGATTTTAATATTCTTTTTAATTTTCTTGGCTCAGAAACAAGAAACTTGGAAGTTAATGATATGTTTATTTTAAGATTTTTCTAGAAAAATTGTTTTATTTTTTAACGAAATATGAGTCTATTAATTTCATTATCACTATCACAATTTCAGCCGCACGATGTTCATTGCTGGACATAGGTTTCCGCCAAGCATCATGGAGGTGCTTAGGGGAGACGTTCGAGCGGTTCAATAAACGGACCGGACCGTTCGAGCTGGACCGGCAACGTAAATGCGTAACACACTATTACTCTCAATTTGAATCATTTTGAAGCATATTGCTAATCCATTGCTCCATATGTTCGAAATATGCGTCTGCTCAAAAATGTAAATAACGCAATGAATGTTGTTGAACTGTCAAAATTAAACCCATTGCTACCGATAAAGTGCTACGCAATTAGCCTGCGGTTCGATGGTAAAATTCATAGTTAGTAATAATATAAATATTTACATCTTCCATCCAAATAAATACTGTATTTAGGTACCTACCTATCGGAGTAGCAACATCCTTTCCAGTCCATCCATATTAACTAAAATGCCAAAAAAAAAATCGTCATCATCATCATCTGCCTAGCCTTTTCCCAATTATCTTGAGGTCAGCTTCCAGTCTAACCGTATGCATCTGAATACCAAAAAATGCAAAAAAAAAACAATACTTATTACAATTTCCTAATTGAGTTTTATTCGATAGGGAGCCAAAATTCATAGAAACCTACCTTATCCTTGCTTTTGAATTTGTTTAAATTATAAGAAAAAATAAGAAAAAGCAGCAAATGTTTAATTTAAGTACACAATTTGCATCTTATTACATTTAAGCGTGCGAAAATCGTTACCGTTTTCTATAGCCCGTTTTCTTTTGAAAAACTTCAGAGGGGAAGCGATATTTTTCATTCTTTAAATATTTTCACCTCCGACTAGCAAAGTGCGACCCAGGTTTTTGTCAAAAGCACTTCCTTTATCACTTTTTTGCTGTCTACAAAATATTTTGCCACAACAGATTCAACCAGATATTTTGTTCTATCGTACGTTCATTCTATAAAGGTACGTCTTTTTGGCGCATTTATATTCACTAAAATGAATATTTCATAAAGAAATTCCTTGAAACTTGCCAGTGAGGTTAGCATTTGGGTATGACTTCTTTTCTACTTATACCACCACGAAATATATGATGTGATTTGATACACGAATCAGAATAGGTGGGTGTAATTAATAGTGAAAAAAATAATTAAAACCAAGTTCGAAAAGTGCTGATTATCAGCCTAGTTTGAATAAATGACTTTTGATTTTGATTTGATTTTGATTTTGCTTCATGTAAAATACTGATATTCAGCTGCATCCGGTTAGACTGGAAGCTGACCCCAACATAATTGGGAAAGGGTAGGCATATGATGATTATGATGACTGGGTAAAGTAACCTCACATAAATTATGATCAAATAGCGTTTCCATGACATTCAAGTCAAGTCACTGCATCAGTGTGTTAGAGGTGTCAAAACGAAATAGAAACACGACTATCTTTCGCGCGATTATCTTTGACGCGGTAGGGCGCATCTTTTGCTTTAACTGAAAAAAGGCTTCATGTTTTTTAAGGCATATAATGAGCCAGACCCACTTCGTATATTATACCGCTTAGAGTTGCTCATTATATTTTATTACGTAAATATGATGGCGCCATAAAGGCTTTTAAGGAATAACACGAAGAACTGGATATATTTTGTGAGCGTATAAAAGAGGAAAGTGTAATGAAATTGCTTGTAACAATTCGTTTGATTCAGCTTTTCTGCTTTGCTTTTAGTTCTTGTTGTTGTTAATCAGGGGAATGCTGTGTTTCGTGTTTTTTGTTTTGCAAGGCTTAGCCAATAACAATTGGATTTAGTGAGTAAAATGGGTTATGTCGTCGTGATCAAAATTGTACCGCTTTTATCTCTTGGTATTTTCTATCTACGTCCATTTTCTTAACTACTCTACAGTTATTATTTATCTGTGGTAATATACAACGTGTAACTTAAATAACGCACAACCTCTTAAGGGGTCATTGCACTCATCATCATGAACGGTTTTTACTATGGACCAACGCTGAAATCGCGAAAAAAGAAAATCAGCTGTTCCCTACATTTATGTTCGCATAACTCGTCAAATGTAGGGTACAGCTGATTTTTTCTTCGCGATTTCAGGTTTGGTCCCATAGTAAAAGTTGTTCATAATGATGATTACAATGACCCCTTATGATGTTGTGCGACATTTAAGTTACAGCTTGTATAAAGCGTAGATAATACATAATAGAGTTTGTTTAAACGCGCTAAAGCATCTCTGAAATAAACAGTCGGATTTGAAAAAGCTGGAGAGTGTGTTTTTTTTTTGAACGCACTTGTCTCTGGAACTTTCAGTTCGATTGTAAAAATTATTTTTGCATATAGCAAAGAAGGTTTTAGGCTATTTAACATAACGCTATGACCCTCAGGAAAAGAAAAAAAAACAGAGAAAACGCTTAGGGAAAACAAAGGGTGCGATGCGGTGGGTTGGGGGTCTGAAATTTCACGCGGACGAAGTCACAGGCAGAAGCTAGCTCATGATAATAATAAATCCTTTTTATTGCGAACTAAGTATACCAACTTTTATAATCATTGAGAAAACTTCGAACGCACTTTGGCACAAAATCAAAAACTTGAATGTGAATGGAAAAATTTGCATGTTTGCGGGCGACAAAAAGTATCTCCTGATAAGTCTGCTCGCCTAGTATCATGCTTCACAAAATGTGAATTTGATCTGTGTGATATTTTTCTAATCACAAGCATTTTTCGCGTTGAGTGTACTTTTATGTAGAATGACTGTAACGCGACTGATCCGAGAATAAATCACCTTCAAGAATACAATAGAGCCATAAACGGACGTTACGCGTAGCGGACGTAATGCAACTCCGTCAGAAATCTTTTCCAGGATGCCTGTGATAGGAGGGTAGATATAAAGTGATGTAGAGATGTGTGTTTATAATTACTGACTACCTCCTAAACCCCTTATATAATGATACATGACTTTATTTCTGTAAGTAGGTTTGTAAAAACACTTTTACACGTCAATTAAAATCAATGGATCAAGAGATTTCTTAAGAAATAAGCATCACCTTTGTACCTATTTTTCTGTTCTGTTTTTTCTTGTCTGTTTATATATGTGTGTACATAAATGGTAAAATAAATAAATAATATATAAGAATATACTATAAAAATTACATGCTTTATAAACGCTCTATACTTGTCCACCGATCCTCGTCATATTTATCTCAAAGAGGTAACAGGGTCTGATCTAAAACACGAGCTTAGTAGTAAGCTGTTTATGAACAAGGAGTTAGTCTTTAAACACTACAAGTATCTCCTCTTGATAACGATTTAAACTTAGCTAACTGACAGCAAACATTAAGTTAAGGTTACTTTCAGTTTTAAGCGAAGCTTTATTAGTAAGGGAGTTGACGAGGCGAGACCCAGCCTTAATATGTGATTATGGAGTGACGTTTAGCTTCATCAAAACAGATATTTTTTCCATACATATTTCGGGAGGGTATTACTCCACTGTATGAAATTGTGCAAAATTAAACATAATATCGTTTTGTCTTATTATTAATTTTGTTTGAACAGAACCAGAATAGTAAAATAAAAAGACTAAAAAGTTATGAGCCAACAAAGTTTTATTTTTTCTTGCTATTTTTAACGTACCTTTGATTGTAAATAAGTAATAAAAGAAGAGTAATATCTTCAAAACAAAGTTGGTGCCAACAAAGCTTAGTTACCAAAGAGTTCAATAAACTTTATTTGTAATTGATTTATGTAGTCGTTTTTTTATAAAACTCGATTTTCCATAGGACTTTTCGAGTTTTTCTACGTGCGTTTCAGTTCGGAACGCTGCTTGTGTGCGTGAGAACTAATCGTTGTGCGTGTAGACTAGCGTCTAACTGCTCATCACTGATACTATCTCTGTCGGACACGATGCCAGGTGAGACAGCGTGCTTTTTGGCCGTGCCTACCAGTGTTGTCCGTACTTTACATAGCGATTGTTATTTAAGTATAGTATACAGGGTGCTAACGACAACGACGCACAAAGTGTAACCGTGAATTGAGCACATGATTCTAGACGCTAGCGTAGAATTTTTTCTGCTATTTCATAGAAAAATGCAAAATCTACGCAGTCAAAATTTATGGAACAGCAAGGTTTGTATTTAGTTCAGCGTCGTGTACTGAATCCATGGTTACAGGTCACGCGTCAATGCCCCCGCCATCTTGTATATAATGGCACTAAAATATTATCATAATTATCTTAATCACAGTATTTCATTACGCATATATTATGTCGCGTTGTAATTCATAACAAGGTTAGTCATCCTGCTTTAAAATATTCATAAGCATTTTCTACGTAACCTTCACACCCGCAAGTTAAGGAAGGAAATCTTACAAAGCTACAAGCGGTTTCCTCCAAGGAACATTTGTAAACCTCTACATACAGAACACTCGGAAACTGAAAATGTACCCGCAATACGCCGTGATTCAATTCACTCGGATCTTAGTAAACATTTCCGTCTTTTTCTTGGAAAACAGATGCATCCACAGTCTCGGTTCGTAACTCTTATTCTTCACTTCTTATTGCTAAATCGATTAGGGCCGAATTGAGCTATGTAGTACATTGCCTTATTTAAAATTATCAAGGCTTTTTTTGCAGCAAAAATAATTATTTCAATAATTTTCGTGTCAGCCCTACACTTTTCGCAGACCCATTTTTGTGTCACCATACCCAATTATAAAGTTTACCAGCTAGATTCTGCTAGTACGTTTGACAACAAAATATGCACGCTCGGTGGTTTTAAAAAGTGAGTTAAAAAAGTTGCACGTTCATTTTCGGCACTCCCCAGTTCAGAACGAAAATTCGTCCAGCCATATTGAATTTTGTTTGTGGTGGTCACGCGTATTGGGTTTTAATCCTTCTCCATCACTCACGGATTTCACTATTTAAAAGTTATTATTGGGGCCAGGCCGCAAATGCTTTGCGCTGAATATTTTAAACTTATTCCAACACTGGAATATGTATGTACGTTCGAGCGCTGATTAATTATGGTTTTGAACCATCGGTGGTTCAGAACCGTGTATTTAATCAGAGCTTATTATTTCTTTTGTATATTCAGACACACAATACATGTTACGTACACAATGATATACTTCGCTTTTATTTATTAACACATTGAACGCCGTGGTGGTCACCGGTGACCACCACTGACCACCACTGAACTTTCCATATGGGCTGACGCTGATTCGCGATTTCGGCAAATTTTACACGTTATATTTTATTGGCTCATACGGTTCAAAATAGTCAAAAACCCCACTAAATAATTATTTCTTATTACTATTCAAAGAATTAACTAAAATAATTGCTGTCGCTCACCGGTGACCACCATGGCGTTCAATGTGTTAACATAGCATTCATTATAAAGAGCTACATATGCCTCACAACAGGTTTTTCGAATAATTCCACTCATAGTCACGTTTTACCCTTTTTTACCACAAACAGAACCCGTACTTAGGTATAACATGTGTAGGTGAGACATGTAGCTTTTTAAGTTTGTAGGTGTGCCTAGTTACAGTGTGCTACTAGTGCTGCGGCACTGCTATGCATTACGGTTAGGACACATGAAATAAGAGGATTCTATTTCGTGTTTGACGTCATCCTATTTGTATTTATGTGGAACACGAAAGCTGGAGAATGTTTTGCTGAAATTCGGTGGTCGTTTCGAACCTTTGATTAATGTTGGTCCCTTAAAGTACCTATACTTAGGCTATTTTAGGTCAAATATAGGAATATTTGACCCAAAATGGCCTAAATCATATGGTCAAATTGAACATAAATTAACCTTTGGAGTGCGTAAACTTTCGGCCTCGCCAGATTGTTCGATTAAACTTCGGGCGCTTACATCCGTCGGAGCCTACGCCATTCAAACTTGAAGGGACAGCGATGTCGATTGAAGGGTCAATGACTTTGTAGTTTGTTTTAATTGTTCAAGCCACTCACTGTCTAAAAAAAACCGGTGTATTTTTTATTTTCTCTTTTAATTTTTCTACCTACATACTAGGGCAACGAATCAAAGGATTGTGGGAAGCTACTGTCAGGAATTTTAGAAAAAAACATTGTTTTCGAACTCTAGAGTGTAGATACTTGTACTACTTTTTTCTTAACATCGACCCAAAAGGAACTTTTTGATTTATCAAGCAATGGGTATTCGATAACAATCTTCCGCATTCATTAAAATGAAATGGTTAATCCAAAGTAACTTTGTATACCGTACCAACTAAGAACATCAAAAATGTTTGAAGGAAAAATATGGAAATGTTAACCCATTTATCGAACCCCATCCGATCTCGGTTTATAATTGACAATTTATCTAACAGGAAAATGTCGCAGTTTTCCCGTAATCTACCCCACCCTAATGTCGTCGAGGTGTTGATATTCCAAGGCTCTTCGTAAACTGATTAAAAATATGTATTGACGTTACACAATGTGGCAAAAATATTTGAAAACACTGGCAATATACGAGTATAAGAGTATTAGATAGTATAGGAGTATACTCGTAGCAATAGTATATTATATAGTTTTTTGTTCTTAGATGATGATGATGATGAATATGAATATGAGTACTTTAATATAAATGAATTCTTAAATGATTATTAAAAACCATAAGATGATAACAAAATAATAATAATATCCTTACTTATAATAATATAGTAGTAGTTAGTATATCTTGGTTAGTATGGCTTGGAGCAGGTAAAAAGGTGAACATGGATTTTTGTAGTATTATTATTTTGTTTGCAATTTTTATTTTTAATATTTTGTCAATTTTATAACTTTTTACAATTTGACAATTGTATATTTAACATTTTAGTATTTATTTTTTTATACGTCTGACATTTTCATAATTTGTTTGATAATTTCAGTTTATTATTTTTTAATGATTTTGAATTTGACAATTGTATATTTAACATTTTAGTATTTATTTTTTATACGTCTGACATTTTCATAATTTGTTTGATAATTTTAGTTATTATTTTTTTTTAATGAGTTGAATATTAAAATAGTTTATAATTTAAATGTCCCAATGAGTGTAAAACTAATACAATGAATAATAATTTTTAAAATGATCTCAATAACATTATAATATTATAAATCATTTCTATCTATAACTTTTGATAAGAATTGTTATTAAGTATTTACTATTTTATTTTTTTAATTTTAATTTTAGGTTTATACCATGTTGCTGTGCCCTAAAAGGGTCCATTACTGTACATTAGCTTGAAGCTTTATGTAACATCTTTATACACATTATGGAATGCAAATAAATGAATATGAATATGAATATGGAGTGGATTTATAATAATAAATAGGAGTATTAGATCACTGCGTAGGAGTATTTAGGAACTATGAAATAAAGTCATCCTAACATTGAAATTAAACAGTTTTTTTTTCTAGCAAACTAAATAGTAGTGATGGGCTGACTATGGATTTTGCCAATCTTTGACTGTGTAACTAAAGTATTGGGTATATTTTAATTATTTTTTGGATGCAGACTGGGAACGTCGTTAGATATAGCAGATTAATTTACTATCGTATTGTCGTCTCCACCTTGTATATTTGACTTTAATATGACTTTATTATACCTGAATAGAAACAAATAGAGCAAACTTTTGGTTGTTGCATGATTACGTGACAAAATACTAATTTCTTCTTTTTTTATAATGAAAAACTCCTACTAAAAACACCCAAGCTACACGACTGTATTATTTGAAATGTTCTTGTTTTAGTACATAAAATGCAATTAATCCATAACTTGTTCCTAAACAAGAAAAAATTAAGTACCTACTATAATTATAAGTACAAACAAAAAACGGTTCATGCTATAACTATTGTTCAACTTTATCTAAAACATTGAGCTTTATAAACCAATAACTAACAAAAAGTATCCAAACACCGTATCCGTCGTATTTAGTGTCTTTTAGTTAAATTTCAGCCCGAAAGTCTGACAACCAGTCTTACCAAGGGGTATCATATTACCCAATAACTGGGTTGTGGAGGTCAGATAGGCAGTCACTCCATGTAAAATACTGGTATTCAGTTGCATCCGGTTAGACTGGAAGCCGACCCCAACATAGTTTGGAAAAGGCAGATGATGATTTGTTTTGATGTTGTTTTGCTTCGATTTTAATCCTACAAATCGTTATAAGAGGATTTTATAAATTGCAGGATGTCAACATCGATGCGAAAACTATTACCATGATTTGAGTACACGATACTATACTCATCAGCGTAAAGTTTTAATAGATTATTTTTAAAAAAATCAGCTGTTCCATACAGTTTAATCGTATAAGTATTGCACGTTTGTAAGAAACAGCAGGTTTTTTATTAACGAATAACATTTCAACGCTGATGTGTCAAAAACAATCCACTGCATTTATGGTAATAGTTTGCACGTCGATGTCCTTGGTACCCAGTAAAGTCTGTGTTTTTCAATAGGTCAAAATTAAAAGGAAATCATTCATAGACATATAACTGTAGTTTGCTCTCATCACACTAATATTATAAAGGCAAAATTTTGTGAGTATGTGTTTGTATGTTTGTTACTTCTTCACGCTCAAACGACTGAACGGATATAGATGAAATTTAGTACACAGATAGTTTATAACCCGGATTAACACATAGGATACTTTTTATCTCGATATTCCCACGGGATCGACACTTATGCGGGTGAAACCGCGGGGTGCAGCTAGTTTTTAATAAGTCAAACAATAACTATGTTCCATTTCCAGTAGGTTTGGAGTATTTACTTATCGTGTACAGTGCATTACTTAACCCTAACACAATGACATGCATCATACTTCGAACAATCCGCGAGTTGACAATTTTTTTTTTATTATTTAAATTGAAGCTTTTTTACCTCACTAATAGCTTGGTATAAACAGTATTTTAATATTTTTAAAAATTGAAAAGATATGAGCGTTCAAAACTCTCAATTAGACAGAGAGGGAAATACTGAATTGTGACGTCATAGTTCAGTATCGCCATATAAATTACATGCAAAACTTAGTTTTGCGAGAAAGAGATAGACAAAAAGTTTCTATAAGTTATAAGTTTTTTATTTTTCAACCGATTTCAAATTTGATTTCGAATTCTATTATTGTATTACATGACTATTGTGTGGATATATTATCTACTAGAATATATAGTATTCAGTATCATGCAACTACCCAATTCACAAATGCACTATTTCACACCAACACAATACATTTCTCACTCATCTCACAATACGTCATTGTTGGCAGTGTCCTTCGGATACAGACAGCGAAGCCGTGTGGGAGACAGCTGATGTGACGTTGGAACGGGGTGCGAGCGGGCTCGGCTTGAGTATAGCCGGAGGGGAGACCGGCAGTGATGTCAGCATAACGCGACTAGCAGTGGGAGGAGCGGCGTTAAAAGATGGGAGATTGCAAATAGGAGATATTTTATTACAAGTGAGTACTGTGCGCGACCAATAATTCATGAATGTGGGCAATAAGTCGAGAAGCGAGTGTCTTTCGAAACATAAATCATATCAACCTATGTCAAATTGCTAGAATCTTCGTAACTGTTTCGACTGCTGTGATGCCCGGAATGAGGTGAAATGTTTTTTGTCATTCTATTTTTAGAAGTCAAAATGTTTTTTTATTATTATCTACGCAACTAAAAACACTTTTATGTACATTTTACTTTCTACTGGTATCGTTTCTTGGCGTAAGTGAATAATTTGACGGCACGATTGGCGCAGTGGTCAAGCGATTGACTGCTGCGCTGCGTGTCGAGGGTTCGATTCCCGCACGGAACAAATATTTGAATGACCTACAAGTAGTTGTTCCGGGTCTGGCTGTTTGTGTATGTGACTTTAAATGTTTGTAAACGCACCCACAATACAGGAGAAATACCTAGTGTGGGGCAAAGTTTAAAAAAAAAAAAATGACAAAGAGATAGATACTATTTCAGGGCTGAAAGAGGTCCTAAATGTCACTCGTATACCTATAAAGTTCAATCCTGAAATATTTTACCTCGACCTCAAACCTTTTCATGAATCTTCGTAAAAGCCTGTGGTTACAGCTAAAAATAGACCACCTCATAACTTCAGTGCGTATGTTTTGTATAGGCAACGGACGACCATAATATGTTAAACACAGGTAGCCAGACGGATCAGTAACCGTAGCGTTGTAAGCAAATTAGTATGGGCCGTCACCCTTGTCTCGTCCATGTGGCACATATTTGAAACTTAACAAATAGTTTCGAATCAAAATTGTTTCTGAATTTTGTAGAAGCATCTATTTTGAAACTTGTATTGAGTGTAATCCTGTCGTTTGATACCGGTTGAAATTTAAAAGCAAAACGAAATATATTTAAATAAATACGTATTTACTTTTTTTTTCCTCTTCGTCATATTGATGTTTTCCACTACTTTAGCCACTGTTGCCTGTGGTTTTACACTTCTTTGCTAATTTGGCGTATCATAAAACTAGTAACAAATAAGTCATAAAATATGTCAAATTAAATGAATTGAAATTTTCTGTATATGTAGAATATCCCGGGGCCCGTGGTTAAATAATAAGAGCCGCACAGGTCGATCGATCAGGTTAAGCTACGCTTGCCGAGTTTGGTCTGTGGATAGGTGACCATCTTTACATACCAAGACCCCTCCGTGCCTCGGAAAGCACGTTAAGCCGTTGGTTCCGGCTGTCATTCGTAGATCTTTGACAGTCGTTACGGGTAGTCAGAAGCCCGAAAGTTTGACAACCAGTCTTACCTAGGGGTATCGTCTTACCCAGTAACTGGGTTGTGGAGGTCTGATAGGCAGTCGCTCCATGTAAAATACTGGTATTCAGCTGCATCCGGTTAGACTGGAAGCCGACCCCAACATAGTTGGGAAAAGGCTAGGCAGATGACGAGAATATCAGAATTACTTTTACAAGAAATGTCATGTTTAAAAAATAATAAGCTAGATGGAGTCGACATTTCATACTGACTACCCTTGAGAAGAAATGGCGAAAAAAACCTCAGTTCACATTATGTTCACGCAACTAGGACCCCGTAACACACCATAAATCACAATCAGAATCATTTTGTAGGATATTGCTAATCCATTGCTTCATATGTTCGAAATATTTGTCTGCTCAGCAACGTAAATAACGCAATGCATGTTGTTGGACTGTCAAAATGAAAGCCATTTCTACTATTAGTGTGTTACGCAATTTACTCCGCAGGCGTACTTATAATATTATCTGTGACCTCGTTCCGCACACTGGCAGAAACTTTCCTAAATAAAAATGAAATACCTAAGCTATTGAAAGAATTGGATTCAAACTAACAATGGTCTACAATTGGTCGAGAAACACGTTTAGAATTATAATAAGGCTTTTTCGGAACAAGGGGAAGAATTCGCGAACTAAATTAAGAATACAGCCGGTCGATTCTGTAAAAATCTCACCGTGAAATCATAAATGAAGTGAGCTTGAAATGAGCAGTGTCAATAGTGTTAATCCCTAATGACAGCTCACTTCCCGCTCACTTCACCTAAGTTCTCACGGTGAGATTTTTACAGAATAGCACTGCAGGTACAGCATTTTGATGATTGGTCTTTACCTTATATTGGTCTTTAGCTTTAGGTTTAATATAACTAAGAATATCCTATTTCTGGATTGTATTGTAATTTAAATTGTTGCTCTTTATGCGGACATGAAACTTAGTATAATAAAGTCTGTATCCACTACCCAAGCTATTTCTTAATAACCAATGCACAAAATGATTTACTATTCATTCTATCTACGGCAAATAACCATTATTTTCCGGTTTGGCAAGGAGCTTATTCATTTAAACCTCTCTTACGCCGAGTTTGTAATAAATAATCTAATTGTCAGGATCAATATCCCGGAAATATACTTGGTACAGCTTATTTTCGCAGAGAACAAAGAAACAGAACGGGAAAGACTTAAGGGAAAAATGATAAGGCTCCAATGAATTATGTCATCCCCTGTATCCCATTATACAAGATGTCGTGTAAACATTTTTTGGCAGACAAAAAGAATTTACTGCCAGAAAATATGCGCCTTAAAACCTTTTTTTTTCACCTTGTTAAGCTATTTCAAATACTCTTTATAGAACTTACTTAAATTGCATTCCTGAATCTTTTCTAGTTTAATGAAATTCTGCGTAAGGTCGAATATTTTTAATATAACAGGTTCATTTTAATATTTTTATGAACCTCCAAATACCTGAAGAGTAATAGCGTAAATCGTAATAGATACACTAAGAACAGCAATGGCTTTCATTTTGACAGTTCAACAACATTCATTACGCTATTTACGTTGCTGACAAGACAAATTTTTCGAACATAATTATCAGTGATCGGAGTAGGTAGATTGATTTTTGGTACTTGTATCATAAATGCCCACAGTAAGAATAACATGGATAAGCTATTTTCCCGGAAAGCAATTCCGGTATTTCCGGATCCGATTAAATATTGTTAATGTTGGTGATATTATTACTCAATTCAAAATTTAAATGTAGGTATCAAAACTAAATTCATTTACTATTTATTTGAATAATAAAAACAATTTTTGAGTAGATTCCAGAAGTCAGTATGTACACAAGCGAGGGTCAAGTAACGTTTTAACAACACAGTAACAAACAAAGAAGCGCACTCTACGAACCGAAGTAAATGAATGAGCTACCTGGCATGTCGTCGGTGGGCGGACGCATTCTTTTGATAACCGGTTAGTGAACCACCCATGATCCTTTGTTCTGATTGGTCGCTGGGTTGTGTCAAATCGTGACTGTGCCGTTAAAAAAAAATAGTATAAAGAATATAATATTGCTCATTTTAACACAATTCCTGCCTAAGGTCCGGTTTTTTTTTTTGTTAATAATCAACCAATTCCGAAATTACGGAGGAAAGTCCATATTAATATATACGTTTCGGATCAATGACCCCATTTCCATCTACCTACTCCGATCACTGATAATTATGTATAAAGCAATGGATTAGCGATATCCTTCAAAATGATTAAGATTGTTATTGAAAATGTGTTCCGCAATTAGATTCCGCAGTTTGATTGTTAACTCTTCGCCTTCATAAATAATGATAAAACTGACCCGGTGTTTCAAAGTGAATTATGATGGAACTAGAAGCAATAAAGGGGCAGATTAACAGTAACAGATTAAAGTGAATGGCCGTACTTTATGTTATTGTAGCTAAGCTTCGTCGTGGCTATTACGAGTAAGAGTTGAACTAACTTCGTAAAGGTTAATTTTCAGAGCAGTTTCAATGTAAATCTGATCTAAACTGTTGATACTGTAATATTATGAAAGGATATAATTATGAAATTGCAAAGTGAACAATACGGTTCATCCCCTCTCACTGAGAGGAGGCCTGTGTCCCAGCAGTGGGAATGGTAATGACTGATTATTATGACTATTTTAATTGAAAAATGACGAAGTCCGGTCAAGTGCGAGTTTGACCTTACAACGGTACATTGAACTTTACTGAGACGTAGTTAAAATCTTAATTAAACTGAGGAGTAGGTACTAAAATTCGTAGTCCACAAAATTAGATTCTTTATGGTAAATTATAGCATAAACCTGGGATTGTTACTTTATAGTATTACTCAGATAAGAAATATTGTGTGTATTTTCATAAATCCTACAAGATTTTGCAGATTTCAAATACGCATATTTCCAAATTCTTTTGTTTTCTAGAGAGTATGCGAATTTAACTTGTTGGGCGAATTTCACCAAACTTTTATACCTAAAATAAGTCTTATAGTGAGAATAAATTTTGAATTTATGTCAGTATCTTTGTACAGTCGCCAGCACATCAAGCTACTACAATCTGTCAAATTTCTTTAATAGATTTTCAACTTTATCGCTAAAGCATATGGTTCAAAGTTGATTGGGAAAATTTTACAGTTTCGGGTAGCTTGATGTGCTGGCGTCTGTACTAGAATTGTCAGACGTCATTTTTTTCAAATATATCAACCCTTTTGCCAGTATGTTAGTAATGCACAGCTATGTCGATGAACCGATAAAACTTTAAGTAATTCCTATGGAATCAAAACTTAAAACGGTTCACAAAATTCACAACAAATTAATAGTATCACTTTTTAATTAAACGTACCTACAAGCTTTAGTCAAACAATAATTAACTTTGTATTCGTCGAATCAAATTGTAATATCTCTTTTGTATAGGCTTATTTAACCATTATTATTCTATAGAGAAATATAAATTGTTACTGGCAAGAATTACTACTATCCATTGAAATAAATCTCAATTATTGTTATTTCAACAGTAAATAACAATTAATTGTTTTACTGAGCTCAGTCACTGTTTTGCAATGACGTCACTGGCGGTAATTCCCTACTAGGTAAAGTAGCTTACAAATTGTAGAGGCAGATAAGATCCTGCCCCAATATTGTTATTATAATGTTTAAACTATTGTAGATTGCAGTTATTATTACGTACCGGTACTAACTAGTTTATAACGTAGATTGTAGAGACGTGTTGTTGCAGGTAGATATAGTAGAAGCTCAGTGTAACTACCTACTTACAGTGGGTTAACTACGCCCACACATGTGACAGAAGAATTGTTAAAGTGACAAACTGAAATGTCAAAGTGACATTTCTGTGCTCTGCGGGAACGCTATCGTTGATCTGTAAGTCAGTAAATCTACGGTTTCCTAGAAGAGCGGTGGCCGCTACATAACGGCCGCAGTGACGGCTGTCATGAAAATGATGGTAGCGTGGATTGACTTTTCGGTGTCAAAACACGCTCTCTAGGAAAACACACCAACTTACTTCCAAAAATAACGTTTAAGTGACAACATTCTCCGGTAAATTGCAGACGCTATGTGGCAGCCGCCGCTCTACTACGAAACCATAGCTTTATAGTGGTTCACGTTCACGTCACTGCGGTGTCGTTAACCGACTGTAAGTTAGTAGTAGACTGTGTTAATTGTATGTACTAAAAGGTACCCTTCAGCAATCTTCGTTTAGTTGGGTCAAAATAAATGCGTATAAACTAACGGCTCATTCAATGAATGACCCAACTAATGGATAAGAGTGAAGCCCTAATGGTCATCGCATTTTCGTTTCATATAAATATACTTCACTATTACTTTGGTATGTGCAAAGATAATATTCGTACTTTAGTAGATAGATGGGAGATGGATTTGTGAATGTATAGTAGTTTTTCTACTAAAAGGAGGTCCCTACCAACTTACGTACTTGCATACAAAAACCGGACAAGTGCGTGTCGGACTCGCGCACCGAGGGTTCCGTACAAATTTGTAGGTAACTACAAATTTATGGTTTTCGCAATGTTTCCTTTATTTGTGCTATTAGACGCAACTTCGTACCAAATTTCAAGATTCTGAGTTCACGGGAAGTATCCTGTAGGTTTTGATTCCCTTGCGAGTGTCGAAAATTTGCGGAAATTTGCGACATAAGCGGCTGTATCTTTTGATTGCGTTGGCTTAGAAGTTTGACTTTTTCACAGCTCCAAGGGACAGTAGATTTAAGTATTTGATATAAATTCCAGCTTGATACCTCCACACGTTTCTGAGAAAAAGGGTCTTGACAGACAGACGGACGGACAATAAAGTGATCCTATACGGGTCCCGTTTTTTTCCTTTCGAGGTACGGAACCCTAAAAACTGAATCTAGTCTACAATGTTGTGATCGTAAGTATTTCTTTCTGTTTGAGGGACAATTAAAGGTATTTTTAGTACCTGAAAAACGACATAAAAAGGCACACGAGATCCTGTACCTAGCATACACATGATCAGTCTGTAATTTTCCCACTGCTGGGACACAGCCCTCCTCTCGGTGAAATCCACGCGGGCCCAGTGCGGGTAGGTAGATGTCACATGTCTTCGAATTGATCATATACCTAAAATCATAAAATTGTCACTCTATTGTTGATTTGACAAATTGCTTGGTTTCTTTACGTTATGTATACTGAATCAACTGTCTAGCGATAACATCGACAAATAATGATTGAATATTATAAAAATAAATCTGACTGTGCTATTTATTCAATGGGATTCGCTATTTGAATGTAAATTTGGTGAATGAATGCAATGAATTCTTCAAACGCGTGAAAAACATTGCTATTTTGCGTGTTTGGAATTTAACCAAGTGACTGTTGTGTAAACATAGATCTAGGTAATTAAACTTAAACTCAAAGCATTTATTTCAATGAAACCGTTTACACGCGCTTTTGAATTGTCAAGCAGTGTCGGTCAGTCAGGAATATAGTGTACCCAGTTGTAACTAACCATATAGTTGTTAAAGGAACACATTAGTCATTTTTGATTATGTATTGTAAACAACGTACGGCCCACGGGGTCGTGGTTTTAAACCATTATTTTAACCACGAACATATGGCTTAAAACGGTTTATTAACAACTATAGTTAGGAATATGAAGCTAGTTCTCACTGTAGCCAGATATTTTTAGGCATAGTAATTAAAATAAAGTCGGCTTTGATATAATAGCTAGGTAATATTAAAAGGTATCAATTTGTCACACACAGTGAAATACATCACAACGATAATATTGTGCTCGACGAATTGCGCAAATATTTGAATAAAAATGCTGTTTTTGACAAAATGTATGTATGCCAAGTATCCTCAAACCCATATTTTGTGCAGGTAAACGACATTTCCGTGGAAGGGGCGCCACATTCAGTCGCAGTTGACGCTCTTCAAAAAGCCGGGAGCGTCGTTAGATTAGTAAGTTCAGCATCGCTTGCTCTCTCTTTAAAATGCTCTTGTTTAATTGGTTGCTTTATACTTCGCTTCACTAACACTTTTGTCTCTCACTAATGGTGTGACTGTGAGATTGGCGCGCGCTGTTGTTTACGAGATCCCTGTGAAATTCTACGAAGACGTAGTTTGCTTTCGGCTTGTATTTATGTTAATGGTGTAAAGCTTATGTATTTTTGTGAGGATTTTAGTTGGTATTATAGATGTTTAATCAGTTCAGATTGAGACGATAATTATGGCTGCATGGCTTATGTGTTTTCGTATTAACTCGTGCCAACACGAGTTTTACGCGTAAAAGGGGTGAGTATTGTTCACGTAAAAGTAAGTACAGCTACATGACCTGTACGTTAAATAAATAACAATAAGGTATGCAAACCGTATCCAATTAAAATTAATGGAACGCAAAAAATTCGTAAACGCTGCTGCAGTTCATTATCCTCATGTAGGCATTTTGTTATATTTTTATTAAACTTTTGGCTATTTTAAAAAGTATCCCTAACAAGAAAACTGATAATACGTAAACTATTGGCACAAATGAAAGCTGGATTGAAATAAATTAAAACCTATGAATAATAAACAATGAACTACAATAAAACAGCGTCTACTTTATTAGGAATTCATTACAAAACAATATTGAATATACAAAAGATACAGTATCCGCAACACCATTTGTAATACCTGATGCTAGACAGCTGACGAAGGAAGGTTGGCATCGCGCCAGTTTAAAAATTGCTGAAGCAAACATTAGCAGTAACACAGAATTTAATTTTTATCAAAACCAATAACAAAAAAGTTAAGAATCAAGCCATAATTTCTTTTCAAGTTATAATAACGGTTATCCAAAATAATAAATGAGCTAGTTACTAACGTAAATAACCATCTTAAATCCACCCTGATGCTAGAAAATATTACTAGGTAAGCGTGTTTTCTTAAAATAACGAGATAAGGCACGCAATCTAGTCAAGAAAAAGTAGTTAAACGAAAATTAGAATTGTTGATCATAGTAAACTTCTAAAAAAAACAGTTGAAATAGAAAGATATTGTAAGGATTTATTCCGAAAGAACCGTGGATATTACAATGATTTATTACAAGTTTTGGATAAAATAGTTGCTCATGCAGCCATTTGGTTTTCTAAACAGTCACAGTTTATTATTACGAGATACTACTAACAATTTTATTCTTTTCGTTCTTATGTACAGACGCCAGCACATCAAGCTACTACAATCTGTCAAATTTCTTTAATAGATTTTCAACTTTATCGCTACAGCATAAGGTTCCAGGTTGATTGGGAAAATTTGACAGTTTCGGGTAGCTTGTATGCTGGCGTCTGTATGTTTCGATTGACAAACATTTTTTGTCGGACCAGCGTCTAACCAACCGGATAGCTCCATCGTTAGCTTTGTTTAGCCTGTATAAATTAACAGGAATATAAAGTAAATTATTCCTATAATATTACAAATTATCAACTGTTTTTTTTTATCTATCAGCGTGTACGTCGAGCTCGCCGGCCTAGAGTGGTGACACTGTGGCGAGGGGTTCGTGGACTTGGCCTTGGAATAGCTGGCGGAGCGGACGACGCAGCGGGTGGTGGAGGGATCTTTGTATCCCATATTGCTGTTGGTGGCGCAGCCCACCATGATGGCAGATTAAGATTAGGCGATAAAATTTTGGCTGTTAGAGATAAAGATGTAAGTATTGAATAAAATCAAAATTAAACGTATCTATGGCAATAACAATACAGGATGACTGACGAAATAATGGACGTATTGAGTGAAGGATGATATGGCTTACCAAGAAATAAATATTCAGTTGACGGTTGATTGAGATGTATGAGGATGAAAATAATATTACTTATGTTAAGGAAGGCGATCCTATTGAATGACTATTTCATGAAATATCATTAGGATTATAAGACCTTAGGGTTGCATTGATGTTTTTAATGATTTTAATTCTGTAAAGTAATATTTGTTACGGTCGTGAATCATATTTTAATCAACATAATTACAACCTTACATTGACCTGCAAATTGCCAAAAACGTAAGTTAATTTGAATTTTGCGGACTACCTGGCATATCCCCCTTAAGTAGAACGGACACTCATAAAAACTGTAGATACCCAAAAGTATTTTTTTTTCAATCAACTAATAAACAAAACGACATTGTATAAATGTATTTTCTATTTGTAGGGTATAGAAACATCATTAATTGGTTCAACGCATGCCGATGCTGTGTCTGCGTTAAGGAGTACAGGGGATCAAGTCACGCTAATTGTCCTATCCGCTGGCAGCTCCGTTCCACCAGTCGCCAAGACCGCTCCACTATATTCAAGTATGTACAACAAAATATTTTCAAAGTTCCATTATTTTAATCAATTATATGACTACTAAGTCTTCAATACCCAAAATTGGAATAAGAGATGGATATTTTGTAACACGCAAACTTTAATTAATTTGCGTAGAATAGAAGCTGCTGAAAGTCAATTACGACTTTAATTTTGACTTTTACGAGTATAACACAAAGAAGACCTACGTTAAAACCCATAATAAAAAAGTTTAATATATTATAATTTATGTGAACATGGTTTAGAAATGATTAAAGATTGCAAAAAGATATACTAACAAAGTAAAAGAGAAATTAGAAGTAAACACACAAGTAAACACAACCATGAATTAATATGTTCTTTGTGCAGCTAAAACACAAGCCACGTCGTGTTCAACGCTTCACGAGCTATTAGAAGAGGAGCCAAGTGAAATACCGAGGTAAAGTTGACCCTTACTACATTCGCATTCAAGGTAACCTACATTTTGTTCGGAAGATTTATTACATGAATTTCTCAACCCAAATATTCCGTTATCATAAAGCATCTTTTTGTGACAGATTTCGTATTATGCAGATTATGTTTTTTATCCTTAAGAGGCCTATTACATTTTAAACCGCGATTTTTGCGTTAAATGGCCAACTTTGGCATTCTTATTCTGAGAGACTGAAAGACTTCGAGTACTTTGGCTTGTTTAGTAGTGGAGAATCGTTATTACTTTAGGTTTTGTTGACTTTGCTTTACGCAATTTTTTTTAATGTATTTAAATTAAAAAAAAATTGCGTAAAGCAAAATTCCGAAGCAAGTTTTTCATAAAATGCGCGGCGGCACTTTTTCGAGCTCGTGGATTAAACTATTGTCAACAAGCAAATTAAATTAATTATATAAAATAATATCTCTTAAATAGTGGTATAATCCGTAGTGGTTTCAGAATTCTGAAACATCAATGAAATATCTATAAAAATAAACCTATTCAAAACTATAAAATTACTAAAAACACTCAAAATTAACTGTAAATTTCTCCCTAGTACATTAATAATTATTATTACGTAAAATTTATATCAGGATAAACGTTAGTACATAAGAAATAAAAATTTCCACATATAAAAAAATAACGCATGTGAAAAATAAAATAAACGTAATTACAACTACCAGTTTGCTACATAATGCGATGTTGGATGGCTGCTCTAACCCAGTATGTACATACCTTCTAGCTCTCGTTGAGGTCGGGCCTGTGCCGAATTATTTCGCGCCAATCAATTGAGCGCGAATCATATAGTGCGACTACCTTGGTTTTGATCATGTAAGTATTTTTGTTTGTAACTCTTGTTATATTGAACAATTATTTTATATGTAAGCTCATGATAATATGATAACTAGCTTGTATTTTTTTATTTTTTATTACGAATCTTTAATCTGTAATGTTTATTTCTAGCATGGCTCGAAAAGGTTCCGTGTACAGATGTGTGAAAAGAAAAGATATACATCTACATCAAGAAATGCAAATGAATCAAGGTACCTACAGTTTTCCTCAATAAATCTATAATATCTTATTTTCATGTGCTTTTTAGCAATTTATACATATAGTAATTTATAGGATTTTTTTCCAAAAGAATAATTATTCCGGCAAGAAATCATTTTCATCTCCGGTAATCGATCACTCATTCGTGTTCGTTGGTTATTTCGAATTCATCGTGGATTGAGCAATATTGGAAAATCCCCTAGTAATGCCATGGATCCAGGCATTCAACGTTACTGGAAACACAGTAGGCGATATTTATCATGGTCGTCCAAGAACAGCAAGAACCCTGGAAACATTAAGTGGGTTACAAATTCCATAAGGTGACAGCCTCGTGTCAGCATAACGGTGAATTCGGCGCACTATATTGAGATGATACGCATTTGGTTTTGTTCCAAGACTTAGATAAAGTGAGCACTATAATCGTCAATCGTGGTTCCAGCAAGATGGAGCCACTTTGCATACC
Source organism: Eremobia ochroleuca (assembly GCA_949629135.1). NCBI lineage: Eukaryota > Metazoa > Arthropoda > Insecta > Lepidoptera > Noctuidae > Eremobia > Eremobia ochroleuca. The sequence continues at coordinate 8,524,934 of OX451389.1, forward strand.
ACTAACAACTCGCGAGCAGCACTGCAAGAGTTGTTTCCCGAAAAAGTGATTTCTCAAATGGGTAACATTGAGTGGCTATCAGGGAGCCCTGATTTAACCCTCTTGATTTTTTCTTGTGGGGTTATCTTATAAGTGTGAGAACAATCCAAAAAGTTTGGTAGATTTAAGAAGAAACATTGAAGAGAAGATCTGATTGATTCCTCAGCAACTTCTTCGAATAGTCTTCGATAATATCCGCAAAAGGTTTGAAGAGTGTCGCCAAATAAACGGTCGTCATTTATCTAATGTAATATTCAAAAAGTAAAATTTCGTTCTTTCATTTTAGTATCAATAAATAAATAATTACAATCCCATTACAACCATTTTTACACCACCAACCATTACGACCATTTTTTATTATTATCATTCGAAAAAGTTGGATCGGCCTGTACTTACATACTGTCAGCTGTGACGCTGCCATATATAAAACAAAAAAATAAATGTTTTAAAGGAACCGTTCCGATGAACTTGCTATGAATGAAAAGCACGATTGGTTTTACAAGTCCAAGGCCAACTTCATATTGCGAATAGAAATATCTGCTTATTTGCAGTGTGGACTGTTGGGACTACGCAATGAAAGTAGTGAGAATTCACAGAGACGATGATTTTTTTTTTAAACTAAATGTTGCAAAAGCAATTGATTTTTTGGGATACCTACCAGTTTTTGTCCCTCGCCTGATTATTCAATGACTTATGTATTATATTATTAACAATATTTCAATATAACCAAAGAAATTATCAAAAAGAAAAATATTAACAAATAACTCAATAGTAGAAAAAGTATCAAAGTCGTCTAGTCGTAGCTAAAAAATAGAAAAGCAATAATAGAATACTCTTTATTATGTACTCCATATAAATTAAAGACATAAATATAGAAATTTTACAAAGGGTGACACAATGGGCGGTCTTATCGCTAAGAGCAATCTTTTAACTCTTTTTCTTTTTTGATCTTTTTTTTTTCTTTTTTTTTTACCCTGTGGCGCCGAGCGGCTGGTTGCCATATTAATCCATACCTAATCTGACAGAAAGCAATTTTGTGATAGGCCTCTTAATACAGTTATAGAATAAATTGTTGTAACACCGCTGCTATATGTTTTATATTTACCTTTAGATGCTTTTGACAAATTGTTTCGCAATTTATCCTCCTTTATAAATCGCATTTTACCTTTCATTCTTCATAATATTCCATTAAGTAATACGTATTACGGCGTCTAACTTATTCATTTCAAAGCTACCATACATATTCGGCTAAGTGTATTTTTTATCGTAACATTTTTCAGTTATTACTTTAACAAGTCAATTTTTGGCACTAATCCTGAAACTACAAGACGTTAAATCTTTTAGCCAGACTTATTTTGGCAGCAGAATTGCCTTGTGTTATTTTACTTTATTTAATCATTGTTTTTCTTAGAGAACTGAGCTCTTTTTCGCGCTTTATCTATTTTAGATTTGCTATAGCTTCCAGCAATTACTAATATTTGTGAATTTATGGGTGTAGCTTCATTGCATTGGTAATAAACAATTCAATGAAGCTACACCCAAACAATTCAATGACTTACAACTTGTAAGTTTCGAACCCAGACAAACGCTTTACTTTGTGTATACGCGATGCATACTTGGGTCTCCAAGTTAAGCAGGCTTTCACAATTGTTGTTAGTAACTTAGTTGTACCTTCATAGAACAGTAGTGGCCAAGTGGTTACGACCCCGACGTACAAATCGTAGGTCGTGGGTTCGAACCCAAAGAGGCGTTTTACTTTGTGTAAATAATTTCATCAGCACTACTCTCACAACGGTGAAGTAAAACCTCGTGAGGAAACCGGCATCATGTCCTAGAACCAAAAATTCAAAAACATGTAACATCTACCACCCCGCACTGGGCCCGCGTGGTGGATTACGGCTCACTCCCTCTCACCGAGAGGTCTGTGAATTAAATATTTAGAATTAAAAATGCTGTTTTTGAAACTCCATTCTAAAGCAAATAACTTAAACTAACTAAAGGTCTTACCATAAATGCTGATAAGAATTATTATATTAATCATGCCGCCAACTACGGAACAAAGACAATAAGTTTCGGACAATGAAACTTTCGCTTCCTTTGCTATTGCTGCAAAACCGCTGAATACGTCTTTGGAACTTGTAATTCCCCAACTTTTGCAAATCTTTAGTTAAAAATTAATTTTAGATTTTTACACAAACTACACTCTTGCTTCAGCACTTTGCAGATTTTGCATTTCTACGCTTTTAAGAGACTGTATTTTCCACCAGTCATTCATCTAAACTCGTTCTCACCGAGAGAAGGCTAGCCGGTCGATTCTGGAAAAATCTCACCGTGATAACTAAGGTGAAGTGAGCTTAGAGTGAGCTGTGAGTCATGCTGATGCTAGGGATTGACACTATTGACGACTCACTCCACGCTCACTTCACCCAAGTTTTCACGGTGAGATGGTTACAGAATCGCACGGCTGTATCCAAGCAGTGAATTATTCATCCAAGCATATAAGCTGTCCTCTACCAGAATATTTCAATCCTATTTGTGTATCGATACATTAGAAGAAAATTCTGCTTTTACCCACAATTATTGTGGGTAAAAGCAGAATTTTGAAGAAGTTTGGAATTTGAAGTAAATTGGAATTCAGAAATAGTGTAATTTCTTGCTTCCAATTTACTTCAAATCTACCCAAAATTCTTCCTGCTTCGAAATTTTATCCCCAATAAACGTCAAATAACTTCATATTCCCACCTCACAGATGTGTCCGCATGGTCCGTCTCGTCCGCTCGGGTTCACGTCTTGGCATGGACATCGTCGGCGGACTGGGGGGAGAAGTGGAGGGGAGTACGGAGGAGGACGCTTGCGGAGTGTTCGTATCGGGCGTTTCCGTGGGTGGCTCTGCCTATGGCATGCTACACAGAGGCGACAGGATACTGAGTGTCGATGGAAGGGACCTTACAAGGGCTACGCACGAACAAGCCGCTGCTGCGTTGAAGGTATCTATTTGATATTTTGGTCATATTATAACAGTATTGACTTGAACCAGCCAGATTTTATATGTTTTGAAGAATTTGTCATAAATGTTGTGTTTTTTTTAATGTCCTGAGTTTTCTTGAACTTGAATGAACTACAGTTGTTACGTAAGTACATAAGTATTATAATAACATTTTTGTTCTTGATAATTTGCGTTATTTTAGTTTTCTGATTTCATCTGCAATTGCCGTGCCTAGTGGTAAAATATGGTGATACCAAATTATAAACTGTTTAATAATAATTACTTAAATTTCCGTATAAATAATTCGCCGACTTTGATGTTGCAAACCTCATTTACTCGACTGGCTCTCTTATTGGATAACAATACTGTGACGAGTTAATAATATAATTATGACGTAGTCCGCTAATTTAATGTTTATAAGTAAGTACGATATAATGACATTCTTTTTCTTCGCTAAACCCAAGCAGTACTCAGGGGCCACGGTGACAATAGCGGCGCAGTATCAACCGGAGCAGTACGAGAGGTTGCGCGCACGCATACGAATGATCAACGCCGCGGCCGCCATGTCACCTCGATCAAGACACGTGCCTGTGCATCCCGATCTACATGCTATGTATCCAAGGTAATAATAATAAAGAAATACTTTTAAAGTTTGAATTTTGTGAAAAAAAAATAACGTTTATCTTGCAAATTGAGATAATTCAATTTAGGTCTCGCTTAGTGCTCTATATCGCATCTTTAGACTTTTTGCATTTGTTTATAATATAAACAAAGGCAAAAAGTCAAAATAGGCAAAAAGACAGGCACTAAGAGGCATTAAGATATTATCTTAATGTGTTTATTCAGTGACTGACCTGAAATAATTTGCTGAATCTGACTCGAAAAGGATAACAAAATCCATGATAAGATTCATGATGAGTACTGGCCTATTTTTCAAATCTAGTATCTGGCGCACTATTTTCAATAAAATGATTACTATTTTTGTTACAATTTATGATTTTATTCATCATGAATTTATGATAAACTAGCACCGCCCCGCGGTTTCACCCGCATAAGTTTCGATTCTGTGGGAATATCGGGATAAAAAACTATATTATGTGTTAATCCTGGTTCAGTAGTTTTTGCGTGATTGAGTAACAAACATCCAAACATCTTCACAAACTTTCACATTTATAATATTATTTTATATTATATTATATTAGTAGGATAAAATTCAAAAGACTATGGAGGATTTTGAATTTTTATTTATGCGAATTATATAATTAGTTTATAAGATGGATGTTCGAATGCCGGGGGCATCGTCTTTGAAAGACTTATCTTACCTTATTATTATAATATAATATTATAATAATAAGGTAAGATATAATATAAAATAATATATTGGTATACCCTTAAAAAAGGTCAGGTACGTAGTACTCTCATGGCGCACGTATACGTTAAAGATGTATGAACGAATATGTAAGAATGTTGAATGAAACACGTGTTGTTCAGTCATCCCATCCCGTCTCTTCAGGAAAAGGATTGAGTATATGATCGTTCACAATTTGTAAAGTATATGGAAATATAACTTAGTTTCATTTTTGGTTATTTTCAAGCTTAAAGAAAAAATAAATTAGTTCCTCTGTTAATGCCTACTTTATATCCTTTGAAAAGATTAATAGTTACAAAAACGATGTTGAAAATACCAAATAATTAATTATTGACATATTGAAGAATACTCTATGAAATGTGTTTGCAAAGTAATCAGCTAATACCAATACTAGTTTCTAAGTACCTTGTTCGATGTAAATCGAGCCTCGGGGGACAATCTCCGTAATAGCATCAATTCGGGGAGCGTTCTCAAAACATAATTACAATATAGACGCCGATTATGAATTGTTTACTTGACGTAGCTACAATCACCATGTTGTATTTTCAGAATATTGTGCGATCGAAATGAAATTAAATGTTTATTTATGTATCTTAAGACACTTTTACACGTCAACATTTTAAAAACTAGATAGCGCTGGCATTTCCTAGCTGACTGATCTCTGTGAAGAAATGCCGGAACAAACTCAGAAATCAGGGTCTATTTTAAAGTCCAAATATTATGTTAGGGTCTCCACCATTCCAGACACCTTTTTACAAACAATTGATTTTGCTACCTACATGTACTACTTATTGTAACGAAGGTTTTTAGTGTCAATAAAGTTATTATTATTATTATTATTATTATTATGTTATTAGGATATTTATGTGAGTCTATGTTATGAAATGGATTTATCATATTTAATGGATTTATTGAGTATGCAGGGCCATGTCTGAAAGGGCTTTTGAAGAAAGAGCCATTGTAGCTTTGAATTCACCTGTCCCGACATGCATACATCAAGGAAGGAGGAAGACAGGAAGGAGCCTGGATCTCACAACACAGGGAATCCTAGTGTAAGGTCTAGGAATTCAATCCACTTGACTGTAAAATTAGCTAAATAAATCTATTCTTATTCCATCAGTTATCGTGTAGCTCAACCCTATTACATCAAGCTCAACGACCCAACGTCGAATGATCCTTGATCGAGGCTCGTTAATTGGGTTATCTATCCACTACAAAAAATTGTAGCAGCCAGAAGGTCTGGACAAGTGGCAGTCGCTGTCAAAACATTCTGTATTCTTAGAATATAATATAAAACAGACGTTAGTTTTACGTTTCACCGATACAATATTTATATGGGCCAAATCCCGAAAGAGTTTTACTTAGGTATACTAATTAATGTTTGTGTGTAATTAGGATTGCAGGTCATGAGACCCTATTAGAAATAATTATCATGCAAATTGACTGCTTTGTGATGTTACAACGGAGATAGGATATTAGGTATTGATGTCGCATATGGATTGTAGAACCCGCTGTTTTACAAAACAGCTCCGTTATTTAAAAAAAAAAACTGAACGTCGTTCGGCTGGATTGTCATTGCGCTACGTTTTACAAAACTGCTACCGACGTTTAGACTTAATGCAGAATGGTTAATCTGCAGTCACAATGAGCGTCTTTCATTAAGCTCTGGTAACTTTTAATTGCTGTTGTCCTTAAAATCACTGTTTTCACATGAGTTAGGAAAAATTTTACTCGTCTTACTAGTTTTATTTATTTCTGTTCGGACGCAATTTTTGTTGCTACGACATACAGAGCCACGAGTGACCAAATTTAGAACAACAAAAACGAAAGTGTAAAAATATGGGGGAAACCTTTGCCCAGCAGTGGGTAGCAGCACTGCTGGGCAACAGGTAAACTGAAAAAAAAAGATGTATAAAGCTCACGATATCATTATTATTTTAAAATGTAGTTACATTACAGTGACTTATTAATTAATTCCTTTATGTAAAGTAAAAATCTCCTTTAGTTTCACGCAATATAAAGACATGAAAATGGAACACAACGAAAAAAGGGTTTGGTCCTTTTTCAGTGATTTGCAACTGAAATAAAAGCGGTATCTTTTTATGACATGGCTTAAATATGGTTCTTCGGCATAACAGCTGCGTCGGTCGTATGTTTAATCATTTTTATTTTTTTTACCTATTTTAATTTTTTCTACGTATGTATTCCAGGCGAATAGGTACGTAGAAAAAATTACAATACTGTGCAAAATCATGACTTTTACCGAAAACATTGCATATTCGTTCAGGACTAGTTACGACATTGATTCTCATGAGTTTGAATTGGAATTTTATGTTTGCTTGCCCAAAAACAAAAAATGATTAAACACGTCTCTCGTTAACTACGACAGTTTCAGGTCCATGAGCCGCATAGTGTAAGAATATAATGCCCGATTTCACTAACACTAGGCGATGCCTAAATGATTTCCTAACTAAAGCGTGCTGTATAATTTTTAATTTTTGGCGTTAGGCCGAGCGTTGAAAATCCAACATTATTTATTTTAATCTTAAGCCTCATACAAACTAGAGCACAGGAAGTCACAAAAGACATAGCTCATTATGTTGTACGCATGTGCCCGACACATTTCTGTGTCTGAAATGGTAGTTTGAGCCACAAGGACTGGACAAAAAATGTAATTAATTATGTAAATTTTAACAGGCTACGTTAACCTCTTTTTCTCTTATTTCTACAAAGTGCCCAAAATTATAAAGTTACTAAGGAAACTTCATTACTTTACAGCACAAAACTCACTTAAGTTTTTCTCATCAGACAGTTTTTTGAATTGTCTTAAATAAATAATTAATTGACAGTCTGCCAACATTCCCGGAACTAGAACTTAATGTCCGCAAAATAATTAAACCACGTACGAAACCCTGACCGTTTCAGACTCCTAGGTTCTACAAAAGGTTTAAAATTTTTCCCTTGAGATATAGAATTTGCGATTTTATTGAAGGTCGTAGAGAAGAATAGGAAATAGATTCCAATTCTAAAATGTCCGCTCCTGTATTTATAGAAACGGTATAAACTGCGGGCGAGACACTATCGGTAGGAAATAAACACGTATCCCACTCCCCGGGAAAACGAATGTAGAATACATTTTCTTAAACTTATTTCTTATATGGAAATAGGCGTGTTTGCTTTCTATTTCACGAATGAAAACGAATAGGTGGATATAAGGAATGAAAACGATTCATGCTATTCCAATTAGGTAAATGGACGTGATAACCAAACTACTTTTGTTAACATTTTACCATACTCGGATTTACTTTCATGAAACAGACTTCTAGCTTCAACATTCAAAACTATTGTGGTAAGTATTCCAATTTTTAAACAAAGATTGTAGATAAATTATGATAGCTTCTACACTGGAAAACTATCCGCAGAAACACAAATCGTACTTCTCCATTATTTTACGTTTTGCTGTATTTCAAAATAATTCTCATGAATAAATGAGCAGGAATAAAGCACACATGTTGAATTTTCATTCTAGTCAGTATTGACATTAGAAATTGTTGGCTTCACTCCAGATTTTCCGGAAAATCTCATTCGGTCTTCATTAGCAGCTACAATTTAGTATGGAGCATGCTATATGAGAACATTTTACATTATGTTATAATTTCTAACGCCATTCCCCCAGGGCACTTTGTTTGAAATATGTTATTCATTCTTTAGTAAAATGAAACTGACAACAGCTTTCTCGACAACTTGAAACTTAGTATACAATGCGTTGAATTGCATTGTTAAGATTTACACACGAAAGTTTAAGGAACAAAGTTACTTGAAGCTACTAGACATTTTGTGATATTCTTTTATGAAAAGGTTAGTGCAAAGTTATATATTAGTATGATAGTATTAAAAATTATATCTTAGGAAACCACTATTCGTACTTTATATTCTATCAAAGTTACGGAAATTAGCTTGTGCTAGCGTTGGGCTAAAATTTGTAAAGGCAAATTAAGCCTTCCATTCTTTACGAATTTTCTATTGTAGTGTTTGTTTAGGACTTTTAGAAAGTTTTGCTATATTGACATAACCTTTATGATTCAAAAGATAAGTCTATTGGTTACACTTTTGAACTGTTTCAATATCAACTGTTACAAAGATCGTCGTTATTATTTTAAGCCAGTGCTGTCCCGCTGCAGAGCGAAGGCCTCCCTTCCCTCTTTCCACTTTTACCGGTCTCCTGCAATTTTGGGCTAGTCCTTTAAGGAGTCCACTTCATCCCGCCATTTCTATCTGGCCTTGCCACGTTGTCGTTCCCTAACATTTGTGACCCACTGAGCGTTATTTTTTTCTCCTCCGACATGGGAAAGAAAAGAAAGAAAAAGAACGTAAATTAATCATAGTTTACAGGCTATGAAAACACTTGTCTTTTTGGGTAAATAAAATGAACATGAGACATGACCTTAAATGAATGGTCAGGTCTCGTGTTCATTTTTAACCGACTTCAAAAAAAGGAGGAGGTTATCAATTCGACTGTATTTTTTTTTTTTTTTTTTATGTTTGTTACCTCATAATAACCGACTGGGTGAACCGATTTTCATGATTCTTTTTTTATTTGAAAGCTGGTGCTTCCCGTGTGGTCCCATTGCCACCATTTCAATATCTGATGATGGGATCTTGTAGAAATCGGGGGAACTCTTCAATAAATAACAGCAGATTAACCGCGATTGTTGCTATAGCATATCTAAGCATTATTTACACCATCACACAACATAATATCACGCCTGTACTCACTACAAAGGTTATAATTTTTTTTATTACAATAATAATTAATACCAGTAAAACAACCGCGGTTGCTGCTATCGCATATGTATGCATTGTTTACGCAATCGCACAACATAACATCACGTCTGTATCCTATAAACGCAGATGCAGCTTCCTTTCACTGATATTTACATAGCAAGTAGTGTTTATATGAATTTAATTGGGGTAGATATAACTAAAAAGTGAAAAATAAAAAATTTTATATAAAAAAAAACAACCGACTTCCAAAAAAACACTACAAAGTGAAAAATAATTTTAATTTCGGAAGTCGGTGTCAAAAAACCAAAATGCAGAACCAACGACACCGACATCCAAAATTAAAATTATTTTTCACTTTGTAGTGTTTTTTTGGAAGTCGGTTGTTTTTTTTTATATAAAATTTTTATTCATGTCGATTTAAATTTGTTCATCCGTCGGCTATTGGTCAAATTTTGAGCGAGGTAAAGAACATGCATTCATTCGTTCTTATTAAGGGCCTATACTATCTCAGATAGCGAAAATTGTCTTTGCATTAATTTTTGCAGTATTCACTTTGTAATTAATTTACAATAAAAATGAGGACTACTGCTGAGTGTTGTCTGTTGCAAAAACACGATTGCATACAATTTTCTCGATACAAAGAAATCTCAAAGTTATCTCTAAACCATACAATTAAAGGAAAATATCCAATGAAAAATTTCAAATTAAGTCATGAAACTTTGCAGGCTAATTATTATGCATAAAGCAGGTGTCATAGGTTTATTTTAATTTTTTAGTCGTTACATCTAACGTAAAAAGATGTGATCAGCCCGTTGATTCTGTAAGAATCTCATCGTGAAATCATAAGTGAAGTGAGCACTTAATAGTGTTAATCCCTAGCGAATGACAGCTCACTCCACGCTCACTTCACCCAAGCTTTCACGGTGAGATGGTTACAGAATCGCACGGCAGAAATATCAAGCTTTATGGATATAAAGCGGAGGCCGGGCGGCAGAGCGGTGCAAGGTGTAAGTGGATACTCACACCTTGAACCGCTCTGCCGCCCGGCCTCCGACAGGACCCCGATTCAATACTCGTCAGTACCGCTTCGGGTATCAGACGGGGAGGGAACCCGTGTCACTTCGCTTGGGCTCAAAAGACCCCTATTGACAACGTTATATGTTCTGAAGAAATTATATAATAATGTAAAATTAAATTTAGATGTAAAACGTTGTCTTTACACCCGTTATTTTGTAATAGGAGGCTGTCTATAACTTTTCGAGAAACTTTGATCTGATTAAACAAATTTTGAAAAATAATTACAGTCGGCAAAAAAATGGGCAATTTACACAAAAGCTTCTGTTGTTTTATAGTAAGAGGCTATTTTCAGAAGCAGGTTTATGAAGAAAGGTGTAATCGTTTACTATCAACAAATGCTGAAAAAATAGTTTTCAATTATCACAAGAAGGAACAACATACTTTAAGAATTATTTTTTTATTTTTAGTGAAACCAAAGAGAATGAGTTATCCTTCCCTCAGTAAACACAATTTGTAATCTACTTATAACTTTCAGCTCACAAAAGTTAGAATGTAGGTATGTTATGGAATCTAAACTCAGAATCACGAACAAGAACTATCTACGTCCTCTGACTAAATGTAACAAACAAGTTATCCAAACCGGCTGAACTTTTAACTCCCAAGTTGAAACTCCGTTAGCTGGAATTAATCGGAAAATGGAAACCCTTAGGAGATTATTGTTTGCAGCCGCGCCCATCTATCCGCCTGTCGCTTGGTCATAACTCACGTACCGTTTAGCCGAGCTACAGGGACCATTAATTACTGGAGCCCGGAACGAAATCACGTTTGACATTTGACATACTCAGCCGTTGCGTAAGATGTTGTTAAAACATATTTATTTGTCGGGCATGTTACGTTGTTTCGTATACCTAAGTATGCGAAATTTAATGAATTGCGTGTAAAATAAAAACGGCTTTTGCGACTCTCTTGTAACGAGTTCTCATTGCCATTAACTCTTAACCCCGGGATCCTATGTATTGAATCGTCAAGTAATTCGATTCAGTAGCGAAAACACTAGGATGTGGTGAAGGACGGACCTTTGTAAGTGGGAATGACTTTTGATTTTGAGCAATTTTTATTTTGTCCATTGCAAAAGACACACTGCACTAGACACGCGCACTAAATTCCACAATACAATGTATTTGAAGCGATAACTAGCGAAGCTGTTGTTTATACCTAGTTACAGAAACAGATCAAACTAGTCAGCACTCTAGAAATCTAATCCCGTCGCGCTCTCGTAGGTAATCTCAATTCCCAGCTGGTGAAACCGTTTACTACTGAGTGCTAACTTTATATTTCATACTTTTTACGGGCTAAAATAGTTCGTGAACATGCGGAGTAATGAGGAGTATGTGACAAGAAAAGTGCTGAATATGAATGTAGATGGGTAGTAGAAAATGGATGGTTTGTGTGTAAGATAATATGGTTAGGTAGAAACTGCACTGACATGACGACTCGTAGAAATGAGACGCGATGATAGAGAAACATATTGGAAGTCTTCCTCAAAAACAAATTAATACGGTTAAGGACAGGAGTATGACGATATTGCCAAAAATAGTTAAAGAGGGCGCTATGGTAGCCCATGAAATTCAATTCATTTTTTTCTCTTACGTTTTTTGTAATTTGCATATCAGTTTCAGGTTGTATGTTATTTAAAATATGATTCACGAACATAACCACTCAAGCGCCACGTCCCTTTTCGCGCCGATACGCGCATCTGTTACGGTGCTCCCGGTCGTGATTTCTCCGCGTTCACTAAAACTACGACATCTCAGAAATTCCGCATTACAACTCTACAAACCCTATGTCATTGAAATTGTTATGAAATAAGCTATCCGACTATATAAGGTTTTGTATAGTTTTACCTTGCAATATATTGATAATTCGAAGTTGAAAGTAGGGTGCGCGACGAAGCACGCCAGACTGAATCAGCTTGGTAACGAATGTGCAGTTTTTGACAGCGAACTGAATCATCTTGCGTAACGGACGAGTGTTTAAAAAATATAACTTCATATTTTATATTTACATCAATACAACCCTTTAAGTTCATTCAACCGGTTGAATGCCGTGAGACACAATTAAAAAACCATTGTGTCTCGCGTGGTTCTACGTTTCCGGCATATGAAGGGTTAATCCTATTTATTGATATTTAATGAAATAGTCACTAGTAAGTAAATTTGAATTTCGTGGGCTACCTAGCGCATCGTATTTTCTAATCAGTTCAATTACCCATACTAATATAGAAGCTTGCTCTGAATGCACATAATTATATATACACAGGAACCCATTATGATCAAATCAGCGAAGGACTACTCCAGTAACAGTGAAAGGCAGATTAAACTGATTAATTGATTCGATTATGACAGTGGTCTGATGCTCAAACAGTGCCCTGATAGCTACTTGTGGTCTAAACTATCTCATAGGTTGAGTTCAGAATTGTGTTATTGGCATGTACTTACGTTGTAGTGGCAGGCAATGGTTCGCTGATTTGAACTTAGTACTTAACTGACGATAGGTTCACTAATGTTTCACCAAAACACCACTGACAGATTTTTAGTTTAAAACCAACGTTTCGTTTGCTATTTATTTCACAAACGACTTATTCCGTAAATGTTTTATTTTATAAATACTCGCTTTACAAACATTTATTTGGCAAATGCTTCTCTTTACAAATGCTTAGGATGATATTTAATATTTTATACATTTTTCATTTAATATTTAGATTCTTTTGGAAAAATCTCGTTTATACCTACAAAAAATAATTTTATAATAGATTTTCTAAACCAGTCACAAAGTGATAATGAGGACATTGTAAGTTAATATGGTAAGTTCATTGAGTCGTCTTAGGGGCGGAGTTAAAACAAGTTGGTTTACAAGCAATAATAATAAGATGTAGTCGACGGAGCCCCGCTTCGCGGGGCCCCTATTTCTGTCTACAGGGTTTAAAGGCACCTAACCTGTCCAAGTCGGGGTGCCCCAAGTGCCGAGCTCGCTTTGCTCGCTCTTGCGTAATAATAAGTCGATATGTAAAACGTTTTTATTCCAAACGTTTTATGAGATAAAATGAAAAAACATGAATTGCTTGTCAAATAATACGTTATAAAAAAAAAACTTTATTGGATAATTATTTTCTTAAGTCAATTATTTGGCAAACTTGTTATTTTATAATGATGAAATGACAAATCATGTTTTTGCCAACCGTTGATTGTCAAGTAAAACTGTGTAAATTATTTTTTGGCGAATTCACAGGACACCCTGACGATATACAGACGTTTAAAATTATATTAAGCCCAGTTTGGCAAGAGTTTATTATAAATTTTTGGCTTCAAAAATGAGACATAAAATTTCGAATGGAATTCTAAAGGAATGCCTTGCCTTGTATTGAAAATAGTTTTAGACTGATTGATACAAACGATTGAAGAGCCACATTTTCAACATGAATTTTATAAAACTATTTTTTTATGTATATTTTTATATTGTAAGAATGAAATTATTGTTTTATACTTTATTTTTTAAAGACAACCTTAACATGTTGCTGTTGTTTAAAACTTTGATTTATTTATACGAGTATCATCTTTTACAAATACTTTGTATGTCGCAATCCCGTGTCCTTTCATTCATCTTCAATTTCTATTTCAACCTTTTCTTTTTGTTCCACAGGTAGCAGTGAGCTGGCTGTGAAAATGACCATTTGATGAGAACTGAATACTAGTTAGTGAAAATTTATAACTATGTATGTTAAACAACAAAAAATATCAATTTCATAAATGTGGCCATGTGGCGTCCCTCTTTGTCAACCCGTTTATTGATAAAACCTTTGTATTTGGTGGCTCTCATACTAACAATTAAATCTGAATATTGTTTTCACTAGTCTTTTGCAAAGTATGAAGTTCCTATAGAGATATTTATGACATTGTTTGTTATTACTTACAGCTACGATTGTTCATAAAATGTTACATATAGCAAAAAGATAAAAAATCGTCATAATGGTTTCGCCAGTTCGATTCTAACCCAACTCGACTAGCTTCACTAGAATTTGAATGTTATCACTTACCAAAAAAAATATATTATTTAGCGATATGTCCCACTCAACGTCCATCAAAAACAAATGAAAAATATCCTAGTTGTGCTCAAAGATTTCATAGCAACACATTGAGGCTTGTATGAAATGAAGATATAAATACCTACGCACGCTAAAACCCCATCTTTCCCGAGTCCTCGAGACATCCAACAGACGTGTCCCAGTGAATCCCACTTGAGCCTGACTGACTTATTGCCCACATCGGCGATACCTGAATAAAGTCGCTTCGGTTATGTAAATATTTCTTGGCGTCGAGTATTGGGAAACGCAGTAGGTGTAATTTACTTATACTCGTAGATGTTGCTTTGTCTTTTGTTTCGAATGTGTAAATAACATAGCATACGATATTTTTATTAGTACAATAAATATTTTGTTGGTTGATACTGAATTTATTTCTAGTGTTGTATGGGGGTCATCAGCAGAAACTGTAAATACTGTTTGGAAGATTTTTTAATCTTCATGTATTGTAATCACTGTAAATTCTTAGCTAAGATTATTTCCAATGTAAGTTGTTACACGTAATCTTTTTGGACTGTGATATTAAATTAACGTTCGTATTGTCATTTTACGGTAAAATTGAAACTGAATATACGACATTGGAAAGATGTTTGTGTTATTATTTCCTTGAGAATTTTAATCACTCGTAACTGTAGTATTCTGGAGGGATACAGGAGGCTGATCGCCAGGAACTTCAAGCTAATTCTTACTTGGCGTGAAAACGCATTTCGCATTTTGATATGCGAAATCCGTTGAGTTGACTGAGTACCTAAGTAAGTATTTCTGACAAAGCATTGCTGGGTAACTTGTCATATAAATATATTTAAATGAAAAATCATTTATCATAAATCCACTAGAGAAAACGACCATTGGTCAGCGTTTTCTTTATAGCTTACCAAAAATATTCTGACCAGTCATAAAGAATCATCTAGTCATAATTCGTCGATATGATTAATGGATTGGCATCAACCGATGACATGCCAAAAGTAGGTCCCTAAGTACCTGTGTGAACAAAAAGAACTATCGATTGGTTTTGAAAGCGAACTTCTAACACAATTCAGTTAAAAAACTTTTGATGAATATAAGGGTACGAGTGAATAGTACAAAAAAGAAAAGGTGGACAGAATGGTAAAGAAGGCAATCTTATAGCAAAATTACGAATTAATATATTCTCGACAAACTCGTACCCTCTAACAGAAAGTCTGACGTCACTCTGTCAAAATTCTTCCAAACTCCCGTTCGTTCAGAACGTCTTCGTTCTACAAACATGTTTAAAATTTCAAAGGGCCATGTGTTTGGAATTGAATGACACATTTTGGGGCTGTTTCTGTGAACATTTGTCACGTGAGTTAATAAAAACATCAGCTTTCAGATGGTACTGTCTGACTGATTTGCTTTAAGTTACGGTTTCCAAGAAGAGTGATTCCGACATATTAATAAAAGACGCCATGAAAATCTGTAATTTTCACCATTATTTGACATCAAGCTGTCACATTAATGTGTAAACGTATTTGGACAACACTGCCGCATGTGGCAGTCACCGCTTTTCTTCGAAACCGTAGCTTTAGGTTTGTATGTACAACGCCTCTTTATTTAATTGATTTGTCATTCATTCTAAGGATCAAAAGATTTTTTTTCTTTACTCAAATGCACAGTCACCAGCACATAAAGCTACTACAATCTGTCAAATTTCTTCAACAGATTTTCAACTTATTTGCTAAAGCATAAGGTTCAAAGTTGATTGGGAAAATTTGACAGTTTCGGATAGCTTGATGTGCTGGCGTCTGTACATATAATGCTGACGCTGACAGATACCTCCTGCACTCGATATATCAATAAAAAATCCAACGTCCTTAAAATGTACGATTTACGATATGTATCTCCACGAGCTAAAATCTAGCACTGGTTGAAACGAGTATAGCAGCAGTTATCCGGAACATTTTGTAGCTGCACAGCAGCGTAGCTTTAATGGTACTTGACATTCGATAAGCGTCGATACTTGAAGAAAAATGCTACTATTCCCTACAGTTTCTAGGTGCAGAAAATTCGCAGAATGGCGCTTAAGCAAGTTAGTTTATTGCAGCTTTGTGATATTGAAGCAGATCTATGCAATCAATCCGTATTACAATTTGCATCATCACTACATAGTATAAAACAAAGTCGCTTCCCGCTGTCTGTCCCTATGTATGCTTAAATCTTTAAAACTACGCAACGGATTTTGATGCGGTTTTTTTTAATAGATAGAGTAATTCAAGAGGAAGGTTTATATGTACAATACATGCATAATATAGTAGAGAAACACTGATCATTTTAGGGGTTTCTAATGTGATGTCGTAAATAAACACATTTTATTGCGCTTACATTGCAAACGCTGGCTTAACCCTACCAGATAGATCAAAATAATGTACTACAGTATTGTACACCTTAAAAAGGTCTACAAAAAAGTCCGCGATGGCATATGTCTATCTCTTAGGGATAACCCACAATAACCATGTTTTATCCTATACTTTTTAAGAGAAATAATGGCTCTAAAATTATCAGTGTTTCTCTACTATATTATGCATGTATTATATGCATATAAACCTTCCTCTTGAATCACACTATCTATTAAAAAAAAACCGCATCAAAATCCGTTGCTTATTTTTAAAGTTCTAAGCATACATAGAGACAGACAGACAGCGGGAAGCGACTTTGTTTTATACTATGTAGTGATAGTGATCAGCATTGCACCCGTGCGAAGCCGGGGCGGGTCGCTAGTCTATAATAAAATTGTTCCATATCTGTAACATGCCCATAAAGATAATATTCACTTCAGCTATAAATTGGTGTCTTAACCTCTCAAACGTCGAATGTACAGTAAGCTTCAAAGAAACCGGACCCCCCTTTGATGATGATATCATACGTTTAAGTTTTTCGTTAAGTAACGTAAATGGCGTGTTGGTCTAGTGGCCTGGACTGCGGCTTAGCAATTCGATGGTCACGAGTTCAAATCCGCGGATGAGATTTATTTTTTTCTTTTTTTTAGTTTCTTTAATAGTTGATCAGGTGATTTTCGTAACTTTATTTCAGAAAACATCCATATTTAAGAAAACAAATGTTAAGTATGAGGTTTGTAAGAACAGCCAGGCATGTTGCATAAACAATATTCATTTATTTCATTATTTACATTTCTAGGAATCCACATATACAATTATTACGAGTATACAGTTTTCTATCTGTGTTAAATTAGGGTTATTTACTTAAAATATTAACTAAATACAAAATATATACCCTGGGTGAGGTGTAGAACGTTTAACATTAGATAACGGTTCGTTTATAGATATTTCTAGTAACATAACTACAATATTTATTTATTCAAACTTGTAAAAACATTATTTTTTTATACTCTGTATGATCTTATGGGGAAAAAAGCCTGGTTAAAAAATGAAATGTTGTCATTTGTGCCTGTGAATTACAGAGGAAGAACCAACATGCTAAACTATAACAGTATAGCAATATACATCTTTCTCTTTTATCACAATTTCTGATAACCCTTTTAACACAGCATTAGAAAAGTATGTGAGGTGAGATGGTGCATCGTTAACACATTACAAGACTACTTGTAAACAAGAGTAACTGGATTCATAATAATAAAGGTTTTTTATTTTTGATTAACTACGAGATAATGATCCCACAAATATTGGGAATTATTAACACTTGCTCAAACGTTCCAATGCAATTTTATCAGATAAGTTACACAATCAATCTGCCGAGTAAATTGTCTATTAATAACGCAGACGATGGCAGTCACTGTCTATCACTTCTTGAAGACTTTTCATGCCCGAAACCATATTGAAGCTTGCAGCACTATTTCGAATTAGTTCCCAGGTTTTGTGTGTCCCAAGGTGTCGCTCCGATTCATTAGTGTAAGCAGTTGGGTGAGATCGCATTTCACATCACCCGTCGCTTGATACCTTTGTATCCATCTACGAACTATTTTTCTCTGTAATGAAAACAATAATATTAGAAATACATAAAAAATCCACCTTGTAAGTAATAATGCAACATGGTTGTAACAATAAATATATGTGTATAACGTAAATCTTACCGTTAAGCCCACATTTCTCGTGCTATTTTCTTTATGCTTTGTTCCTGTTCCCAGAGAGCAACAATTATTTTAGCCTTCAAAAAGTTGTTAATCGCACCATACTATCGGTTAATAGAATCAACTGTTCAAAAACTTCGTAAATTGGATAATTTTACGATGAAGACATTACACACAAGCTGATCGGCACGAAAACGAAACGATTTGAAAAATAATTATACCCTCAATCACAGTTTAGTAAATAGGGCGAAGAAGTATTCTAAATTCAACCTTAACTCACAGTTCATACAGCAGTTAAGTTTCTGAAGTAAAATGACGGTAGTGCAACAATCGGAATCAAGCACAATCTATTCAAACAAACAAGAAATCTATGCTAATTTCAACCTTATCTTTTAGTTAATTGAAGAGTTACGTATTGCATTTTGTAAAACAAGGTTGTGGACGGTAGGTGTATCTCACGTGGTGGAAGTTGAAATTTAAACCTTAATGTCTAGAAGATTAGATCGTTATCAAACTTGTTCGATAAAAGGAGTAATGCTATTCGAATTTTCGTTGAGATTACTAACTGAGCCAATAGCCTATTGGTATAAGGCATGGTCTTAATGGTCGTCTGGCGCCTGGTGATGCGGGTTCGTATCCTATACGGCACGTAGTGTCTTTTTGTAAGTTATTCTTGGTATACGGTTCAGCCAGAAGCCGAAAAAAATACCACAATACCTAATTATTAAAAACATACAAATAATATTTGAGTCGGATCGGTGGATGCTCGGGCAGAGATGGGTGCGGCGCGGGCGGCGGGGAGGGAGCTGCTCGGGGCCAGTCACGTGACGCGCCCGCCGTCGCTTGAGCGATTATTCTTTAAGTCTTGGCGGGGTCCGTTTTCTCTGACGCGTACTGTACATCATGTGTACAGATGTCAATAATTTTTTTATTGCGTTTGTTAATTGGCGCGTGACGGGTTAGTTACAATGATACGAGAATATTATAGAGAAATGTCTATGTATATCCATACATATTTTAAAGTAAAGTCGGCTGTCGTGTCTGTTTTTATGAACGTTTTGTTCTTCTAAACTACGCATCGGATTTTGATGCGGTTTTAACCATCATTCACATAATTTATTCCTCTAATATTAAACTTTAATATATATATTTTTTATCTTAGGAACATATTACCCCCTTACCCAAAATTTCTAACCCAGTCTCGTCATCCGATTAGCGACCTCTTTATATCCTTTCATAACCCTCTAAAGTTCTTGAGCACATTGCTCATCAACCACTTTGTGCCTTTCTATTTTTGAATGACCTTTTTAGTCCTTTTCAGTCTGGTTTTCGACCTGATCATAGCACAGTACCAGCTCTTTTGAAGATTACTGATGACATCTGCAAGGGCTATGGACCACAGATCTCTCACCTTACTGTACTTCTGGACTTTAGCCGTGCCTTTAACTCTATCAATTTCAAAATCCTTCTAGGGATCTTTAAATCTTTCAATTTCTGTTCTTCTATTATTGGTTGGTTCGACTTCTATCTTAAGGGCCGCTCGCGGTGAGTTCGCTTCGATGAGTCTTCTTCTAACTGGTGCTCTCTTACCACGGATGTAAATCAGGGTGGCGTTCTTTCTCCTCTTCTCTTTTGTATTTTTATTAATTCTGTCACCAGAGTCATCTGTTCCCACTTCCATTTCTATGCAGACAATTTGCGCCGTTATATTCACTTCTTAACGCGACATACGGATGCCGCCGTGCCTGCTATGAACATGGATTTGATAAGCGAGTGGTCGTGTAGATCAAGCCAAAGAAATCTCAGGCCATAATTATCGGAGGCAAGTATATGCGGAATAGGCTGGATGTTGCATGGCTGTCTCAACTCTGCCTAAATAATGTTCAGATAGAAGACGCAAACGCGTTTAAAAATCTCTCATGTTATTCGAGTCAGTCGCAAAGTGCGCACTGCTCGTACCATTCTTTGAAATGTCTCCAGAGTTTCTTGTCCTTGAACACCAAAATCTCCCTTGGTCAAAATATGATTTAACTCATCATATATTACGCTGATGCCTGTTATTTGAATGCCACCGTCCTCGGTTTATTCAACTTGAACATTTGCCAAATATCTGTATTCGTTTTGTTTTCAACCTTAAAAAGTATTGATCATGTTTCAAACTTTCGCATGATACTCAAGTGGGTCCCTATTTGACTTCCTAGGAAATCTAGGATAATATGTCTGCTATTTAAGATCCTTCACAACCCTAAAGCGCCATCATATCTTCGATAACGTAAAATCCATTAAATCAATTTGACAGATTGTAGTGGCTTGATGTGCTGGCGTCTGTATTATTAGGTCATCCCACTTCCAGTGTCATATTTTTTTATTACTATTATTTTAAAAAAACTGACTACTATACTATATAACGTTGTGACACTAATCAATAATCTCCACCACTATTAATCACTCGCTCCCAGGCTGCTGGCAAATCTTGAACACCATTTAAAGTACCACTTTCATTTAATTCATCAATAATGCTCTTTAGTTTAATATCTAACTCCTTTTTGCTATTGTATCGAGTACCCGACAATTTCCTCTTCACATGGCCAAAACAATTGAAATCACAAGGATTCATATCCGGGGAATATGGCGGCTGAATAATTTCAATCCATCCTTTATCTTCAATTAAATTCTGAACTATTTTTGATTTGTGCGGTCTGGCGTTATCATGTAAAATTATAGGACTCGTTATATGATATTCGACTGCCCAAATAGGATAGGATTTTGTCCTTTGCTTCTAATCTAGTCGATGATAATGATCGAGGTGCTCGCAGCTCATCTTCAGCTGTGGTTCTTCCTTGTTTGTACATTTCAAGCCATCGCTGTACGGTTCTTTTATTTAAGGCGTTACGACCAACACACTTTACCAGTAAGTCGTGCGCAACTCCTCCAGAGTAGTTGAGTAAAGCACAAAACTTTAGAAATATACGTTGCTCCACTACATTAATAGATTTTTTTAAATCTTCCATTTTAAATCAATGCACGTCTTGACAATACAACACACCAAATTAAACTAACATGATTGTACAAGACAACACATGTATTAACTATTGCATACCATTGCGCAATACATAAATATTTGAAATAAAAAATATGACACTGGAAGTGGGATGACCTAATAATAGGCGAAAAAAATTATCCAACCATTTTTTTAATTCCTTTTATTTGTGGTTTCATAATGAAAGCTTATGGCACTTACGACGTTCTTAGTTCGTGCAAGATGTCATCTTCCGTCGCACGTCGGGGGAACTTCAAACATATTTTTGATTCACAAATCAATCGGCCGTTGTTCTGTTGAGACCAGAGGACTGCTCTCAAATTTCCGGCTGCGCTGGTATATAAATTATTTTCGTAATTTATCACTTTGTAGGAATGATACTGTGAAATATAAAACATGGAAAAATAACTAAAACCAGTTCCGAAACGATTATTAAAAACTTTTAGACTTGATAAACTAGTTTCCTTCTCCGCGATCTGACATGTATTCATTGAGATCGTAAAAGCGTTTTTCTTTTAACCACTGCCTTGTTTTTTTAAACATGGTCAAAGGTATTCATATGTATTATTCTTTTAAGGCATCCAGCTATCTATATATTTTTTATATACCTTTACAGCATTTATTTACGAGTTCCTTTGATACAATTTGAGCATGCATTGGGGTAAACAGAGCATATATTCATTTTTATTTCTAGGAGCTCCATTTCGTTTGGTTGCATCTGTGTGTTTAATAAAATAATCCGGATGTTGTTGTACAAATAAGCATAATTCTCTTATGTGTATACACGGTCCTGGCAGAATATTGCTCTTTTTAAGCCAGGGCTTACAGTTATCCGTATACCAGGCTCCACAGATTGCACGCACATATTATTTATTCAAATTCAAATTCAAAGCTTTTTAATTCAGATAACCAGGATCCAATTTGTTAGTAGTATAAAAACTTATAACTAGTGTTAGTAAAACAACCTTAATATACTCGCCCCCTGCCTGACCCATGAGTCGAGGTATCAATACTCATGTGAGCATTAATACATCGACCCACGTACAGACAGTCAAGTCTACTGGCTATCATTGATAAAACACTGTTGCGACTAGCCCGTACCCTGCTCAGCATTGACGCGCACCGCTTGCGCAGAGTAGCGTAAAAGCAATCGATGCGCGCCTCCGCAAACATACGTGAAGCACTACAGTGGCGGGGCAGCCGCAACTATGTACTCTAAACACTTTTATAATATCCACAGAATTACCCCACAATACGAGACCATAAATGAGTATGGATGAAACGTATCCGTGATAGACCAGTGGTGGCCAAGTGGTAGCGGCCACGCATTGCGAGCAGTAGGTTGTAGATTCGAACCCTGATTGACGCTTTACTTTGTGTGAATTATATTATTTCATTATCACTGCTCTCAAAACGGTGAAGGAAACCATCATCATGACTCTTTAATCTTTTTATTGCATATACAAATCTTTGGAGTTTATCACAAACGTAATCGACGTGTGCTATCCAGATGCAATTCTTATCCAAATTTAAACCCAGTTTAGTACTTGCATTTTGTTCGATTATAGTATTATTATTTCAACACTAGCTTTTGCCGACTTCGTCCACGTGAAATTTCGGCCCCAACCCACCACCTTCACATCCCGTCGCCATTCTTTCTGACGTTTCTTTTTTTTGCGTAGCTCCTCGGAGTCGTACCGTGATTAAAGTTTCCTCAAGAATTGAGCTATCAAATGGAAAAAGATTCTTTTAAATCAGACTGGAAGTTCCAGATAAGCGCATTCAAAGAAAAAACAATCTCCAGCTTTATTTATAAATTGCTACTGATGGCTGCGGGTTTCGAGTTAATCAAGCCACAAGTAAAATCCTGCCCTTTAAAATTGCCTACCCACTTTCTCCCGTTATCGGTAGATTTTCGAAGAATCCTGATATACGTTACTTTTTATTTTTGGTCTTAGGTATAAATACTAAGTCTCGAGTTTATCGGACCGCGCGTTAAAATTCTTCCATATAAACTTTGAAACCCCAATCTCCCTTGAACAGGTAGTTTAGAAAAACTAATAATGAAAAACTTTATGAATTAGTTAGACAAGTATTCGTGCCAGGTTTAAAGTTTATTGAATCAAGGAATAACAATATTTTTCATTCAAAAGAAATTCCTCCTTGTCTTTTTCCCCCTTAAATGCCAAATTTCCAAAATCTCCTTCTTAGTGGATCGTACATCATTATAACTATCTGCGTGCCAAATTTCAGCCCAACCCGTTCACTGCTTTGAGCTATGTGTTGATAGATCAGTCAGTCAGTCACGGTTTTCTTGTATAAATATATGTAGATTTAACACCAATGGTTTTCTTTTATGCGTTTAGAATTGAATTATTTTAGTTTTCTGCATATTCATTTTGTAAGGCGAGTCTACATCCCTTTTTATTTACTCTCCTATCACAAGTATGCTGGAAGAGATTTCTTTAGTATAAGGGCTGATTTATCAATCGGCAGATAATTTTTATTCGTGGGAAAATTGAGGTCTGACAGTTTTTGTATGAAAGAATTGTGAAAATCTCAATACAGTTATGTGGCGTTGGAAAAATCAGCGCTACGTTAAATGAGTCCACCTCTGTATACATTTGTTTTGTGCATAAAGAAAAACAAACAATTAACGAGACAAAATAGACAGATTATATTTACAACCACCTTTATATCGAGGTGATTCCGTGTTCATAATGTTTAATCTGTATAAAATTTCTCAGACAGTATTTCTGTACTCAATATTACAAGATCGTGATTAGAAACATAATTGTATCCGCTTCTGTTAGGTAGCAAATAATGGCACTATTGCTTCCGTTGACGATGAGCCAGCTTACGGTTGAAATATATTGCGATGCCGACGGCAATACTGGATACGAGTTTACTAATGGTTTCACACTTTATTATTTTACAACACCAACAAACCACTTTCTAACTGAATGGACGAATCGTGGACAGGTGAAAAGATAATTTAATTAAGTGACAAGAGTTTGGCAAAATTATTTAATAAATAAACAATAACAATAACCGGTGTGCGTGTATGACCAAATGTATGAATGTCAAAAGGAGTATGTAAGGATCGTAGCTGGAGGCGTTCTGTAGTTTCTGCTACCCGTAACGACTGTCAAAGATCTACGAATGACACCCGGGACCAACGGCTTAACGTGCTTTCCGAGGCACGAAGGGGTCTCGGTATGTAAAGATGACGTGTCTCTTATTCTCCAAGTCCTAAATTAAATCACAATTCGTCATGTCGGAGGTAAATACCACCTTCACTCGGAAGTAAAGTAAGCATAGTATTGTGTCAAATTTACAATTAAAACAGAGATAGGAGTCGGTATCACATTTCTATATAATTTCACTGCTGCATTAAATCTATAACTAAAATAAAACACCACGTTCAAACAGAGCAGAATTACTGCAAAGCATTACACTAGGGATTTGAATTCAAATAACCCATGGATGCTTAAATAACTTGTCAATACAATTTTGTGGACGTTAATTTCAGTTGCAGATTTATTCCGCTTTTAAAGTATGGGAGATATGAAATAAATTCGCTATGGAATAAATTCACAAGAATAAAAACGGGTATGTACTCACTCATGTTTACACTGTTTTTTGGCAAGTTGTTTAAATATTATTTAAACAAAAAGTTGGCCGATCAAAGGAATTTCGACTAAAAGCGGTAAAACGAAAATTACTCGATGTATCAAGGTTCAACCATGAAGTACCAATTTTACTCGTATCATTATTGCGTTACGATAATTATATCGGATGAACAAAAGACGATCAATGCTTCCAACGCATATTGATGCGTTGGAAACATTGGTCGAAGCGTAAACGTTTTTGTTAATAAGAAATGAAAAACATGTTAATGTTTTTCATTTTGTATTCACAAAAAGGTCAATGAACCGTTATATTTATCCGTCTCACATCTGTTTGTGACACAAATATGTGAAAAAAGGCGCTGAAAAGAGATCATTAAACCCGTTAGGCTCATAACCTTTTATCATTAAAGCGTACGTCCTTTACATTTTCAGGTCCTTCGAGCCGCATTTGTTTTCGAATTTTCCGACCCCCAAGTATTTGGTCCTTCGAGCGTTTTGATCTCTCTTGTGATTAGACATAAGAAGATTTGTTGTCCGATCTTGATGAACTAACCTAGTATAAATACTTTTTAGTGTGATTATCTGAAGATACTTTACATTTATTATAATTTTCAATGCTGATTGCTAAGGCTGTGAAATACTTTGTATTAGTGTGTATATTTTGTATTATTATTATTTTTTTTTTAATGTGCTTCTTATCTGTGTAGAATAAACAATTTTTTTTTGATTAGCAACAGAAAACTGTCTGGAGGTAAAATAAAAATAATGAATGGTGGTTTGTGGTTACTCATTACGGTACGGTCCTTCATTGTGTTCTTACGATCTATTCATATAAGGAAGTAGACGGAGGCGGTGGCAGTTCGTGTCTCTTCGTAGTGATATTACAATAGCTGGTAGCCATTTTATGAGACGGAATTTGTGGTCTGCGAAATGTCGTGAGAAGATATAAAATGGTTCAAGGTAATAAAAAACAAACTACCGATATTATTGGCGTGATGCGTTACGCAGCATGCTACACGTGGATATATTGTTACTAACCAATCCAAAAACTTAATAGTGACAAAGTGACAATTAAATACAGTATTTTTTTTTATTTTTTTACAATTTGATCATTTAATTAGGCATTTAATTATTGATGACTTATTATTGATGAATTATCGATGACCTTTAATTAAGTCAAATTTGTCTTTATCTTCATTAACATAACATTGTGTATAATAGATAATAAGTGTTCTTCTCGTTACGCTACGCGTAGTGCTACGGCGTAGCACTGTGAAATACACTTTGACAACTTTGGGAAATAAAGTCAACCCTTTCATTTATTTCTTCGGAAATATCAATCTGCAGTGCGATTCTGTAACCATCTCACTGTGAAAACTTAGGTGAAGTGAGCGTGGAGTGAGCTGTCAGTGTCATCCCACAAAATAAAAAATAAAAAGTATTTTTATGAATAAATATTTTTAAATATTTTTTTGTACTATAGAGACAATGTTACGTCCAAATAAATTTAATTTGCTTAAAAAGTTAAAATCATGCATTTAAGCGTTAAGGGTGCAGTTCATGGGTTCAACGAAAGCAGGCATTTTGAGTAATTTATTTCGACTTTCAACACTGCTCTCTAAAACGGTGACGGAAAACATGGTGAGGAAACCGACATGTCTCAGAACCAAAAATTCGAAGACGTGACATCTACCAACCCGCACTGGGCCCGCGTGCATTCGACGAATGGGCCGTAATCCACTTACGGCCCATTCGTCTAAATGTTAAAAGCTGATTATACTTATTTTAGTTTTTATTTTTTT
Source organism: Eremobia ochroleuca (assembly GCA_949629135.1). Classification (NCBI taxonomy): domain Eukaryota; kingdom Metazoa; phylum Arthropoda; class Insecta; order Lepidoptera; family Noctuidae; genus Eremobia; species Eremobia ochroleuca. Next base: position 8,551,805 of record OX451389.1, read on the forward strand.
TCTTTAAAAAAACGTTGCCCCACACTAGGAATTTCTCCTGTATCGTGGGTGCGTTTACAAACATTTAAACTCACATACATAAACAGCCAGACCCGGAACAACTACTTGTAGGTCATACAAATATTTGTTCCGTGCGGGAATCGAACCCGCGACACGCAGCGCAGCAGTCAATCGCTTGACCACTGCGCCAACCGTGCCGTCAAATTGATAATTTTATACAAGTATTGATAATTTTCATCTAGGTTTGTATTTCTTACTTATCTGTATGATTGTGTAGTAGCTGTATAGATACTTTGAAATAGGCCGTTAATCTCTTTGCACTTAGTATGAATTATTTGCACATGTTGTTTGAGAATTCCATTGGAAAAGTTTACACAAAGGAAGTACTACATACGAGTGGAGTGAACGGTCCAGATAAGGACCGTCACGCATTGAAACATTAAGCTGCGTGCACATTGAAGTATTTCAGATTAAGTATGTACGTGTGTAGTATGTACGTGCCTCGAATAATCATCTTCATCTTTGTAATTATCTTGAATTGATAAGTATGTATATTACTTAGAATATTTATGTTTTAAAACGTTATTACTGCAGTGTAATAATAGGCACGTTTATTTCATGCATGTGTTATTCCATTTAAGTAAAATACAGGTTGAAATTGAAAACATGCGACAAATCGAAATGAGAGATTGTACTCATCATTGTGAACAACTTTTACTATGAGATAAAACCTGAAATCGCGAAAAAAAAATCAGCTGTTCCCTACATTTATGTTCGCATAACTCGTCAAAATGTAGGGAACAGCTGATTTTTTTTTTCGCAATTTCTGGTTTGGTCCCATGGTAAAAGTTGTTCATAATGATGAGTACAATCTCCCATTTCGATTTGTCGCATGTTTTCAATTTCACCCTGTATATTTTAAGTGAGCATTCTACTGCCCTTATCCTAATTTATTTGGGGTCGGCGGAATATGTCATTTACTTCCATACTTCTTTAGTAGTCACCACCTTTCTAACCATAAATCATCTTCTTCATTCGCAGTCTATCCATCGTTTCTTTGTTCTTTCCCTAGTTTTATAGCCACTGACATTCATACTCAAAACGAAGGGCTTGTGGCTAAGTAATAGCAGCCGCACGGGTCGATCGATCAGGTTAAGCTACGCTTGCCGCGGTTGGTCTGTGGATGGGTTACCATCTTTACACACCAAGACCCCTCCGTGTCTCGGAAAGCACCCTAAGCCGTTGGTCCCGGCTGCCATTCGTGGATCTTTGACAGCCGTTACGAGTCGTCAGAAGTCCGAAAGTCTGACAACCAGTCTTACCAAGGGGTTTCGTATTACCCAGTAACTGGGTTGTGAAGGTCAGATACGCAGTCGCTCCATGTAAAATACTGGTACTCAGCTGCATCCGGTTACACTGGAAGCCGACCCCAACAGTTGGGAAAAGGCTAGGCAGATGATGATTCATACTCAAAACATTCCTCACGAAATTTTCCTCATTGCTCCGTGTCACGTGCCCATACCGTGACAATCGATTTCCACACAACTTTTCAGTTACCGTGGACAATTTCAGACTTACTCTTATGTACATATCTCGCATTTGTGTAACACCACCCATCCCACTTAGCATTCTCATTCCAGCTGCAAGCAATTGCCTTTCATTTATCCCTTTTGTGGCCCAAAATGTTCAAGTAAATTGCATAATACAAGTTTTAAGTATGGAACAGTCTTTCACAGAACCTTAATGGCGGGCAAAAACAAACTTATGACAAACATATTTTGTGTACACTTTTTGTGCATGCAACACTGTATTGCACGACTGTTTCTGTTTTAAATAAGACAAGCCGTGCGATTCTGTAACCATCTCACCGTGAAAGCTTGGGTGAAGTGAGCGTGGAGTGAGCTGTCATTCGCTAGGGACTAACACTATTAAGTGCTCACTTCACTTATGATTTCACGGTGATATTTTAACAGAATCGACCGGCAGAGGGCCAATTCTCGTAATTTTAGGAAAGTACTCAGTCTGATATCAGTCTGATTATGTCAAAAATACCTCTAATTTTCCTACATGTTTGACAAGTTTTTGACATTGATTGTCGCTGAGATAAGATTGCGACCACGGACTAGAAAAAAAAGAAGGACTCCGCGCCACGCATATCGAAAGTGAAGCACAGTAAGGGTGCCGGACCGTTTGTACAAACTTGCTTCACGCATACATTTACATGACAGAAAGTCGGCCGGCCGCCATTACGCGACAAGACAGCGTCTTTGTAGGTACTATTTACGTGAAGTAATAAAATAAAATAATGCCATCTTGTGTTGTGAAAAGGTGTAATAAAATAATTCTACATATCAGAAAAAGTGTCAAGGAATAACATATCACAAGTAAGGCACAATTTTACTTGTTGATTTATTGTATTTTTGACATTTTAAAATCATTACTATTGGAACACAAAATCTCAACAGAATTATAAGTGTTGTCAGAAAATAAATGGGTAATTTTCCCGAGAGATTGGGTAATTATTTTTTTTGACTGCATTTTCCCTCTGAAGATTTGTACAAAATATGTTGTATTTGTGAAATAGAAATAAGAAAAATTTTAAAAGAAAACATAAAAATTTGTAACGAAAGACAACATTCATACATATTAACTGAAATATTACAAAACTTTATAGGCAATGACAATATTTTTTTTAATTTAGAAGTCGATCACACTTTCTCAGGGGTAGAACATAAAATCAGTCTAATAAAATGCATTTCAGAAAAATATTTAACCATCAGATTTCATCATATTTCCAAATTAGAATGTATAGCAAGGTCAGTGAACAGCAAAAGGCAGGTATATAAAAAATTAACCCAGCATAAAGGATTTTAGTCCATTTTTTAAGCATTTATCACCTACTAGCCGTGTGAGAAATAGTCTTGCCGCAAATAAACTCCAACAAATTTCAGGGTTTGTCCCTGTGACTTAGATGTTAGTAGTCATCGCGAAACAAACCTTGGTTGGGAACTGCAATCTTTTTAATTCAAACGGAAGATCATTTGGTATCAATGGTATACACGGCACGAAGACTGTTTCTCCTCTGGCAGATCCATTTAGTATTTTAAAAACAAAATTTGAAGATCCTAACATCAAAACTGACGGACTTTCATATAAACTTCCATCCCCTATTTTACCCCTGTAGGGGTGAAATTCCCAAAAATCCTTTCTTAGTGGATGCCTACGTCATAATAAATATCTCTGTGCTAAATTTCAGCGCAATCTTCAGCGGTTTGATATATAATATATAATAATAATAGAAGATTTAGGTACGGTTTTCTGTAAAGGGTTTGTATCATCAATTCGCGATGGTTCTTAGATTGGAACGGATTCTAATACTTCTTCGATCGATAAAGAAAGCAGTGCAGGTTATTGACTGTTTGTATGTGTTGTGAAGTTTCTGATTAAATGATTTTAATAAATATTTAACGTTTATTTTCTACAGAACGTTAAATAGTTTTCTTATTATACATAGGTAAAATCTTTACACCTTGCGTGTTTTAGGTAAGTAAGCTTTAATAACCCCCCCCCCCCCCCCCATCTTCCTTATAGGTAATTCAAAACAATCAATTGCATTACGTATTCTACAGCAGCGTTTTCTTAGTCATCCATGCAAATGAATTACTTAATTTTGAGTTTCAAATAGTATACATACGTTTGTAATTTCAATTTATTGATTTATTCTAATAAAGAATAAACTGTCAAAATATTTAAAAAATGGGGAAATTTCCATTCATCTGGTATCCCTCAAATCACGCACACATAGATCGGTACGGTGCTTCACTTTCGATATTCGTGGCGCGGAGTCCTTCTTTTTTTTCTAGTCCGTGATTGCGACTAGATTTTGAACGTTTTCAATTATGGGACTTGGTCTTCAGACGTAAGCTTTAGAATATAATAGAATACTCTTTTTAAGTATACCATTGAAATATAATAAAAAAATCGGATTCGTTACAAGATTACACAATTCACATTTTTAACTCACGAATGGCGGCACCGATATTTATGGTCTTTGATTTGTTGAATTTGTCTCCACCACGAATAGAAGAATTATTATTAAACATGGGAAAATTTCTCAAAAAAATAATTATGAAGATAATTCATTTTCTCAAGCATTTTGTATGGAACGGCTTTTTTGATGATATCTCGAGAACGGATTGACATATATGACTTCTATAATGATCCTGAGGTCATACGAAGTTCCATGGGTCAGCTTGGTTTTAATATAAATGTACAAATTTTACACAGGGTAACACAATGTGCGGTCTTATCCCTAATAGCGATATTTTAAAGACACCTTTCAGTGTATTTTAGGAGAGAGGAGACAATGAGAGACTGTAGGTAGTCTTTGGTGTACTATTTACATATACAATGCATAAAACACACACTTATATAAAATACATACATAAAATACATACTTATCTATATAAATATACTAGCTTCTGCACGTGAATTCGTCCGTGTGATATTTTTTTTCGTCGCATCGCAAAACCCGCCCGCGCGTTTTACATTTTCTCTTAGCGTTCTTCATGACATTTTTTCTTTTTTCTCGGCTCGTAAAGCTCGTAGCGTGATGTTTTTAATAACTTATAATGATGTTAACCTTCCTCAAGAATTGGGATATCAAATGCAAACTCGACTTTTTCAAATCCAACTGGTAGTTCTAGAGATTAGCGCGTTTAAACAAAGAAACTCTACAGCTTTAATATATTTGTTATGTACAGATATACAGCATGCTTTTTTTACCGGCTCCAAATTTTTACAGGGTGTACCACCCATGAATCACCAACCACCAATCACCAACTCTTAGATCACGAAAAAAGAATCAGCTGTTTCATACATTTTGGTCAATTAGGTATTGAACTTTTGTATTAAACAGCTGATTTTGTTTTCGTGATTTCAGAGTTGGTCCTATATTGAAATTTGTTCATATTCATAAGTAGAACATCCTGTAAAAATTTGGAGCCTGAAAAAAAATGATCCAGTATACAATAATAATTGTGAAGAAAAAGCAAATAACATAAATTATGTTTAAGGTGAGAGATAGTGTTTTGCTTCACTTCTAATTCATAGTGGAACGCCAGTTTTACTAGACCTTCTAACAAAAAGGTCACTAGACCAATATCACACAACATTTGGGTCTCTGCTTGACCGGATTTAATTGGATCTTAGCCTGACTTCAAGGTGATGTATTGCAGCTATTAGGTATGGCCATTTGAAGCAGACATAGTTCAACGGCGGACTTAGATGGGTTTCTCATTTATGTACCGCGGTTAATATGAAGTTAGGTGCGACTAAAATTCTGCCGTCTCACGGTGAATAGCCGTTTCAAAGTGACTTTTGAATGACAGTTGTAGAGAATTCTATGAGGTTTCATTTGGTATAAGATCTTTTCCCCTACGTGGCACCGTTTTTGAGATATATGTGAAAAACCCAAAAATTGGGAACGTTGTGCCCCCCCCCCCCACTCCAGCTCACCTCCTAGACGTCAGGACTTTTAGTAGGTATCACTAACTAAGCACCCTGAACAAGTTTCTGAAGGAATCACTTAGGTCCCTGCTCACGCACTTTACTAGGTACTCCTTCATTGACTGGACTAATATACAAAACATACTCGTACATACATAAAGCTTATACTCATGAAGTTAGGTTCGAATAAAGCTGCTTAGTGTAATATTTTCGTGTTAATTATCCACACGTGCGTACGATAATAATGACACCCCGTATTTCATCATGTATTTTCGTGGAGACAATTTAGATTTCTCTCAGCTCTATTTTGCTCTTAATTTTGGGTGGGCGTCGAGGGGCGTTGAGGGGCTTGTAGCTATGTAATAACAGCCACACGGGTCGATCCATCAGGTTAAGCTATGCTTGCCGCGGTTGGTCCCTGGATGGGTGACCATCTTCACATACCAAGACCCCTCCATGCCTCGGAAAGCACGTTAAGCCGTTGGTCCCGGCTGTCATTTGTGAACCTTTGACAGTCGTTATGGGTATCATATTACCCAGTAACTGGGTTGTGGAGGTCAGATAGACAGTCGCTCCATGTTAAATACTGGTATTCAGCTGCATCCGATTAGACTGGAAGCCGACACCAAAATAGTTGGGAAAAGGCAGGCAGATGATGATTTTGGGTGGGCGTCGCAAGTAATGACATCAAACACACGGAATAACTCCTAATTTTTCTGGCTCTTTAAGTGGAAAATGGAATCCGGAAAAAAAAATATATTGTATGTATTAGTATTTATTCTTGTATTTTATAGCCATTTCAAAGCTTTTAATCCCATATGTTGGGAGTGGTAAGGTTGACTGGTAGAAAATGCCATACGCTGTACAGTATTTTTTTACTCATGCAAACAGTTTTAATGAATATTCACACCAAAATAATACTAATTATAGTAAAATACAAGATCCTATTTTAATAAAACATCTAAAGCACGAAGTTTGACCGAGTTTTCTTCCCGTTATCATGGAAGCGTCCTTATGAAAGCGCATCGCGGACAATACAGCGCTGCAGCGCTGCACTGACGTTATCGCTGTCACTTCCCTTTCCTGTGTGTTTCTAAATAAAGGCACAAACAAAGCTACGACTGCTGAAAGAGAAAAAGGACCGTTTTCATATAAACATCTGAGTTTATTATTGTGGAAGTGTAACACTTTCATACTCACACACGCTAACACACCCTCACACACACATACACACACCCTCACTTACACTACACTTATTCCATAATTTTGCTGTCGTGTTTTTTTTTTCTTTTTTTCCTTTTTATTTTTAACTAGCGACCCGCCCCGGCTTCGCACGGGTGTCATGGAGAAACACTGATAATTTTAGAGCCATTATTTCTCGTAAAAAGTATAGGATAAAAAATGGTTATTGTGGGTTATCCCTAAGAGATAGACATATACCATCGCGGACTTTTTTGTAGACCTTTTTAAGGTGTACAATACTGTAGTACATTATTTTGATATATTTCGACGGGTTCAGCCAGCGTTTACAATGTAAGCGCAAAAAAATGTGTTTATTTACGACATTACATTAGAAACCTCTAAAATTATCAGTGTTTCTCTACTATATTATGCATGTATTATACATATAAACCTTCCTCTTGAATCACTCTATCTATTAAAAAAAACCGCATCAAAATCTGTTGCGCAGTTTTAAAGATCTAAGCATATATAGGGACAGACAGACAGGGAAGCGACTTTGTTTTATACTATGTAGTGATAGTGACTACTTACATATTTTAGTTTAAAATATGTTTTTCTCTGGAACGAACTACCCTCTCACTAGGAGGCGGGCGTTGATAGCTGCGCCACAGTTACTAACTTTTGCAGTTATCATCGTTTAACTATTTTTATGATTGTATCTGTTTTTGTTCCAAAATAAACGATTTTTTTTATTTTTTATTTTTTAGTTTTATTCATTTAATTTTCCAAATAATTTTTTATGCGTTTAGGTAAATCTTAAAAAAAAAGATAATGAAACAAATACTAAATAACGCATATTACTTACCTACTTAATTCCTTCCCAGTGGCGGTCATACCAAAATAAAATAGTACCTATATTTTAAATTATACAGAAAATCTTGCTTTATAAACTATGTAACGTTAATGTTTCATTATGTTATTAAAGTTTCCATTTATCTATGTCGGTCAAGTCACTTTTGGAGTGCCCCTAAAAATAACATAACCCATGGCTCTACAAATATATTGGGTACGCGTTTAAGTTTATTTAAATACACTATTCATAACATAATACTAATTATATTCTAATTTAATTCTTATTTAGATTCCATGATAAGAAAACGTTATTTTTTTCGTCTAGAACGGTTGAAAAATACTTAGCACAATAGTTTTTGAACGCGGCTTCGCGTGCATGGATGTCGGAAAATATCCCACGGCAACGTACAACCGGGATTCAATGTATCTTATGTGTTAATCCAGGCTTTAAGCTATCTGCGTACCATAATATGTACCATATATGAGCTGGCAAATAAAAACAGTACCATAGACTAAAACAAACGTCATAACGGCTGATGACGTAACGGAAACACGAATCAGTGCAATAAACAAATAAGTAATTTTGCATCACTTTATAAAATCGTATTAAATTAAGTGTTGTTAATTTTAAGGTTTGTTTTTCTTTAAGTATTAATTTAAAAGTCTAAGAAGGAAACTGGAACATTGTTACTATTAGTTCTTTTAAATAAAATTATTCTTAACTAACTAAATTTACAACTCGGTACTTAAAAAGTGTGATTAATTAAAAATCAAATATTGTGCGTGTGTGTGTAATGTTTTACTAAATACAATCTAAATTTTATTGTAAAACTAATGTCAATGGAAGTCATTGCTATCTGACGTTGATAGTTGTTTAAACGTATAAATAAGCTCGCTCTAGTCGCAGAGCGCTGTTCCAACAGTTCATGAAACGCCTTTCCAAGCGATTCTTTGATTCTGCCATAAAGCACCCCAATTCCCTGATTGCGGTGGCCGCCCGATACGCTCCCTCCCGCATAAGTAGGATTCGCCGACCGAGACATACCCTCACCATCCCCGACGACGCCACGACCATCCTACAGGAGAGTAGTAAGGCCACCAGTACTCTCACAAAGTACAAGTTCCACCAGCCGTCTTTGCGTCCTCGCCGTCGAGGCCCGTCGCGACCCCCATACCATGTCCGCCCCGATCCTTGCCCGATCCTTGCCCGATCCAGCCCTCGCCACTGAGCCAGTAGTTTTAAATTCGTCTCTAAATAATTCCGATCCAGCGTGTCCCTTGCTGTCCTCTCCCAGCGACGCCCTAAGCCGAGGCCGTACCCCACAGGGGTTGCCCTTAGCGTGAAGTCCCTCAGTTTTTATGTTTTTATGCCCTGGCTGGAGGCTTTAATTTATTGAGGCATCCACAGGCAAGCCTGGTTAAGCAGTCAACAACCTTAGGTTGAACTGCGAGATGCCATTAATTAAAAAAAAAAACACGCAGAGCGCTGAGTATTAAATCATATTTTGAACTGTGTACATCTGGTTGTAAAATTAAGTTATGTGAATTATTGTTGGTTGTGAGTGAAAAGTGTTGAAATGTCTGAAGATGTCCGATCGTTATCATTTGATATCCCCAAGCCCTCTCGCTCTTATATACAGAGAGGTAGTTCCTGAAAATCAGCGCTGTTGATGATAGGTTCGTCCGAAGTCACATTTTGCTGAGCAACGAGATGTTCTTGCACAGATGCGACGCACACAAGGAACATATGTATTTGCTCTAGGGAAGGACGCACGGCTTAATAATTGTTCTTATTATTGTTGTTTTGTTTGTTACAAAAGTAGTTATTTTGCCACTCTATTTCGATTGTTGTTGTTTTGTTTTCATCTACCAGTGTCGCGGGCGCATCACGGATTAATATATATTTATGTGTTGTCAATGTCAATTAATGTGTGTTGTCTTTGGTCCCTGGCCCTGACATCAAGCAACAAAGTTTTCAACATTTTATATGGTTGAGGCTTTTGACTACGTTGTATGTATATATTTATGTCTTTTTATATGTAACGTGCGGTTTGTTTGTGCAGAATAAACAATTTTTCTTTCTTTTTTACCTACATATACGATCCAAATTCGTTTAGCCGTTTTTGCGTGATTCAGTAACAGACATCCAAACTATCTCATTTATAATATTACTAGCTTTTAATCGCAAATTCGTCCGCGTGAATGTTTTCATTCACTCAACCCACCCTGTCGCATCGCATCGCCTACCCGCAGTATTGCTTTCTTTTCTTTATTTATTTTATTATTTATTTACACACAGTAAAAACATATGGATATGACATAATTATAATTTGAGTAAAAAGGTACTGCATATTTTTTAAGACATTTTCTTCTTTTTGCTCAGTTACTAAAGATTCTAGCGTGTGTTTATATAGCCTGACTCAAAAATTGGGCTATCAAATATACAATTTTTCTAATCCGACTTGTAGTTTCGAAGATAAGCGCGTTCAAACAAACCCTTCAGCTTTATTTTTAGTACAGATAAATGATTAGGATTGACGAGCGGCTTACTAAATGATGTGAATTTACGTGCCTAATATTTGTATACGTATTTATTTATTAAATGGCTAAAGTAGTAAAACCGTCATTTAATTTTGTTGAAATATTTACAGAAAAAGTAACGTCGCTACATAGTCTAATCAAACTCATCATGGCTGTCTAATTATACACACCATGGTCATATTTATACCGCCCAGCTTAAACTTCCATTGCGAATAATTTACAACATCCGGATTATTTTATCAAAGGGTTCTGCAAAGGGGTTCATAAAATTCACACTAAGTAACAAAATTGCAAGGGTGAAAACTCCGTGTATATAAACATAGCTTCAAAGGAAAAACCCCTTTTGTTGTCATGTTTTAATAGGCTATTATATAAAACACACTCAATTATTATGACAGGAAAAGAAAATGTACAAACAAAATACGTTACCATGTATCAATTTATCTAAAAATAAATGCAGCTTCTAATATTGCAGGAAATAATAACAAGAATAATATTTGTGCCCGGATAATGAAATAGGCTCGTCCCCTATTACAAGGGAGTTAGACTGGTGAAACTGGTGAAATGTGGGTGTTACTATATAAATTAGAAAGAAAGAAAAAAGTTTATATGGACGCAGTTCGTGAAACACAAAATACAAAATTAACAAAATAAAAGTAATGTTTCAAACAACAATAGTGTGTGCCTCACGGCTACGCCAAAAAGTTTCATTTCAGCATTCATGCCAGACAGATGCTGTCTGACGCTGGTTTTCTAATGAACATTTAGAGACGAGTGACGCGGAGTATACACAGTGTCAACATTCCTAATACATACCTACTTTTTATACTTATAAATAAACACGTTAAACTGGTACACCACAGACTACCTACAGTATTTGTCTCTCCTTCCCTTTTCAATCCATCCAAAGGTTGTCTTTAAAACATCGCTCTTAGCGATAAGACGGCCCATTGTGTCACCTTTTGTAAAATTTCTATATTTATGTCTGTAATTTATATGGTGTACATAATAAAGAGAATGAATGATGATGGATGGTATGTATTTATACAACGTGTAACGTTAAATGCGCAAAACCTGAAAATAGTTTGGTCAGAATAACGAGCAGAATTAATTGAACCACTTTTTAATATAGGTCACATTTTTCAAAAAATCTTCGTTAAACACGTTGCCGTGTCTGTTTATTAATGGGTCAAGCAAGCCAATGTCAGCGCGGCGCAGCGGCCTGGTGACGACTCCTCTCTCGATAAAGCGTCGTCGCAGACGCAAGAAACGATCAGAATGGCCAGTAAAACTAAAACAGCACATAAAACCTGTACAATTTTTTTAATGACTTATTTTCTCTCTGAAATAGGTCAATTGAATTAAAAATCAGTTGGGGTGTCTGAGGTTTTGCGCATTTAACGTTACACGTTGTATATATATATATATATATATATTTAGATACCATTTTACAAGGGACAGAATTTATGGCTAGACTAGGTAAAGTAGGAACCCTATAAATACAGATAAAAGTGTTACTAGTTTCCTTTAGTTAGTAATTTCTTTAAAACCTGAACAGGGTTTGTTTAAACTTTCACCAGATAGTTTCGGAACAGACCATATTTCTTTTGATTCCCGATTTACCTCTCTTTTTTTCCAGAAAGACCCCTTAAGAGGTTTTGCGCATTTAACGTTACACGTTGTATATGTATGTATATACGACATGACCTTGTTGTCTTGGAAGGTGGGTAGGCCTCTGGTGTGGGACGCAACCTGTGTCGATAGCCTTGCGCCATCTCATGTTCTTAGCACGGCTGGCTGTGCTTGCGCCACTGCTGCGGCTGCTGAGATCCTCAAGCGGCGCAAATACTGCAACCTTATGGGTAACTACAGCTTTGAGCCGTTTGGGGTCAAAACGCTCGGGTCATGGGGCCCGAGTGCGCGTCTCCTTTTTAATGAAGTTTCTCGCCGGCTGATCGATACTTCACGTGACCAGAGGGCTGGGTCGTTCTTTGGCCAAAGAATTAGCATTGCCATTCAACGTGGCAATACTGCCAGTCTTCTGGGCACGTTTCCGGATGACAGCGATGCGGACGAGTACTTAGACGCCTAAATCCTTTTGTTTTTGTATTTATTTATATAGTTAGTTAGTTCGTTTTTTTTTTTAAATTTAGTACCTAGTTTAAATTGTCTGTAATTTATATGGTTTACATAAAGAGTATTCTATTCTATGAAATTCTATAAACAAAACTAGTAATCAAATACATATAATTATAAAAACAAACAAAAAAAAACGACAGCAACAAAGTCTCAGCAAAACCTAGTCTTCGCGATTATCTAACTAGAATGATAACTGCACGGCGCACTTCTGCCCAACTCTTAAAGATTAGATTACAAAGAAATACAAAAAAGGTTGTTGCGTTAGAAATAATAGTAGAATAAAATAAAATAGAATAATTTTATTTTCGCAAATATGGTCTACATCAATAGGTGTTAGTACAGTACAAAGATCAGCCATATTTTGCTATTTGGCATGCAAATATTTACATCAAATTATTATTATTGTATATAATATCATTTACATCAAATTACTATCATATATTATTCACATCAAATTATTATCTATCATTAGATCAGTTATTATTAGTCTATACATAATTAAATTACAACTACCACAAGACCACAACTGCCGTGCGATTCTGTAACCATCTCACCGTAAAAACTTGGGTGTAGTGAGCATGTGTCAATCCCAAGCATCAGCATGACTCACAGGTCACTCTAAGCTCACTTCACCTTAGTTATCACGGTGAGATTTTTCCAGAATCGACCGGCTATTCTGATATAGACGATAAAATTTAATATCCAACACAGTTTTTGTTTTGTATTTATTGTGTACCTGTTATAATTTTTAAAAGCGTGACTGTGTTATTTCTTTGTTTCTTTTTCATTTATAATGACCCGTTGTTCTTGTGTATCAGTTTTCGTTCCATGAGAGATATTTTTTTTTTTTTTTAATCTGTTTTTATACATTTCATATTCGGAATAATTAAATAAATCGGGGCCTAAGAGATGCTGGTGGCTAAATAATAAAAGCCGCGCAGGTCGATCGATCAGGTTAAGCTACGCTTGCCGCGGTTGGTCTATGGATGTGTGACCATCTTTACATACCGTGACCCCTCCGTGCCTCGGACAGTACGTTAAGCCGTTGGTCCCGGCTGTCATTCGTGGATCTTTGACAGTCGTTACGGGTCGTCGGTAGCCCGAAAGTCTGACAACCAGTCTTACCTAGGGGTATCGTATTACCCCGTAACTGGGTTGTGGAGGTCAGATAGGCAGTCGCTTCATGTAAAATGATGGTATTCAGCTGCATCTGGTTAGACTGGAAGCCAACCCCAACATAGTTGAGAAAAGGCTAGCCAGATGATGAATAATTAACTAAATTATAGTACTGATTTCAATGGCGAAGAGTGTTTTTTTTTTCTTTTTTCGCTACAAAATGGATACCAAACAAAAAGTGTTGGATATTTTAAAAACAAATGCCAAGTGTACAATATTAAGAAACTAAAAACAAATTAAACTGAGTTCAAGTATTTACCTGATCTCAGTTTAATTTGTTTTTAGTTTCATATTTTGTTGTTACAGCAGCTCCGAACTTTGTGGTTACCCTCGAAAGTTAAATATAGAAGAACTCTCTGATACAATTGCTTGTTATTGATTGGCCCAATAATATCTCAGCGGATGGCACAGTTATTCATTTTTAATAAAAGGTCAAATGTCCAAATGAGACGAGCAGCATAAAATCTGCCATACCCAAACCGGAGCCGAAATAACAAGACCAAATTAAATATTATATCTTAGAACTGACGTTACCGTAATAAAATATCAGTTATGAAATAATACTGGGTGTAAGATCCTCTTGAAAGACGGTACGGCGTCCTGTAAAAGCTGCTAGTAAAAAATATTTATTGGCAATAAATGGTGGCCGCTGTATCGTTACGAAGATCTGGTGGGCTTGCGGTCGTAAATTTAATTTGGTCATTGATCGGCCGCGGTGATACACTGTACCTACATGCTCTGTGTATGGAGCTCAAAGTAAATGTCATCGGGTATTGCGTGACTTGACGAAAAAACATACTGATAATAGACCTAAAAAACTCACGCACTCAACTCATGTTTTATAAAACCCTTCACGGGAGTTTATATCGTGTCTGGTTACAGAAGCGTGTATAGTAGTAATATGAGTAGATAAACTCAACTTGTTTAAGATAAATATTGAAACAGAGTAAACCTTCAGGCGACGCAGATAGATAGTAAACCTTCACTAAATTCGGACATGTTTTAACCTATGAAAATAACAACACAAACATCACAAAAAGAGAAACTCCTATAAGAACTAGGAAATTAGTAATCATAGACTCGCTACACTCCCACTCGCATTATATTTGTAGTATACAATAGATTTCCCCGGAGAACTCTTAGGAATATAAATTATTTTTTGAGAAGTAAAGGGGTCGTAAGTCAAACAAGTTTGTGAACCGCTGGATTTGAGCGTATTTCCCGCGGGTGACTTGATTACTGTGGCGAATGTACTGTAATGTACTAGTACTTGATGGTCATGTGTTGCTGGTGAATTCTACGATACCTATGTGTATGTGACTACCTAGTTTATTTTTTTATCCCTTACTGGATGCTGGTCATCATCTGCCTAGCCATTTCCCGACTATGTTGGGGTCGACTTCCAGTCTAACCGGGTGCAGCTGAATTCCAGTATTTTACATGAAGCGACTGCCTATCTGACCTCCACAACCCAGTTACTAGGTAAAACGATACCCCTCGGCAAGACTGGTTGTCAGACTTTCGGGCTACTGACGCTCCGTAACGACTGTCAAGTTTCACGAATGACAGCCGGGACCAACGCCTTAACGTGCTTTCCGAGGCACGGAGGGGTCTTGGTATGTGAAGATGGTCACCCATCCGGACCAATCGCGGCAAACTTAGCTTAACCTGATCGATCGACCCGTGCGGCTGTTATTACTTAGCACCCCACACATTACTGCATGCTGGTCTGAGAGAAAAAAGAAAAAAAAACCGGCCATGTGCGACTCGGATTCGCGCACGAAGGTCCCGTACCATTATCTATAAAAACGGCAAAAAAATCACGTTTGTTCAATGGGAGCCCCCTTAAATATTTATTTTATTCTGTTTTTCAGTTTTTTTTGTTACAGTGGCAACAGAAATATATCATCTGTGAAAATGTCCACTGTCTAACTATCACGGTTCATGAGATACAGCCTGGTGACAGACGGACGGACGGATGGACGGACAGCGGAGTGTTAGTAATTGGGTCCCGTGTTACCCTTTGGGTACGGAACCCTAAAAACTGTGACATAAATAATAAAGCCTCATGGTCTTTGCTAATGCCGTATTCTTCGTTTCTATGTACTACCATTATTGGTTAGTTCCCAAGAGGTTGTTTTGATTTTTGTTGCATGCAACACTATCGTATACCTATTCACCGAATATTGACTGAAACACCACAATACAATTAACTTTAAGTATCATACGTGTTTATTAGCAGATTTTAGTTCATTAAGCATTACTCGTATCTATTTTATTGTTATTCTTTTATTAGTCCAGCGACCCATCGTGACTAGGGAGTCTTAAAGAGAATCCCATTCTGTTTGTAATAGTAAAATCTTCGCTTTTGACCTGTACGTAACTTTCTACTCAATCATTTCCTACATAGTGCAAAGAAAGCATCAAACTAATAAAGTCAAGTCCCACTTCAGAAGTTCTTATTCGCACTTCAGATGTTTATTTTACCCTCAATAAATTACCACGCAGCCTTCAATGTGACATTTTTATTGTGACCTTAAAGTTAGGAAAAAGTTTGCTAGTGTACTCCAAAAGTGTCATTTATGAATTTACGACACTATTATTTTTTTCCACCCTACTTAAGTAGGGTTGAGAGATAGAATAGTTTACTTTGACATATGCCGTTAATGTGCCCACTTTATATAGAGGGAAAAGTTTTGATTGCTTTTATAAAGTAGTTTTGTCATTGACGGCGTATGTTAAAAAAGTAGGAAGTGAAATATTGGGACGCGGGAAGTGGTAATAAAACTGCAATATAAGTGAACAGTGGCGATGATCACGTGCCAACTTTATGCAACGTGGCGCAGGCATTCTCTGAGATTTATGTAGGTTCACTACAGGCGGGCTTACAGAAAAACAACAAACTGGTTATCGATGATGACAAAGAATAAGGCATAGGAATAAACGCTTTTTTTTTATAAAAAAAAACAACCGACTTACAAAAAAACTGAAAAATAACTTTAATTTTGTCGATGGCATTTTCGATTTTAACACCGACTTCCGAAATTAAAGTTATTTTTCAGTTTATAGTGTTTTTTGGAAGTCGGTTGTTTTTTTTTATAAAAATAAAATTTTAATTTTTCACTTTTTAATTATACGTACCCCAAACAAATTTATATATATATAACACTACTTGCTATGTAAATTTCAGTGACAGGAAGCTGCATCTGGGTTTATAGGGTACAGACGTGATGTTATGTTGTGCGATTGCGTAAACAATGCTGTGTGCATTGTTTACGCAATCGCGCGATAGCAGCCGTTGTCTGTCTACGAAACACATCACCAGATCTGTACGAAATTTAAATGGAACCATCTCGGCATAAACCTCTATCGAACAAAAAATGAATTTTGCAAATCCGTCCATATATGACGGAGTTAAGCCCGAACATACATAAAAAAAAATGGAAACATCCGAATTGATAACCTCC
This sequence comes from Eremobia ochroleuca, assembly GCA_949629135.1. Lineage (NCBI taxonomy): Eukaryota > Metazoa > Arthropoda > Insecta > Lepidoptera > Noctuidae > Eremobia > Eremobia ochroleuca. The sequence continues at coordinate 8,568,670 of OX451389.1, forward strand.
TCCTTTTTGAAGTCGGTTAAAAACACGTACCTACGTAAAAGACATATAGATTAAAAAAGGCCTGCTATTCCGTCAGTCTATCAAAATTATTTCTAACCTCATAAACACCCAGTTATAACTACAACAGCAGTTGTTAATGTTATCGATATTATCAAATAACTCCAACCTTTAGTCAAATAATGGTCTATATCGTGTAAACAGCTAACCCCACGTAAATAGTTTCAACCAGCCGTAACAAAGTATTAGGACCTCCCTAAAAGGTAACTGCTCTAGGCTCAACGGTAGCAAAATTGCAAATCTTGCTATAAACTTGTAACAAATTCTATCATCCAGCGACCCTATTGCCCTTATTTGACTCGTTTTATGTATTTTAACCGTCGTAAATGAGATGTAAATCCGAGGTAGCATCAACTTGTATAAACTTCTGTTATTATTAAGCCTCTCAAATTAGGTATAACAACCTGGTTTATTAACACTGCTAATCATTTCAAATTCTTTGCAGTCATACGTTTCAAATTACCGTCGAATGTCAACCGCATTGACGTAGGTATACTTAATTAATTCTATATTTATTTTTCAGATCATAAATTTTTGTATAATTTTTGTATAAATTTTTGTTAGTACACACCTTAGACACTACAATTTACACACTAGGATTAGTAACAAATTTAATAATAGCAAACAAGTTAGTGAGTTATGTACTTACGGGGCATTTCATGCGGAAAAAGATTTAGCATTAGATGCCTCAGCACAGGAGGTCCTGAGCCACGACTTTCTGGTTGCTATTGCTAGACCCCCGAATACTCCTCACAAGCGATGCCACCTTTTTCCTGATGATAGCATAGAAACCATCTGTACTCGATTGGACAAACATCGCCGAGGCACTACAGAAACGAGGGAGTTTCAACATTATCCTGAAAACATTGTTATATTAGACGCGCAAGGCATTTAGCGGCATTATTGGCATTTAGGCATTTAACTGAAGTGGCAGTGGGCTGGCCATATCTGTCGAAGGGCCGATGGCCGGTGGAGCAGACGAGTCCTGGAGTGGAGACCGCGTATCGGCAAGCGTAGTTTGGGACGCCCCCCAGCTAGATGGACGGACGACCTAAAGAAGGTGGCTGGGGTGGACTGGATGCGGAAGGCGGAGGACAGGGTGTTGTGGCGCAGTCTGGGAGAGGCCTATGTCCAGCAGTGGACTGCGATAGGCTGAGTTGATTGAAGGCATTTAGCGTCCCCCATGAACAGCCAAAGCCGAACCACAGACTTCCCGTGTACAGGCTTTGACACTAAACTTACCTCCAATAAATAAAAATGTGTACTTTTTCATTGTTTTTTTTTTTAGCATATCAACGTCAGTGTATAAAGAGATACTTACAGTAAAGTAGTCCTAGTCGATTTCGAGGGGGAGGGGAGGGTGAAACTTATACAACGTGTAACGTTAAATGCGCAAAACCTCTTAAGGGGTCATTGTACTCATCATTATGAACAACTTTTACTATGGGACCAAACCTGAAATCGCGAAAAAAAAATCAGCTGTTCCCTACATTTATGTTCGCATAACTCGTCAAAATGTAGGGAACAGCTGATTTTTTTTTCGCGATTTTCGGTTTGGTCCCATAGTTTTCACGATGAGATGGTTACAGAATCGCACGGCTGTTATTGTGTTGCAGTTCACCGCTGTTTTAAGAAACCAAAGCTTTAGTAAAAGACATATAAAAAGAAAGAATAACGTTTATTTGGACACAGTTCGTGAAACACAAAATACAAAAAAAAAAAAAGTGAAAATAATAATAATAATAATAATAATATATAAATTTATATATATATAACACTACTTGCTATGTAAATTTCAGTGACAGGAAGCTGCATCTGGGTTTATAGGGTACAGACGTGATGTTATGTTGTGCGATTGCGTAAACAATGCTGTGTGCATTGTTTACGCAATCGCGCGATAGCAGCCGTTGTCTGTCTACGAAACACATCACCAGATCTGTACGAAATTTAAATGGAACCATCTCGGCATAAACCTCTATCGAACAAAAAATGAATTTTGCAAATCCGTCCATATATGACGGAGTTAAGCCCGAACATACATAAAAAAAAATGGAAACATCCGAATTGATAACCTCCTCCTTTTTGAAGTCGGTTAAAAACACGTACCTACGTAAAAGACATATAGATTAAAAAAGGCCTGCTATTCCGTCAGTCTATCAAAATTATTTCTAACCTCATAAACACCCAGTTATAACTACAACAGCAGTTGTTAATGTTATCGATATTATCAAATAACTCCAACCTTTAGTCAAATAATGGTCTATATCGTGTAAACAGCTAACCCCACGTAAATAGTTTCAACCAGCCGTAACAAAGTATTAGGACCTCCCTAAAAGGTAACTGCTCTAGGCTCAACGGTAGCAAAATTGCAAATCTTGCTATAAACTTGTAACAAATTCTATCATCCAGCGACCCTATTGCCCTTATTTGACTCGTTTTATGTATTTTAACCGTCGTAAATGAGATGTAAATCCGAGGTAGCATCAACTTGTATAAACTTCTGTTATTATTAAGCCTCTCAAATTAGGTATAACAACCTGGTTTATTAACACTGCTAATCATTTCAAATTCTTTGCAGTCATACGTTTCAAATTACCGTCGAATGTCAACCGCATTGACGTAGGTATACTTAATTAATTCTATATTTATTTTTCAGATCATAAATTTTTGTATAATTTTTGTATAAATTTTTGTTAGTACACACCTTAGACACTACAATTTACACACTAAGATTAGTAACAAATTTAATAATAGCAAACAAGTTAGTGAGTTATGTACTTACGGGGCATTTCATGCGGAAAAAGATTTAGCATTAGATGCCTCAGCACAGGAGGTCCTGAGCCACGACTTTCTGGTTGCTATTGCTAGACCCCCGAATACTCCTCACAAGCGATGCCACCTTTTTCCTGATGATAGCATAGAAACCATCTGTACTCGATTGGACAAACATCGCCGAGGCACTACAGAAACGAGGGAGTTTCAACATTATCCTGAAAACATTGTTATATTAGACGCGCAAGGCATTTAGCGGCATTATTGGCATTTAGGCATTTAACTGAAGTGGCAGTGGGCTGGCCATATCTGTCGAAGGGCCGATGGCCGGTGGAGCAGACGAGTCCTGGAGTGGAGACCGCGTATCGGCAAGCGTAGTTTGGGACGCCCCCCAGCTAGATGGACGGACGACCTAAAGAAGGTGGCTGGGGTGGACTGGATGCGGAAGGCGGAGGACAGGGTGTTGTGGCGCAGTCTGGGAGAGGCCTATGTCCAGCAGTGGACTGCGATAGGCTGAGTTGATTGAAGGCATTTAGCGTCCCCCATGAACAGCCAAAGCCGAACCACAGACTTCCCGTGTACAGGCTTTGACACTAAACTTACCTCCAATAAATAAAAATGTGTACTTTTTCATTGTTTTTTTTTTTAGCATATCAACGTCAGTGTATAAAGAGATACTTACAGTAAAGTAGTCCTAGTCGATTTCGAGGGGGAGGGGAGGGTGAAACTTATACAACGTGTAACGTTAAATGCGCAAAACCTCTTAAGGGGTCATTGTACTCATCATTATGAACAACTTTTACTATGGGACCAAACCTGAAATCGCGAAAAAAAAATCAGCTGTTCCCTACATTTATGTTCGCATAACTCGTCAAAATGTAGGGAACAGCTGATTTTTTTTTCGCGATTTTCGGTTTGGTCCCATAGTTTTCACGATGAGATGGTTACAGAATCGCACGGCTGTTATTGTGTTGCAGTTCACCGCTGTTTTAAGAAACCAAAGCTTTAGTAAAAGACATATAAAAAGAAAGAATAACGTTTATTTGGACACAGTTCGTGAAACACAAAATACAAAAAAAAAAAAAAGTGAAAATAATGTTTTGACTACTTAGTGTGTGCCTCACAGCTGCGCTAAAAAGGTTAATTTCAGCATTCATGCCAGACAGATGCTGTCTGACGCTGGTTTTCTAGTGAAACTTATGGTACCTACAAGTAACGGAGAGTAAAAACAGTTTCAACGTATGTACCTAATACATAATCATTATACTTATAAATAGACTAGCTTCCTTTCGCGTCATCGTCCGCGTGAAATTTCTTGTTCCCCGGCTTACATCGTCGGTTTGCATCGCCCGTCCGCGCTATTACTTCGTTTCCTAGCGTGATGTTAAATAGCCTATATATAGCCTTTCTCAAGAATTGAGCTATCAAACGCAAAACGAATTTTTCAAATCCAACCAGTAGTTACAGAGATTAGCGCGCTTAATTAAACAAACAAACACTTCAGATTTATTATTAGTACCTATAGATAAATATGTAGTGACGTTTCAAGTAACTGGGAGTTCGTGTCAAAAGTGGTACAGCAATGAGGTCAACTATACTGGGTATGATGTAAACGTAATATTATCGAATAATATGTATCACCTGTTCGCAACGCGGAAATATCGCGTGACGGCGTTTCCTTTGATTCTATTTTATTATATTTTTTTCAAGCGTTGCCACACACTTGGAATTTCTCCTGTAATGCAGGTGCGTTTACAAACATTTAAAACTCACATATACAAACAGCCAGACCCGGAACAAGTACTTGTAGGTCATACAAATATTTGTTCCATGCGGGAATCGAACCCGCGACACGAAGCGCTACAGTCAATCACTTAACCACTGCGCCAACCGTGCCGTCAGAACATAAAAATAATAATAAATTGCAAAATTGACACGTTGGAGACTTGGAGTATAGTTACATTTCAATATATTTCATTACCTTATACTGTATCTCAGGAATGCTTAATGCTAAATTTTAATAAGATTGAGCTATGGCTTTTTACTGTTTCCAACGATATAATTAAAACATAAGATTGTAGCCCTCACTTGTTCTCTTTTTCTCTAGTCACTGTTTCTAGTATATTTTTGTGGTATTCCACTTTCAGCACCAATTTCAACCGGTCCTGGACGAACGACACCTAATCTATTCCATTAACGGTACCATTTTTATCACTATGAAATATTTAAACAAAAAAGTGATGATAAATGATAAATGATTTATTTTTTGTAAGAAGGTTTGCACAAACACTTTTACATGTCAATCACATTTTTTTTTAAACTAGACGAAGTCGGCGTTTCCTATCTGACTACTCTGAGAAGAAAGGCCGAAACAAACTCAGAGGTCACAGTCACTTTTAAAGTCCAGACATAATCTTGGTCAGATCATGTGAAGACCATGTAGATTGGTGTCTGAAATGGTCTTTTGAGTAAAGAACCGTGTGGTTCTTTACTCGTGTGGTTCTTTTGATTGGACAGGTCCGCTGAATCTGTGTAGATTCAGCGGACCTGTCCAATCAGTACACGCATTTGTCAAAAATCGTGCAGCTCAACTTAATGAACAAACTATATTTTAAACTACCCTTCTCTGTAAACATATTCTGTGACAAAGTCCTAATCTGTGGCGGAGGTAATGTTAGTCGTACCTCGAAAGCGGCTGGGGTGTTAATACGATCTAAATGAACCGTAAAACTTTAAGGCTCATGGCTAGTAATTTAAGCTCGCTGGAAATTACCGCTATGCTCTCGGTAAATTTTCGATACAATTTTCGACATGAAACATTTTAATTACGTGGTAAGTACTTATATTGTTACTGTATAAATGAGAGGTTCGCGCATTATTTTGTTTAAACAGGTTTTCTACAAATTATGAACGAAATGGTATATAAATAAAATAATGATATCGATATATGACTAATTCACTACAAGCTTTTTTTTCAATTCAAATTTTACAATTAAAAAATTTCGTTTGGATTTTATTTAATTATAAAATTAGGTCCTGATCTTCAGCGGTAAAAGAACATCTTTACAGTAGCTTCTTAACCTCGTAAAGTAATTGGACCTATCACCTCTTCAAGATCACGTAATAGATTATGATATTAATCCAATTAGGAAACCCTTAAAATTGCCTTGGACCTTTGGGACATTCTATAACTTATTTTACCTGTTCTGGCAAGTCGAGAAGTACAAGTATCTGTGGTTGAAGCTTTCCCTTTAGAAGTATCAAAATAACGATCAAAAACAGCATAAAGTTTCCCTAATTCGAATTTACGCGAGTCACAAATTCCCTGTTAAATTACTTTTAATTAGGTAGTTAATGTTTATGCTAGGTTTCAGCCTATTATTGTTCAGTGTCTATATTGTCAATTTAACTATTGGAGTAGATACGATTTCCCAAGGTCCATTTGTTTCATAACTTTTATTGTACCTATCTGTAGATTCAAAATTAGATGGTATTCTAATCTAACTTTAAGTACCTACCTTATTGTAAATTTCAACGACGTGTATGGATATTTGATTTCTTTTAGCTGATGAATAAAAATTGCTGGTTGACAGCTTTTTTATAGAAAATATGTCAAACTGCCATATTTATTGTTCAGATAAAAGTAATCTGACGCTTGTAAAATCTACCGTGAGTACAACATTTCGCCAACTGCCAACAAAACTGATAATTGATTAGCATAATTAGATAAAACCTTAAACCACTCATGAATTCAAACGCAATATCAACAAAGTAAATTCACTAAAAGAATAATGGAAGAGATTATCGTGCCTCTTGAAAAACACCGCTGACTCGGTCTCCGAAGAGTTATTCACATAGAGTAATCTTTTATTTCCCGGGAGTGAGCGGGTCTTACCGTGGTGGAGATTTGCAAGTGGGAAGCGAATCAACGTTAGCTTTGTTTAGGTAGAATTACCTCCCGGAGAGGGAAATGTTGTGTTTAAAGGTAAACGCGGTTGTCTTACCCAGCCGTTGATTATACAATATTTTATCATCTTCCGCTGGGGTAGTTAAAGCGTTGTCGGACGCAGCGATAACTCACTATTGTATTCATAATTGTATCACCAGCACCTGTAGCTATCAGTATTTCCACTAATTAATTCATGTAATTTATAACGCTCGGTGAAATATTCTAACTAATGATACTGGTAACTGAATAACTTGAATATTCATTGATGGGGTTATTTTATACTCGTCTCTTAAGTCAGGCCTCATTTCGAAGTAAACATCGTTCAGACGATAATATAATTATTAATATTACAAATTAATATCTGTATTACCAAGACTAGCAACAGATACAATCAAAATAAACGAGAAAATCGTAAAACTAAATAGAAAAACATTTTTATTGCAAATTACGACGTTGAAAACATCAATATTTTTCGCTGGCGTTAAGTGAATAAATAAGCTACAAATTTAATATTTTAAACATAATCAAGATTACAAAGCGTTTAATGTTCGTAATTCAATCTGCCTAGCCTTTTCCCAACTATGTAAATTGGGGTCGGCTTCCAGTCTTACCGGATGTAGCTGCATTGAATTGAATTTTACATGGAGCGACTGCCCATCTAAAGTCTACAATCCGGTTACTGGGGAATACAACCTTGATAAGACTGGTTGTCAGACTTTCGGGCTTCTGACTAGCCGTAACGACTGTCAAAGATCCACGAATGACAGCCAGGACCGGCTTAACGTGCTTTCCAAGGCACGGAGAGGTTTCGGTATGCAATGATGGTCACCCATCCACGGACCGCGACAAGCGTAGCTTATCCTGATGGAGTGACCCGTGTGGCTATTATTACTTAGCCACGCATTCACAACATGATAGTTAATGGGTTTACAAATTTACGGCTTAAATACAAAGGTACGGGGGAAAAAATGTTTAAAACATTCAAATAAAGCCACGTCTGACCGAGTGCAACGGTTCGGGCTTACTAGCCTCGTTACTTTTATGTTTTTGGTTCATAAACCATGCTCCCTTAGCGTAGCTCTAGAACCGGGGCATATCCACAGATACCTGAAGACTACTCAAATCCATTCCAAATGGATATTGATGTATATTCTAAAGCCTTTGATAAAGATTTGTGTGCATTTTCCAGTGTATTTTTGTTTTAAGAGTGGGGTTTTAGGAATCTACATTATGTTGTGTGTTAATTTAGTGGCTTAAATAGTCTTCTTGTAATTCAGTATTAATTAACAAAGCTGAAACATTCGATACAGAAAAATGTATGATAATACTTTAATTTGGTTGTATGTTTTGCGTGTACATGCAGCGTCATAAATTAGATACTCTATTTATTCTTACCTCTTGTAGAAAATATAATCTAAAATTGGAAAAGTTTCGTGAACCAACATCAGGGAAATAATAAATGGCGCTCAATGGTAGGTACATTAATTTCGTGACAAAAGGGCAAACGCACTGACGGCAGTAAACACAAAGCTTCCTAAGTCGGTAGATTTTATAAAGGGTCGACCAGAATTACAAAAATTAATGTTGGTGACGCCCTATAAAAATCAGTGGTATAAGTACCCTGTGCTAAGCCAACAATGCAGATGGGTTTGATGTTATATGTCTTCCATTGGCTTGAATGTGCCCTGACGGCTGAGAGTAAGTCATGCTCACACAAATGTCTCGCTGGCGGTGGCGCGTGTGATCATTCAGCTCCCTTCATGTTCGTGAACAGCCGGCGTCAGTTGAGACTGGTCATCTCTTAGCTGCTAGGGCTTTCTATTTGCTTTAATCTGGACGCTTTTGACGTGTATAATTTCAACATTTATGATGTTAGTAATTTTTTTTGACAGTATAATTTAAAAGAGTGTACATGGAGTTTCTTGGCCATTCTTCTCCATAGGTGCCTACTCGTACTACGCTTTGGAATGAGCAACAAGCTTCATATTTATCACAGACCGACTCCTTGACAATTCAAAAGAGTAAGTAAATGGTTTGATTAATATAATATGCTTTGAGTTTGTGGAGAAACAATAACGGTGTCATGAACAATGCTTCAACTCATAGCTAGGTTATAAATGTATGTTTTTTTTTTTGTAAAAAGAAAGGCCTTCTTAACGCTTTCTCGGGTAAAAAACTACAAGAAGATAACAATATTGTGCGCTTTTATCATTTCTAACGTGACGGTATTATCGTGGACATCTACGGCATCACAATAACACTCATATTCAATCTCTGGAAATATGACCATGTGTCTGAGCTCAAATGGATGTCCATTCGCCAAAGATGAAGTTTGCGCGCTTTGACCACGCTTTTGTCCCATCTCAACTCTCCCACTCCTCCTTCTTATCTCGTGTCTCACCTCCAATATCTATGTTCTTCTCATGCTAAGAATCTGCGTTCTTCTAACAACTTTCTCCTACTCTGCCCTTCTCATACTTCTGACTTTGTTAATTCTTCCTTTCATATTCAGCCCATAATTAATATCAGGAAGGCCACTAGTCGGTATGCATTTAAGCGGAAATTGCAGAGTTATTTTCAAAATAAATAGTGTAGAGTCATCTCAACACCTCTCTTCTTTGAATTTTTATATACTTATATATTATTACAAATATATATTATAGTGAATCGTATGTATGTGTTTATAACCTATTTATGTATTTATTTATTGAATACTTCAAGCACATAAATGTACAGAGGCGGACTTAATGCCATTGCATTGCATTGCATTTGTATTTGTTCAGTTTGTATCATTTTCCTCTCAACCAAAGCACCTGCCATCTAAGCTCTTCACCACCCTTGGTTGACTGGTAGAGAATGCCTAAGGCATTGAGTCCGCCTTTGTACCTTTTGTGCAAAAAGTTTCAAATAAATAAATCAATTAGAATGATTAAATTGTGTACCTAATAACAAGGGCATAAAAGCTACAACAAAAGATCGCTAGATGTCGTACACATCAAATACAACAATGTTTTTAGGATGCTGTTGAAGCTGCCCCGTTTCTGTAGCGCATCGGAGACGTTTGCTCAGAACCGAAGTAATGACTTCCATGCAGTGATTCGCAAAAAAGTCGCATCATAGATGCGCAGAACGCGGATCAGTGACAATAGCATTCTGAAAACAATGGTGGAGAGTCCTTACTCCCCTTTTCTGAGGCATGCGGGGAGAATGGTCAAGTGGTTTGTTCCCTGTGATATCGTTCTCTGCACATCCTGCTTCAGTTAACTACTATTCTTCTCCTTGTTTGTGTACTACTAACACTAGTTATAAGATATTTTACTAACAAAATGGACTATATTGCTGTCCGAAAAAAAAAAATTAAATAAAAGCAAAATACCGTCATGTCACAAATACAGTAAATTTCAAAGAGAATTTCAGCTATTCAACCCAATATTACAATTTCAGGAGGTAAATATGATTTCATTAATTTAATATCCTGTGTAGCAGTGTTCCAAACTTCCAAATCAACGAACTAATACGAAGTTCCAATTTACGTGGCTTATTCCACTAACAGGTGTTGATTCTGGAATTCCGTCAATGTATCTACGTAGGTATGTTTGAGATCTTAAATTAAGGAAATCTTATTACGAAATTCCAACATGTGTCGCAAGCTAAAAGCCGGGGCGGGGGATCCGTGTGGCCTTAATGAACGTGCTCAAAATTTATAACACCCTTAACCTTTTAGTTACTTTGCAAGTAAATTGGACCTCAAACACGCTTACCTTAACTGGAGATAACTTTTGTATATTTTGTACATATCGCCTGTGGAATGTTCACTGAGACTCGCGAGATGCCTGTCAACTCCTTAATGAAGTGCCAAATTGTCTTGTCTCTGAAACGCCATTCCAGTCGTTTTTATGTTACTGTGTAGGCTTAATTTCATTGGCATTTTGTTTTTCCCGTAGCAGACATCTTTCATTCATAAATGTCCAATTTATAAATAGTCAGAAACACTAAGTAATCAAAACTAAGCGAGAGATAGAGAACGTATTATTTCATTTATTTCGCAACAAGTAATCTGTGGTAACTGAATATTCAAACGTTTACAAGAGTGTTGTCAAGCATGATATTGCTATCAAAGCCCCCATTATATACGAGTATGTGATAGGCATTAATTTAGATATGTAAACGAACAATTTAAGCTTACATGGAATTAAACACAAAATCAAAGTAATATAGGATTTTTTTTTTTAATTATACATATATTACGTTAATGTGACTCCAGAAAATAGCCACTGATTTCTCGTACACCTAAATTACTAGTGTCAACTGGGTCAATCAAACAAATAATAGAGGGCAACCACTTACTTCGTTCATAATTAAACAAAAAACTTTTATGAACATGTTTCACATAAAATAATCGCAAATAAAGAATGGCTCGGTGACAATAGTATTTTTTTATTTATTTGTTTCAATTATTTTTGTTCGTAAAAACAATTATAATTGAATAAATCTTAAAACATTTTTGTGTAGAAGCAACTTAAATCCTTAGCTAATGATCTTAGCTGTTATAAGTTGGACTACAGCGAACATAACCAGTACAGCAAGTCCTGGTTGGAAGGTAGAGGCTCCTCCAGTGATGTTCCTTATCCACGTGGTGTAGTTGGAAACCCGGGTATAGACTTCGGGGTACGAAGTAGGGGAGCAGTTGTTAGTCAGTGACAGAATACCCGCCAGTCCTCCGTTGCATACTAATCCGTTGCCATAGTCACCCTGGTAAAAACAGTATATTTTTGAAAAACAATTATTTAATCTGACTAAAACCCAGCAATTGGGTTTGTTTGTATTCGTAATTTCTGTGAAAGAGTCAGTCGCTCGGTGTTAAATTTCTATCAATATTGGTTAAAAGTAAAAAATGGTTAGATGGAATGAACTTAGAAGACTCAACATGCTTGAAAAAAGGCAAACCTGCTTACAAATTTATCACGTGTGATTTATATACAATAATATTTCACAAATCTTAGTACAAACAATGAAAGAGGTGAATCAGAAAAAAAAACACCCATTCTACTTTACATAGTTTTAAAAACAACCCTTTAAACTGTATAGTAATAATTAGGGTATACAGTTAGCGATTAGGTGATCAAATTAATCGAAACCACTAATTAGATTACGTATTTTAAACATAAAGAATTAATAATAAGTAACATTCTAGCCGTGGCTCCTTCTTTTTCGATTTAGTATTAAACAAAATGAAACTTAATTTGTGATTATTTGGTAAAAAAACCATCAAGTTTGTGATTGTTGCTGCCATCCCCCTGCGCGTGTCTAGCGCGTTATTATCAAGGGTTAATATTTCGTAGCACTTTTTACGCTGTTTATATTGTTTGAAAAATTCAGTTTACTATTTTTTTATTATTTTTTTTTATATTTTAACAGACCGATAACAACTTGTAACAACCGCTGTAGTATTTAATGCGATAACTTAATTGCAACTCTGTATATAGCAGTACGTGGCAGTATTAAATATGAACAAAACGAATGTATAAAAAGGGCTTTCTAAAACATTAGAGAACGTAGGTTTTATGCTCCCACCACACACATGTCACGTTTTCGGAAGAAAGTGCTGATCCCCAAATAATTGGCATGAAATAAGGCCGAGAGATAAAATCCGTGGGATTTGCTCTTGACAACATCCAAATTTATAAGGCCTATAATTTAGGTCTTAATAATATAAAAATCACGAAACCACCGCACCGATTTCAATGAAATTTGGTGAATTGTTTAGGTTGATAGTTTTGCAGCTGATAGATTATATTATTATTATTATATTACACCATTTATTTGGCGCACACAAAAACCAGCACAACACATAAAAGTACAATTAGATGATAAAACCATTTACCTACATGAATGTTGATAGGTGGCGCTCCATGCGAAGCAAGGGCGGGTCGCTAGTATTTATATAAATGACACGAAATAATTATATCGCTTTTTAGCGTTTTTTTAGCATTATCATTAAATATATCGCTTCCATCTTACAATCATTGTTATTATGACATCTTTGAACTACAATACACGTAAACCAGCACCACCAACCTAGCCATTTCCAAACTGTGTTTGGGTCGGCTTTCAGTCTAACCAGATGCAGCTGAATATATATCAGTATTTTGTACAGAGCGACTGACTATCTGACCACAACCCAGTTGTGGTGTGATAACCATTCTTACCCCTTGGTAAGAATGGTTATCACATTCGGGTTTTTGAATAGCCGTTATGACAAAGATCTATGAAATTGTGGTAAATAAATGATTTGATTTGATTTTTGATTTTTTATTTGAAAAAAAATATATTTTAATGTTAGTACTTACAACGCATCCAGTAGATATAATGTCGAAGGACGACGCACAAAGCATGGACGGTAAAATATTAGGGCGTCCTTCTATTGTATTGTATTGGAGAGTGCATATGTTTTGATTGGATATGTACTTGCTTGCATACCTCTGATATACGCTTGCCTGAGGAAATAATAAATAAATAAATTATTAGCATCCAATCTTGTTGTAAAGGGCCTGTTTTACAGCAAATTGGCGGACATTGGATTCTATCTACCCGATGAATTCAAAATCTAAACGTAATTTACAAGAAATTATCAGCCGGAACATTGGATCGCCCACAATTGCATGGGACTTAAAAACATAACTGGCCAAACTTGAGTGTACTCTAGGTACACCTGTGCCTAACTGTTCCGGAATTATAGGTGGGTTATGTTCTGTTTATCAGCCAGATAACTATATCGGATCTTATTAGAAAAGTGGTAAACAAGACTTGGGAATTGGATTCAGAGCATCATTTTCAAATTCTAGTGTTATAATAATACATAAACTTTAGTTTATTTATACATAAAAAAAAAAACTAATTCAACATATCATTAGGTATTAGGTGGGTAGGTACTGTACCATGTGTACCTATAAAAACAAACAAAAAAAACATTAAAGTGTATTTTTTTAATGTTAAAATCACAGCTTATTACTAAATGCATGTCAAAGTATAATATACGGTAAGTACTTATAACAAAAATAAACCTTTTTTTTAACTGTCTGTCTGTCTGTTCGTTCCGGCTAATCTTCAAAACGGCTGGACCAATTTTGACGGGACTACTAGCAGATAGCTGATGTTATAAAAGTAACTAAGTTTTATTTTCGGTAAATCCGGTTTCCACTCAAAAAAAAAAATAAAACCCGTGAAATCCAATTTATTTTCTAACATGCACGCGAACGAAATCACGGGCACAACTAGTTGCAAATAAGTGATAGGTATTAATTATGGTACAAGACTTACAGTTGAGGACGAATTTAGACTTCCCCATCCGACGACAACACACTGTGCACCTTCGGCAGGCCGGAAACTTTCGGGTGGCACTCTCAGAGGAGTTACTACTGTGCTGTTGAATGGGGTGTTGAGCTGAAATGAACATTCAGATTATACACTAGACCTTCTTACAATTTTATCATTTCAAAAGTGACTGGCAGCTTGAGATGCCACAATCAGTGGCGACACACATCAGGGGGTTAATTCCTGCATTTTTAAAAGCGTTTGTTTTTACGCTCAATCTCTCAAAAATACCTCTAATTTTCTGCTTGTAGTAAAGATGACATTGCAACTAGAATTTAAATGTTTTCAATTACGGGAATTGACCTTCTGACGTGTTGAGTATATCGGTAGCACAATACTATTGTCGTTGTAGCACATCATTGCTGTAAAACAAAAGTTTGATACCATAACATTCATGATGGCGCCCGCATCATGTGCAGTCGACCTCACGTCTGTTGCGCTGGCCTACAGTAGTACGAAGTTTCAATAGACTAGGAGGCCAGCTTATACGGGTTGTTATGACTAATGTGCGGCCCAATGTACCTACATAAAAACTGAAAAAATCGATTAAATAAATACTTTCACTGTATTTTTTAATCCATTCCGTACCACACCGTAGAAGCATATTTGTCCGCAGGCGCGTCTCATAATTTTCTAGAGAAAATTATACTTTACGGATGAGCGGCGTTAATTCCGTCAGATGTGTTTTGGGCTTAAATAGACGAAGATTTTTATTTTTTTTATTTAATATTGAGTGCCCATCTCTCCAGATGCATTCGCGCGACGTGTCCGGCCCACTCCCACTTCAGCCTGACTGTCTTTTCTCTGGCCTGAGGGACATCAACGTCGAGGTAGACCACGACGAGATGTGGCGATCTGATAAGGTTAGCAGGGTCAACAAGGCCAGACATCGCAGAAGACAGGAAGGTTGGGAAGGAAAAAGGGGAGGCCTTTGTCCAGCAGTGGGACACAAAACGGGCTAAAAAAAAATTAATACTTACAGTCAGAATAGCAATATCGTTGGCAAACGCAGGGCGATCAGTGTAACTAGGGTGTACATTGACACTTACGACGATCCGAAATCGTTCAGGAGAAGTGTCGTTGGTAAGAGCGACTGAACCAGCAAACACTCTGTACTCACTCGGAACGATTGGCGTTGGGCGCATCCTGCAAAATGTAAGATTATTAATAAAGTTATCGTAGGAAACTAAGTTTCAATGGTAGGTACGTTTCTTCGGGACTGGCTTACTTGGGAACACAAACAACATGACAGTTCTTAAATAATACGAAAGAAATAAAAAGCTCTTAAGAATGGTCAGGTCAGGTCAAATGGTTTAACCGCGTGTGTATGACCAGATAATATCAACGTAAATTAAACAAATGAAGTATAGAAAGATCGTAGCAGGTGGCTTTCTATAGTTTCTGCTCACCCCCATGAGCAGATCACATGCGCTTATGTATGTGAATAAAAAGTTCTATAAATCGAAAGACAGAAAGAAAGAACAACGAAAACAAGAAAATCTAAGTGTAAGTATATAATAGTTTGATTTCTTATCAGTTAATGTATCATTGGTTGGAGTACAACGACGATCTAATGTATAAGATAACTGAACGTCTAAAGAAGTAGAAGCAGATATCAGTAAGTTAATCAGTAAGTTCTAAGAATGTTCGCTAAGTTTATTAGAGACGCTACAAGATTTATTACTTCGAACTCAGTTTTGCCTTCGACCTTCCTTAGTTGTAAGGTAATTGAGAATAGGGAGGTCAATTTTGTTAGTATTAGTGAATAATGGCTAGTAGCATAATCAGCCTATAATGTTTACACTGCAGGGACACCGGCCTCCCCTCTTCGAGAGGGAGTGGGCTTATAATCCACCACGCGGGCCAAGTGCGGGTTGGCAGATGTCACATGTCTTCGAATTATTAGTTCTAGGACATGCCGGTTTCCTCACGAAGTTTTCCTTCATCGTTTTGAGAGCAGTGGTGATGAAATTATTTACACAAAGTAAAGCGGCTGCCTGAGTTCGTACCCACGACCTAACAACTCATAAGTCTCGGCCCTTACCACTAGGCCACCACTACTCCAATGGCCAGTAGCTTATAGCTTATTAGGAAATTTGGAAACAAAAGACGCTGTTTAGATTAATTTATCAACATTACTAAATCAAATGATGAAATATCGTTCTATAAGGTCCCATTAAAATAGTTGGACAAATTTTAATACAGCGTTCAGTACGTATAACCAAAGATATCCAAGCAAAAAAAACAATGATTAAAGTGATTTTATTTTGATCGAAAATAATAAATTGTTCGGCACCACAGCCGGCACTCTAGAATAAACCCATCCTTATGGGTAGGTACCAGCCAGTTCTGTTAGGGCCGACACATATGGCGAGGTGCTGCGCAGCGCGGTTGTCAGTGTCAAAAAAAAAATCAACATTGCGAGCCTTAAAATAAAGTCGAAAATAAATAACCTAAGACGTGCACCTTTTTCCGCTTAGAAACGCTTTCGAGCTAATGGAAGTTTATTTAATCTCAACCTTATGTCAACTACAGCAAGGTCAATATTTGTTTGTCAGCAACGACCGCGCTGCGTTGCGCTTCACCATTTGAGTGCCGACCCTTAACATCATTCTGTATTTACGCGCAATTCGAAAACAGGCTACTATTGGGGGTGAATAAACTTTCCTTGAACACATGATTATGAACCGTCTAGGTACGAAAAGAAAATATTCTAATTTCCCATCACACTTTACCAGGCTTTGGACTGTCTAATTGCGTGCTGAACTGTTATCAAAGTATTAAAGCAAATGCAGAAAGTTGTAAACAAACAAGCGCGCAGTGGATACAATGTAGTGTTATGAATCTTTTTTATTTATTTAAAGTTCGATAACAGTAAAACACTGAATCAGTCGTGCTTAAAAATTAGAATCAGCCCTATTTACAATAATTAATATGAATACTACTTACTCTACGACGATAGGTGGATAGGTACCTAATTACATTAATTGCTGAACGTGCCTACCGTTTTGAGCGATGCACTTGCGAGCGCGTTTAATTACGTGTCTTTGCACTTTTAAAAGAGTGTCACTTTCACTTTTTATTGTTTCAAATGCGAGGGTGATTCGCGTACATAGCTCATTCACGCTGGCTTTTAATTCAGTCAGTTAATTAAGTCTCCATTTTCACCGTACACTAAATCTTTAGCACGACCCCAGAAATAAAAATCAAGCGGAGTCAAGTCCAGGCTCCTAGCAGGCCACGGGACAGGACCACCCCGACCAATCCTCCGGTCTCCGAACCGAGAATTGAGATAGTTTCTTACGTTTCTAGCGAAGTGTGCTGGCGCGCCATCATGCTGGAAGTAGAGGTCACGCCAGACTACCAGGGGTACATCTTCTAACATTGTTTCAACATCGTTACGTAACAAGTCTATGTACGTATTATTTTTTAACGGTTAAGAAACACAGGCCCTAAAACTTTATTGTCTAGCACTCCTACCCACACATTTACACTAAACCGTGTTTGGAAATGGTCCGGTCTCACTTTATTTGGGTTAGTAGTTGTCCAGTAATGGGAATTATGTATGTTAAATAACCCAACACGTGTAAAAGTACATTCATCAGTCCAGAGAATGTGACGTTGGGGTTGTTGCAGTAGCCACCTACAAAATGTCACTCGTGGCGTGTAGTCTTCACTCTTCAGTTCTTGCACACGAGTGCAATGATATGGGTGGAGGCCTTTATCACGAAGGAGCTTCCACACGTAAAAATCGCTGACGTTGAATACACGACCGGCATCGGCAGTGCTCGCCGTGGGGTGTATTCTAAAGAAATCTAAAACGTCTTCTTCAAGGCGCACCGGATAGCGCGGTCTTCCTGCGTCAACCGCTGGTGGCATGAAGGTGCCATATTCACGATGGCGCTGTACTGCTCTCAGGATTATGGTGAGGCTCGGCCGCCTTCCAAATCTTTCTTGATAAAGGATTTGGGCTTGTCGTAAGCTTTCGTTACACTCACGATAACACAGGACCATTTCCAAGTATTCTTGGTTGCTGTACTCGTAATGAGGCATTGTTGTCGATTGTGATAACTACGTAACAACACACACACAGACTTTCATGCAACATGTTCTGTTGGCTCGGTTGCGCGACGAAAACTGAAATGGCGTCATTGTCAATTTGTCATATTTTACGTCAGCGGTCCTTCGCCCCGGGCATCCCCGTGGCGAAGGGCTATGTTAGAGTGAGATGGCATGAGTTGGACAATGAAACCGGCGGGTGTGGTGACATGGCCACGTGCGCCTGGACCATTATTTCGTAGAATCAGAATTTATGAGATAGCAGACATGGATGTGTTTATGCATTGGGTAACCAAAATGTTTAGTGCATTTTCGCTAACTGTTTTTTTATTTTTTTAAAGTATCTAATGCATTTTTCTTATTTTTTTTTTTACCAATGTCCTTATTTTGGTGGTCTGAATGATTTGTAAAAGTTTGTCCACCTATTTTAATGGGATCTTATATATTGCACGCATAACATAGATTATGAATTGTAATAATATCACTGAATTAGGTGTAGCAACAGTTTTAGATATAAAAATAGCATTTGGACGGTTTCCAAGTGCTTTTTTACTCCTAAAACTAAATATTCAGTGTTAGGCTATTGCCAAATTTCATTAATAAAATTAAAACACAACATGACTGAATTTCAGTTTATTTTAAAAGAAAGTAACGTTATTCAAAAGAGTAATATGAGAATTAAGCAACATTACCTTACCTACTCAAATCAATAAGATTCAAATTCAACTGCTCACAAATATTGAAAAAATAATGATTACTTACCCAGAGGCGTATGTGAAAGCGCAAGTAGCTGTTGTCAATACATGCTGTAATGTTATCAGAACTCCTCCACATCGATGACCCCTTGTAAATTGATTCAATTGATTAATTTGCTGTATGGAAACCTGGAACATAAAGTTGTTATCTGTAATTATTGTGTCAGATATAGTGCGATGTTGTTTGTTTGGGATGGTGTTTGGCTCTTCGATAGTTAAATTAAACTAGTGGACTGTATAAATAATAAAATGATGTTATAATTAACTGGCATCAGTTGGTAACAGAATAATAATATAATGCCCACTCGCTTGCGAGATCTCGCCGGTTGCGAATACTACCAGTACTCCCAGTACTGCCAGTACTCGCAACAGCTAACTAACAAAGGTTTCCACGGTAGATTTGAATGGAAACGCCGGGAGAGAACCTTATTGGTGATGTTCTTCAGAAAGATCAGGTGCGTAGTGCTCGCAAATGGCCGGTGTGCGTGTATGACCAAATGTATGAACGTAAAGGGAGCAAAAGTATTATAGTATGTATGTAAGGATCGTAGTCGGCGGCGTTTTGTAGTTTCTGCTTACCCCTGTGGGAAGAAGGCGTGCCTTTATGTGTGTTTGTATGTATATTGTGTTATTGACGAAGTAGGTATCATCGAACCTCTTTGATTTCTAACTAGCGACGAGATAGAGTGTATGAAGTATATTCATTTATGGTATGAAGATAGTATGTTTGCCCTTTGAGATGTTCAATTAACATGCTCGGATAACAAGGTGGTCTACGACTTTGTGTGTTGAATTTTAAATACAATGCCCTCCAAAAGTTAGTTGTCATTTTTCCACTTTAGCTGTGACGCCACATTATGATTTGAAATAATATGTATATATAATATATTTTTTTTTTTATTATAAGTCACAGGTAGATGAATTAGTTAATAAAAACTTTATAGTTTACAGTTCAAAAATTTGAAACTAGAATTTTAAGTCATTATGTTGTATCACAGCTGAAGTGGAAAAATGTGAACTAAACTTTTGCAGGGAAGTGTATAAGCGATGGTAAAATGTTTCCCCTTCTCGTCCATTAATTGTTTTAGTTGCTACTATATTGCAAAACTTTATCACGTTTTTCCAAAAAAAAAAAAAAAAAACAACATTCTGAGAGTATTATTAATTTAATTTTTTTTTTGTTATTTTGAAAATATCAGAATTTATCATCTATCATTTAACGCGTCATCTACAAAGACTCACGTTTTTTTAATTATCGACACGTGACTATGTGATAACTAAATACATTTTTAAATTAGCATAATAATTTAACATTTAATCTGAATACACGAACATTCAATTATCTAATCCGGTGCAAACAATCTCATTTTTTGTCGCTGAGCCAAGCGTTGAAAATCCTACAGTGCGTTTACCTTTAGGTGTTGCCAACTAGTAGTGAAAGCGTGCATTAGACTTAGGCCAATATTTAACTTTGCATTTTAGACCCTCTCATACACTGACAGCTTTCTCAAGTAAAAGAAGCTTAGCCTAGCTTAGCAATAAATCTGTAGTAAAACACCATTGATATGCCAACTGATTTGCCAAATGATGAACAGGAACCGAGCAATTAAATCGTGGTGGAAGGCAGTTGGCCCATTGCCACACAAATTACTGCTATGACCCATTAGCTCTCACAATTTTCGATAGATAATAAACTGATAATGCTCGTATATATTGTTATGTTTTTTTTTTTTTTGAGGGGCTTGTTGCTAAGTAATAACAGCCGCACGGGTCGATCGATCAAGTTAAGCTATTCTTGCCGTGGTTGGTCCGTGGATGGGTGACCATCTTCACATACCAAGACCACTCTGTGCCTCGGAAAGCACGTTGCTGTCAGCGGCTGTCATTAAATTTGTGGATCTTTGACAGTCGTTACGAGTCGTCAGTAGCCCGAAAGTCTGACAACCAGTCTTACCAAGGGGTATCGCATTGCCCAGTAACTGGGTTGTGGAGTCAGATAGGCAGTCGCTCCACGCAAAATACTGGTATTCAGATGCATCCGGTTAGACTGGAAGCCGACACCAACATAGTTGGGAAAAGGCTAGGCAGATGATGATATTCTTACGTTTTGTACCGAAAATTTTCGAATGCCCTCATCATAATTAAAGACAGCCTTATTTTACCCACTACTGGGAGTCTACTATCTATGTCCGTCAACGAAGATATGGCGAAACGAAGATATGGAGTGAACGATTGAACACAAATCCAAATTAATTCACTTTTTCGGACTGGTAAAAACATATCGGGAGTAAGGACAACTGTCAAATCGTATTGTCATTCAAAACTTAGGTTGGGCCCCAGACTAATATTATGTCCGTAGGTTATAAGGAGTAGTAATCTCCCGTAACATCGGCTGAAACTACGGACTTCGTGCTTAGTGAGTAGACCTCCTGTATTAAGCTTCTTCCTTTTAGTGCCATGCTACTCTAGTACAAACTAGGTAGCGTAGCACTATAGAGAGGACAAGGGAGTCTTATCCAGAAGGCCAAGGAGAAGCAAAGAAGGCAAAAGGACAAGTGGCAATCGTTTTTAAAGCGTTTCGAATTTTTACGACTGCGACTGAGCATTTTCACTGACTTTGGCTACCCGCCGCATGCGACCTGTCGTCGCACGACAATAGTCGAAACCTACTCTACTTTGGATAGTCACATATTTAAAGCTCACATAACAATGAAACATCGTCTGTACTTCTACAATAGTTGTGAAAATCCAATATCCATATAAGATTGCAAACATTGCAATCTTAAAAGGTTCCGTGAGGCTTTGAGCAGCTGCATAAATAGGTTATAATAATAATAATAAATTGAATTTAGTAAAAACGTTTACAAAAAGTGTACATGTCAACAGCCAACAGTAATGATGGATCAGAATTAGAATTTTAAGTACAACTGATATAAATATAATCTTTTAACAGCAATAATAATAATAAGATTATCATCATTACCTACATTAGCCTTAGACAAAGTGATTACTATCTTATTATCATTAAATACGATACGTGCGTCATGCACCTTTGTCTTGATTCTAATAATGAAATGTAACATTTGATATTGTGAAGGTATAGCCGGTGCAGTACTCCAAAGATGTAAACAACAATGGATTTTCTGATTAAGTATTATGAATTTTAAGTTCTGGTGCAATCGATGCTAGAAATAATTTCCGAGGATAGAATGGAATGAATCATTTGAATTTCGATATTTTACATGTGTATTTTATTATTAAAAAAAAAAATAACTGAACAATTCTACGGAAAAGCTTTTGGTCTGTCCACCTACAAATCATACGGTTATACACTTACGACATATAAATATATTTTCAATAAATGTGTAAGTATGTATAAAACACTCTTTGTTTCTCATTATATCATATTTCAATGACAAAAACTCTTAACGAGACAAAAAGTATGACTTTTCTTTTGACTTTTTCTATGAATTCAAAATCGTCCCTGATTTTTGCTATCGTTGATTATTTAATAGTATTGTGGTGATTCACAGGATAAAAAGGTGAATAAATAATTTACACTTGTACACATTTCATAAACCTGTTAAGCTGCGTGAGAGTTTGTCGGCAGGAAATGAAAATGTGTGTGCTATTAAGTACGTTTTTACACGACACGCAAATATCGCGTCCAATTCCCAGTAAAGTTCAATTTTATTGCTTCTGGATCGGTTTCAAACCCCCCGGAATAGATGTCTCATGAAGCCGGGATGGACGTAATTGTGCGTGTGCATTTATGCTGCTGTGAGCATAAATGTATACAGCTAATACTGAGCTGTCACAAGCTTGCGGACATAGACATAATGAGTACGTGCACTTCCATACACACAATCAAGATCTATTCACCTTCGTGAGATAAAACATCCACTTACTCATAACAGTAGGTCATTGATTTTTTTTTAGAATTCAATCTGTTATGACGCAACCGCAAGCCTTGAAGCTTAGTCAACTGATACCACAGAGTTTACAAAATATTGGATTGTGCGATTATAATTGCAACGCCAAAAGAAAACAATAATAAAACATAAAATAGTGTTTCTCAATATAAATTTGGTTGTTTTTTATTTTTATTAAATATCATACACCCACTTGATTTCTACTTAATGAAATATATTTTTTTAGAAAGCTTTGTTTTTTTTTTTTAAATCGATAATGTCCTTGATAAAAATGTAATCGTTATTTATCACTTACCTACGTGATAGGTGTGGGTAAAAATAAAACTGAATCAAAACAGCTGCTGAAATGACTATGACTGTGAGGTCAAGACTAACTATTAATTCAGGTACGTAGTAGAATATAATAAGTTTTTGCAACTACGATACACACTACACACTACACACTACACACTATACACACTTGTCAAAATGAAAGGGATTTTCATTCCGAGTTATCCAAGGGGCCGCAAAAAACTTTTGTTCTTTAGTTAAAGTCTCCTATGCTGGATGACCCATTGAAGATATAATAATAAATTGTAAGAGATGTTACTCAGATCGTAAAACTACTTACAGCATACGGAAACTGATTTTCCCTTGCAAAGTATCCGCCTGTGATACGGCTGTCTGGCTGGTGAGGTAACGCGCTTGCACCTGTTGAAAAAAAATAAAAGAAAATCATTACTTTGTTGATATTAGAGAATAATATTTTTTTCCAGTTGCTACATTCAGTTACGTTAATTGAATACAATTTAAAATGAAGTAACCTGAAAGTATTTATTCCCTATAAAAAGTTCACACAAATATTTTGTCAGTGAGCCCTTAACTATGAAAATTAGACTATCTTGAGGCTCAGTGCGGACAAGAAAAAAAAATATTATTAGTTTAACTATAAAACGATTATCTATATACACTCTTTTGCAAAAAAAACGGGCACCTAAGGAAATTTACGTTCTAAGGTCGATTTGAGTTAATGAAATGAAATTTATTTCTTTGACGTAGTCTGTATACTTATAATCGTGTAAATTAATGCGCGTGAAGTGAATTCGGGCAATAAAAAGAAAAAAAAACGAAGGATTCTTTAAAACCGATGTACACGCCCAAACAATAAGAAGTGGTCGGCAATAAAGACAAGATTTTTTTTTACTTCTTTTAATTAAATAAAGTTACAAATGTAAAAACCTAATAACGAGTGTAACCTCCTCTTGCCAAAATCACAGCTTGAATCCTTCTGGGCATGCTTTCCACGATACGTTTTGAGGAATACGTTCCCACTCTTCTGCAATGACTCTTTTTAGCTCCCTGATGTTTTGTGGAGCAGGTTGCACTGATCTTACCCGTCTCTTTAGAACATCGCAGACATGCTCAATTGGATTGAGGTCAGGACTTCGAGCTGGCCAATCTAATCGACGGATCCCAACTTCTTGCATGTACGCTTCCACGTCGCCAGAACGGTGCGGGCGAGCATTGTCGTCCATAAAAATGGAATCTTCCCCAAGTGCAGTCAATGTGGGTTGTGCATATGGAATTAGGACTTCCATTATGTACCGGTGTGCATTTAATGTTCCATTTTCTATGAAAACTAACTCCGTACGCTACGTCGAATTAATTGCAGCCCAAAACATAACGGAGCCTCCGCCATAAGGAGTGATTTCTTCGAATCACACTTCCGCATAGCGTTCCCGTGGTCTTCGCAGCACTCGCCGGCGTCGGCCCTCTCCACACAAAGAGATTCTAGCTTCATCAGAAAACAATACTTTATTCCAGTCCTCCAGAGTCCATGAAGCACAGTTTCGAGCAAACTGAAGTCGAGCAACACGGTGCTCACGGAGTAATTTAGGGCCCCGAGCTGGACGGTAACTCCTGATATTGGCAGCCAAAAGCCTCCTCCTGACCGTCCATAAGCTAACTTCTACTCCTCTTACTTCTTCAAGGCTCTTCTTCAGGTCCACACTTGACGCCTTACGATTCCGCAACGCCTGACTCACCAAAAACTGGTCATCGTGCATCGTTTTCTTCCCGAACCGGGTCTTCTTTTGACCGAACCGGTTTCTTGATACCGTTGCCAATTCCTCTAAACAGTTGAACGACTCACATTTAGCCGCTGAGACACGTAAGTTTGTGAACAACCTTCTTCAAGTAGGGCTATAATTTTACCGGCCCTTATCGCTTTATCACTCCTACCAAAAAGTGGTATTTAATGTATAAAGGATGATTAAATTGTTTAATTTGCAGAAAATACCCAAAAAGTTTTAAAATATCGTAATCAGTTAAAAATCGTTTCAGCAATTCGCGCCATTAGTAAAGCAATTTTAGAATAATCCACAATAATCATTATTTTTCTTTTATTAATTTCAAATTTTAAATTTGGAACGTAAAGAATCATGCCAGGATGCTTCAAATAACATGCCAATACATCGTCAAATTAATAAAACCTATTTCTTGTTCTTCTTCATTGAAGTAGAGAAAAAAATCTAAAGTGCCCGTTTTTTTTGCAAAAGAGTTTATATGTGCTATAAATAAAAATGTATTCGCAATGTATTGTAATTCGTAGTATAGTCATTGTAATCTTACCAAGTTCCAAAAAAAAACTAACAAAATGAGAACAAATCACTTACCGCAAACAGCGAGTACAAAAAAGCACAAAATCTTTTCCATTTATTTCAAATCAAATCAGAATCTTAGAACAAAACCCTGATGACACACAGCTGTAACAGAAGCGAGTCAATCACGAAATTATATCGAAAAAAATGAACAACGCTATCTTATCTATAAGCAGAGCATTTACTATCAAATATTATCGAAAAGTACTTATAAAAAATGTTGTACCATCGACCAAAAATATTTGGTGCCCGTTTTCCCGTTTCGATAAGAAACCGTGACACACGTTGTTATAGAAAATAGTTTTCCGTTTGTTATCACACTTCTAATCATCATCAGGATTACGATGACGATTATCTACATATGTATTTTACGTATGTATTTTTGCATAATAATTACCCATACAAAATTCACATAGAAAATAATATATTATAGGTACATTTGCGGAAAGAAAAAAAGAAAAAAGAAAGATATAGATGAAATAAGAAAGATAATAGTAATGTATCTCGTTTGTGATCCTTAAATAAATAATTTACTTTAATTTTAATGCACTTGATTTAAAATCCTAACTTAAATGAAAAGTTATTTGCTGTGTTGGAGCGGTGCAGCGGTGCTGCAATAATGAGTGCTGACTTTTAAAGTACAAGACAGTATAGGTATCTGTCCATAGTAATGTATGCTTTAGAACGGGCTAACTTCTCGATACTTTGACATTACCTGGAAATGGATACCTCTCCTCTATACTCTCTTCATAGGCTCATATTTTCCGTTTATTATATTTTGCACAATTTTATAACATCATCATCATCATCAGCTTATAGCAATCCACTGATGGACATAGGCCTCTCCTATTGCACGCCATTCAACTCGATTTTCGGCAACTCCCATCCAGTCGCTACCAGCCATCCTGCGAAGATCGACGCTCCACCTAGCCTAAGGGCATCCCACGTTACGATGACAGATTCGTAGTCTCCACTCAAGATCACGTCTACCACAACGGTCGATTTGGCATCGCTCCAGAGACTTCAAAACAAACCAGGTCTCGATAGAGTCAAAAGCTTTCTAACAGTCCACAAAGGCAAGATATAGGGGCCGATTATATTCTTCGGACTTCACTATAAT
This sequence comes from Eremobia ochroleuca, assembly GCA_949629135.1. Taxonomy (NCBI): domain Eukaryota; kingdom Metazoa; phylum Arthropoda; class Insecta; order Lepidoptera; family Noctuidae; genus Eremobia; species Eremobia ochroleuca. The sequence goes on from OX451389.1 coordinate 8,595,327, forward strand.
TTATCGCACAGTGTGGATGTGGTCTATGGTGCTAAATTTTCCTCGGAACCCGGCCTTCTGCAGTGGCTGAAACTCATCGAGTCTTCGCGTTAGACGATTTGTGACGACTCTTGAAAACAACTTATATACGTGACTAAGGCTGTAGTTCTTCAGAAGGGTCTTATCACCCTTCTTAAAGAAAATAAGGCCACGCTCCTTCGGCACGCTTAAGGAGTTTCCCCAGAGAACAGGACAAAGTTGAAGAGCTCCCGAAGCTCTTTCAGCACAGGACTTCCTCCCGAATTCAGGAGCTTGGTCGTAATCCTGTTCTCACCAGGGGCTTTTCCATTTTTAAGCTGTTTAAGAGCTGGCTCCATTTCGTCTTCGCTGACTTCTGGTAGGTCTTCAGTGAAATGACGGGTTAGGGTGGCTTTGGAATCCTCTTTTTCGGGATCAGGCCAAGGTGCATGCGATGCGTACAATTGGCCATAGAAGTTTTCGACTTCCGAAAGAATCTCCGACTTCGAAACGACGATATCCCTACTAGATTATGCCAACTTCGTCAGGTGGCTCCTCTCAAGTGATTGGACAAAAACTTTCAACCCCAGATTATCCTCAATCGCTTTCTCTATAGAGCGTGTATTGAAGCGACGGAGGTCGCGTCGTGCCAATGTTCTAATCTTTTTGTTGAGTGCCCGTTGTTCTGACGAAGTAACCGGTGGGTTTTCACGTCGTTCAGTTATAAGCTCCAGAGTCTCTTCCAAAATTTTGGACTTCCTGCCCGTACGCCGCATTTTGAAAAATCACGTACCTTCCTCACTGAGGCTGTGCACCATTGGTCGGAATCGGTTCTCCAGGTTTGACTGAAACGTTTCAGATCCTAGCATAGCTTGGAACATATTTGGACGAAGCCTAGACTTTATCAAACGAGTTCGCTTGAGCTTAAAGTTGATATTCAGAGAGTCTCGAACAAGTCTGTGATCACTGTCGGTATTAGACCTGTTGATCACTGAGACATCCCTGAACATATGCTTTTTGTCCGTTATGATGAAGTCTATCTCATTTTTGGTCATAGTGTCGGGACTTCGCCACATCTACTTCCTCTGCAGCTGTTTCTTAGGCGTTACCGTGACTGTCGCCAAAATCAGGAATAGCAAGGCGGCCAGAAACTGGGGGCCGTGGTTGATTCTGGCTTGCCATTGGTGGATTTGCCCATAATTGCCACGTTGGACATGCTGGTTGGCGATCGCAGGTCGCAAATTCTCGGACTAGTGACGCTGCTGCCCGTCACTAATCTGCGCCTCTTAGCTGCAAAATTACACGGTTATACCATCATTTTTCGGCTGTCAGAGCCTCGTTTGTTGTTCAGCAGGATGCACCACGAAAAGGTGAGGTTGACTTGGTGCAATGAGATGGTAAGTGTCCCCTCTTACACGCCTTTTATGACGAAGGTGGGTATTAAGAAAGAATGTTTAAAAATGACACCCTTAAAGGTGATGAAAGTTTGTACGGAAGTTCATAATTTTTGTCGATAGAAAATCCAATCGGGCGCACGGCTTCTAATTTATATCATTTGATTCATAGTAAATTTTCTACGTTCTTATCCAAAATTGTCTTATTTTTGTCACCCCAATAAATAATAATCTAATGTGTAAAATATTTAATTACTATAATCAGTGGCAATTCCGATAGACTAAGATTTTCTCGCAATGTGCGGCGATACGTATAGTGTTCGCTCTATTCAAACGCTAGGCTAAAAATGTTACGGAAATATGCATCTTATTTTGTTCAAATTAAGGTGCTCCTTTACCTGGTGCGTTCGCCTGTAATGTGGCATTTCAGATTCGATTTTGAGCATTACTTTACAATACTGCTTCCCTGACTGACGAGAATTTGCCTGTAATGTAACACTAGATTCGATTTTGAGCATTCAGTTAATTGTATAATGTCAGACAATGCTCGGTTCTCTTCCCTCACCAATGTAATGCACGAATATGTAACATTACAGAATGCGCGCTGTAATGCTCAATTCTCATCCCTCACTGATGCAATGCTCGACTCTGTTACGTTACATTACAGACGAATGCTCCAAGTGAGGAAGCACCTTTAGGTTCTACATTGATGACGTCTCGTGTCAGCTTGGCAACAGTGCTCCAACGTATACACAATGCTAGATTACTCGCATCGCTGTTGTGGAAACGTGGCTTTAGTTTTGCATAAAAAGCAGTCTCGAAGCTGCAGTACTTAACTAGAGCGTCAGCTAAATACTCAAACTTACGTATGCACTCACCGCGTTCTCCGAGCGACTTCCTGACGGTGGATGTTGAGAACGCGTTATACATGCAGTGTACCTAATATACATGTTCATATATGTACCAAACGCCGCACGATCTTAGCATACGCGATGCGGTTAGTGTCGTAATGTAATGCATATGAATAACCTGCAATTATAGCTACGAGATTAATCTGTCGGATCCAAAAGTTTGGGTATTCGGAGGATTTTTTACTAGACCTTTATACTATTTTCTGGATATCTGATTGGTATTACTGATATACATGACATCTACAAAATTCATTGAACGAATTTGAATATATGATTCATTTGACTCGTCATTTATGTGAATAATATCTTAGTTAACGCTGTTTTTCTGAGCCAAGATAAAAAATCCTAATGACACTACAATTTCACAGCGGTCATGCTCACTAATAAAGAAAGCGCAGCTGTTTAGGTATTTCCCCTATTTATACCGCCTGCGATAGCAAAGAATGAATGGTTAGTTCAACGCGTATCTTTGTATTTGTCGAATTATTTACACCCCCGAAGCATCCAGACGTCTGGATGGATTTTAATTTATTTTAATCACCGAGGTCTTGTGATGGTTATCATCAGTTTTGTTTCTATAAAATCAAAATGACGGATTTGAGAAGTGAATAAGTATAGTATTAAGAAAAAAAAATTGCTACAGACGCCAGCACATCAAGCTACCCGAAACTGTCAAATTTTCCTAATCAACTTTGAACCTAATGCTTTAGCGATAAAGTTGAAAATCTATTAAAGTTTAACAGATTGTAGTAGCTTGATGTGCTGGCGTCTGTACCATGTCCTTGAGAGGTATTTAAATAAGAACACATCCTCAAGCGTTAGCGTATATAGCACACTAAAAAGTTAAGTTGCGAACAAAAAACAAAAACCGGTGAATTGCAAGTCGGATACGCGCACAAACATTACATTTTCATCGGCGAAAAAAAAAAAAGGCCTATATTCTTCAGAGAATTTTAACGATGTGGTGTAGAATATTGCAGTTTTAGGTCAGCGCCAGCTCTTGACTGATAGTGAAACTAATGTAATCTTTGTTGATGATTTCTGAAAAAGTGTGCTATTCAGAGACATCGTTTTATTTTTCCTGTAATCCAGCTGTGACAGACGGACAAACAGACAGACTGAGTCCCACCATAAGGGTTCTTTTTTAACATTCTGGTACGGAACGCTAAAAAGGTGATCTTTGTGTACTTTTTAATTGCAGTCGGGTTTTTTAATATTTTAAATTTTGATATCATCTACCGCATTATCATCCATATGTTTTTTGGTATTACATTAATCATACGGTCAAACATACGTATGTTATACATATGAGCCAATTGCACAGCAAGTTGCCGTTATGATCATATGAATTAGGAACATAGGCCATTCAACCGAGTGATTAACATTGCAAGTGATTAACAATGGCTAGTCACTGTGTAAATGGCTCATGGTGTATACATGGTTCAATTCGTGGTAAGCAAAAGGTACGTTTTCGTACATGTTTACGTTTCGTCTCGTACATATTCAAAGTATTTAAAGGGAAGGTACATAATGCGGACATATTAGGGCACATAGGGTTGGATGTTCCGGACAGGTACGTATGGCGACGACGACAGCCACGGCTGCTGGCGGAGCCACGCGCTTGGACCAATCTTTTAGGGGAGGCGCCACTGACGCGTGCACTCCACACTCTCAACCTCATAGCTAGTGACACAGACCTTTTCTGTTGTTCTCTGAGTGAGTTCACAAAGAATGCATTGTTTGTAATAATTTACAAAATTTAATTATAGTAATAAGTTAGAATAACAATTTATTTAGGATAAGAGATGTACACTATCGCAATAGGTTTCCCTGTAAGGATAGAATGTAATTTGGAAATAAATAAATAAAAGTTTTTATGCTGCTGGAACCCATTATTACACAAAAACTTGATGGCAACATGTTTGCACACAAAACATGTGGCTGCAACAATGCTGCGCAACTTTTGCTTACATGAAAACTGTGTATGGCCTTGCTAAGCAGATGTGACGTCATTGTTTACGAGAATGTTTTTGAAGAGAATAAAGAACCTAGAGCTTAACATAATTTGAACTTTGCCCTTATGTTGAATTTACATGGATATTATGTAGTTACCTACCAGTACATATAGTATATTATCGTAGCAGATGACCCACTCTGCTTTGTAAGCGGTTTTTACTACCCTGCTGCCACCTGCCTATACTTGCGGTTTGTCGAATGACGATGCCAAGAGAGCGGCTGTCGCTGCGGATTGTATGTACAGCCACCAAAGTTGGTTAATATTGTCAAAAAATAATAAAATTTCAGCCTATTACTGTCCCACTGAAGGGCAAAGGCCTACGTCGTACATAGAAGGCACTATACAATATTAATTCTTATACAATACATTCATATACTATACATACAATAACAATTCTACTATGACAGTGTATGGTCTAAACATTTAGGACGGCATTACTTATCGATTATTTTTAAACAAAATTACCTTTAATCTTATCTTACTCCGGAACTTATCAAATGGATATTTACAATATAAGCCAAGTAAAGATACTACTATTATCTATCAATATTCCCTTATCTTTAATATGTCGTGCTTCAAATAAATCACTTTCGGAGCCCTGGGGGTTTTTGAGCAAGCATATGCAGGGCAAAAAGTTGATAGCTGATTAGTAGGTGCGGCATTGTAAGAGAACACCGAAAATATTATATATTTGAAAAGTTTCAAATAACAAAACACACAAAAACGAACTATCACGAACATTTGGGGGCAAAATCTATCTTTGACTACTCATTACAATTATTTCTAGGTAAATGACACATATTCTATTAAAGTGAGTATGACGATCAATGATTTAGGGTGGGTTGTTTCACGTCCACTTGACGCGACACACGCATCAAGGCGCTAAATATCGTCAAACCAAACGAAAGCGTTATTTCAAAATATTACAATTACAAAATTATGGTCTTGAATTACGTCAAATAATAACGATTAGGTGCTCGTTATTATTTGATGTATGTATGTTACGTTAACTAACCGTTTGAAAACAACCGGCCCTAAGCCGCCATTGTCATTTGATTTTATCAATTTAGAAATCACGTCGTGTGACATTACTGCTGCCATTCCATCCTTTTCAACCAGTTCTGTGCCCCATTTCAACAATATTATGACATAACACCATGCCTGTAATCCTAAAGGGTTAGGCAGCGGTTCATCCACATTTCGCTAGTTACGTATTAATCATTACTGGCGAAATGTCATGGCACTTGAGACTCTGGGTGGCTAATGAGAAATTCCTGATGGAACAAATCGTTAAAACTTCGAAAAGCCCAGTACCTAGCGTTTCATACCACTAGACCAACGACGAAGTAATTTCAATAATATATTATAAAAATCAGTAAATCACAATAACCTAAATGAATTCAAAGACACTTTTCAAATTTCGTTTAAAGTAGTACAGGGTGCAAATAATGTGAATGCATCCAATATAACTTAGGCAAGGCATAGTCTCTGTATACGACCACTCTCGTTCGTTTGTATCGTACGTTAACGGGAGCGAGTGCAGTTTTCTGTAATAATCCTCCAAATGGATTCAGTAGCGAGATTTTAAGGTTTATGCGTGCGTATCTGTTTCCTTGCTGCGATTCTCTTCGGAAAAAGCAATTTCAGTGAGGTTATTTCTTGATAAAAGATCAGTAGTATTGTTCTAATTTTTTTGTCAGAAATATACTAGTCCTCGTAGTCTCTGTAGTACTGCAGTCATCTACAGTCTTCTTTTCTTTTCGTTGCTTATATATTTAGTGAGTGTGTATTTATGTATCTATCATTTTGGATATGTATATATCTATTTTAGTGTATTGTATACATAATATTTGCACCAAAGAAAGCCAGTAATTTTCCTGGACACAAATGGTGTTTCCAGGAAAATCACTGTCCATTTCAAGGTTGCCTGGAAGAGATCGCAGAAAGCGACAAGGCCGCCCATTGTATATTTTGTAGTGTTTGATGTATTTTTATGTTGTGTATTTTCGTGGTGTACAATAAAGTATATATAAATAAACAAATAAATACTAGTAAAGTTCTTATGTAATAGGTACTGTACGTTAATGTGCCCAATATTTATGATATTACCTTGAAACTTTAATAATCGGTTCAAATCTCTGTACTTGTGTAACGTCAATGGGCGAAAGATTTGATCGACGAATATTCTTCACAACACGAGATACAAACTCCTGCAAGCTCAATAAAATAAACAGTAGCATTCCAACGTTGCAAAGAGTTTTAAAACGAAACCCAACGGAACGTTTCATCGATTCTAGAATGGTTTATGTATGTGGAAAGATCTATTTGGTTCACTTGAATTTGTATCCTAATATTTAGATCAGCCGAGATCCCATTTATTTTTATTACGGGTCTGATATCAGCATACGAATGTGTAACAAAAAACGCAATAAGATGTTTCTCTCGCTCCGATGATACTATTTTATTTTTATTGGATATATAAGGTTTTATTTTCAATTAGAAAATTATCTGTACTTGTTTTTGGATCTGTTTTATGTAAAAAATGTTTTGCTGAAAGATCAACGTTTTATACAGTAGATATCAACGTAAATATGCATATAAATCTTTATTATGTGCAGAAATGCAGTGTTCAATGCCCGGAAGCCGACTCAACACACAGTTACACACAGGCTAGGATAACGATGGTAAAGGAGTATTTTACATCATTAAAAGATATAAGTACCTACATAATATAACATAGAAAGGTAATAGTTGTATTTCCGAAATAGTAAAACAAAACTGAGTAGGTATACCAACCTACTCAGTTTTTTTTTTTGCTAACTAGGTACCCTAGTTAGCAATATTTTAGATGATCCAATATTTATAAACGTTATCACGCTTAGAATGTATTAATTTATCATTACTCACTCAGAAATGGTTTCGTGATACCAAGAGTGTGGCCTCAATTAAAACAATTTTTAAATTTGGCCACTTCTTACAAAATATACAGAGTGGCGCAAAAATAATAGAGTTATTTTTCTTTAAAACAAAGCAGTTATTATGTTATGAAAAACACATAGCGTTGGTAGAAGATGCTGTCTAAGAATTTCGCGATTTATATGCTAAGAATTTTAATACTAAGAATAAACATACCTTTCTCCTTATTCGTTACTAATGCCATAGGCATTTTCTACCAGTTTTTGACATTTGTCGCCGAGATGAGACTGCGAATAGATTTTGAACGTTTTAAATTACGAGAATTGGCTTTCAGCCGTGCGATTCTGTAACCATCTCACGGTGAAAACTTGGGTTCCAGAATCGACCGGCAGTTCTGTGCCCCATTTCAACATCATAACGTACCATCATGCCTGTGATTCCCGAATAATTTGCGGGTTTTATCCGTTTACACACAGTATCCTGAAGTCATAGTAAATCTCTGATAAAAACATTGTTTTATACACTTGATACACACACAATAAGATAAGATTGTAAGTACGTGTATAATGTAGCCCAATATTAGCAATATATATCAGTCATCTAGTACGAGTAGTAGTGTGTTTCATAGTGTTGTACTACGGTCATCTGCTCTTGTTTCTGAAACCTATATTACTCTCCACGCCTAAAAAATGTACAACTTTGTGATTTTATTTGTGATTGCTCTATGCGGTAAGGGTTTGATAGAAGTTTTATTATTTTTCCAAAATATATAATTTAATTTATACTACAATTACTTTTAAGAGATTTTCGTCACTTTTCTTCATTGGTACATTTCACATTGGCACAAAACGGATCTCATCCTTATAAGTTTGACTCATCTCACAATATATTATATTTATTTCAATAATTATTATCGATTTAATGAACAGGCATATCAAGCTCATTAACTGTTGAAAGGACAAACAGAATAATAGGAGGATCGCCTGCAAATGAATTCCCGTTCCGATATATGGTAACTATATTTTTTTTTTAATTGTGGCCAAAACAATATAACTATAGTAGATTTATATCATTGAAAAGGAGACCCTTTTTAATTTGAACTTGTACTTATCGTAACGGACGATTTATAGTATGGGACTAATTTCAGGATTGACCTCAAATCTGCAATCACTAGTCAATCAATAGGTTCCCGTTTACACCCTAGTGCAATCAATAGGTTCCCGTTTACACCCTTTGGATGCGGAACCCTAAAACCCATAAGTTTTCATATCCTTTCAGATATCTTTGCAACAATTAAGTCAAGTAACCAATTACACAAGAGGACACAGATGCGGGGGAGCACTGGTTACGCTAAGGCATGCAGTGACATCTGCATCTTGCCTTTACAACAACGTAAATGGGTCAGTATCTATAGGCCGACTGCATAACTGAGACGTTGCCTGAGGTAGCTGCGCGGTTCGAGGCGGTCCGGCCGGTGCTCGGGCGCTGGCTCGGGAGGAGGCACGGCTCCCTGTCGTTTCGGGCGACGCAGGTGCTCTCGGAGCATGGTTGCTTCGGGAAGTACCTGTGTTGCATAAACAGGGAGCCGGACGCCCGGTGTCACCACTGCGTCGACTGCCGGGAGGACACGGCGCGGCATACGCTGGCATAGTGTGCCGCTTGGGAGGAGCCGCGCCGTGACCTCATCTCAGGAGCAGGTAGTGACCGGTCGCTGCCGGCCGTGGTCGAGTCTATGGTCGGCAGCGAAGAGTCCTATGATGCGGTGGTTCCTTCTGCGAAACAGTCGTCTCGCGGAAGGAGGCTGCGGAAAGGGAGAGGGAGATCTCGTCCCCTCACCCGGCCCGCACCAGGCGTACCGGGCGTCGCCGCAGGAGGCAGGAGGCAGGAGGGTTCGCAGGAGGGGTTAAAGTTGTCACAAGTTGACGAATCACTGAGTTCACACATCACGTCACCCCTCCCGCACCGCGCTGCTACTTCAGGCAACGTCTCAGTGAAGTGGTCGGCCTATAGTGTTAATTTTGACAAACCATGCCGAAATAGGGTTCCGCAGTTGAGATGAATTTATTCCAAGAACAAACTTAATATTGAAGTTAAAAAACCTATTCTCCTATACATTTCCAACTGCAAATGTAACTTGGTCGAATATTACTCGTTAACTTGTGAATCCTACTTTAGCTGTGATAGTTTTCCTTTTAACTTCGTTTATACCTAGGTATAAACGAAGTAGTAGGTAGCACAAGTGTGAAAAAATCATGGCAGTGGTATGGATATGTACTACTGCTATGAATTTTCACTCATAACCAAAAACATTAATTTAGCCGACAGGGGGGTAATTTAAATCCAACAAAAATTTGCACTTTAGAGCTTAATATTTTGCAAACGGAAAGCTGAATAGAAAAATTACAGACGCCAGCACATCAAGCTACCCGAAAATGTCAAATTTTCCCAATCAAACTTGAACCTTATGCTTTAGAATTAAATTTGAAAATCTATTAAATAAATTTGACAGATTGTAGTAGCTTCATTTCCTGGCATCTGTACATTACGAAACGTGTGACTTTAGTAGTTTTTCATTGTAGTCCTTCATTCCATCATTGAACGGCGAGGAATTAATCTGTGGACTCATTAGGTCACACGTATTGTATATTATTTTATAGCTCGTGTGACATTAATCCGCACTTAAGTCATACTTTTTTGTGTAAAAATGGACTACATAAGTTACAGAAAAGCGTGACATAAGTGGAAGTTTGGGTCATACAGTGCTATAAAATAGTTTTTCCACACCCGCAATATGTCTGAACAGCCGAAACCCCACACCCGTAGTTAATTAACCAAATGCTTTTTTAAATCATTTTATTATACTACTCTATCAGCGTGATGGTGCCAAATTACAGCTTTCTGGTACTAAGTATGAATCTCTCGGCCAAGCCGCGGACAGACAGACAGATGAACGGACATGTTGAAGCTGTAAAGGTTCCTTATAGATTACGGAACCCTAAAAACCAAGAAACTTATCTTATGCGTAATTAAGAGGAAAAGGTGGAAGCCCGGTTTTACTCATGGCCGCGTGCAGCATTAAGGAGACTTTCTTCGTTTCCGAACGGTTTTCAAACTAATCTAATTTATTGTACAGAGCCAAAAACGTTAACATAACTACTGTTTTTCAGGATACATACGCTTATTGCCCCGACTGAATACCGGGTGTTCGCTGGTGCAGTGGTTCTTACCAACGACGATTCTGCTAATCGCCATCGTACTGTGGCAAACTTTACCGTACACCCCAACTACAGCCCGAGCACCCCGCATGTCAATGATATTGCAGTTATTACCGTCGGTATAATTTTTGCTACATTATTTTTTTTAAATAGGAAAATATTGTCCTTATTTCAGGCAATTCTCATTACAGAGAATACTAATAATAGGTGAACTGTGTTTTCATATAAGTTTGTGCATTCTGAAAGTTAGCAATGTCACAAATCACTCTCCAAGCTTAGTCCTCAGTTCTTTTCTAAACTATTACGAAATCTTAACTAAATGTGAAATCTCATAAAACATGCCATCAACATTAAGCATATATGACAATAAGCTAAATCTTATACCTATTTCAGCTGACAACAGCATTCCCAAATACTGTAGTATCACCGGTGCCACTGTCGATTAACGACGCCACCACATCGGAAGGACGGATTTGTGTGTCATCGGGCTGGGGATCTCAAAACAACTCAAATTCTGTAAGTTTCATTAATAATAATAATAATAATAATTTATTTATTTGTTAACATAGGTGGAGAGATGCAGGTCTTATGTTAGATAAACAGAGCGCTATGTTATGCCAGGAGGCGTACAAATATGAGTTCATTTTACAGTTTATAGTTTATTAAAATCATGCATGCAGCTATGGTATTAAATTAGAAAATAAATTTAACAATATTTCAAATTAATTAAGAGGTTATGTCAGAATTGAGGAATTTAAAAGTCAAAAAATCAGAATCAAAATAATTAGTTAAAATGTTAAAAATAGTTAATGTCATATTTAATCATTGTAAAAAATGTCAAATTCATTAAATGTCAATGTTAACAATTTTAAATATCGATGAAAGAAATTAAAATAATAATAATAATAATAATAATAAAAATTGTGATATTCTGCTAAATTGATTCGTCATTTAAGTATTCGTCAATAGTATAATAACATTTATCAATTAAGAACAATTTCATTTTTTTTTTAAATAGTGAAAGATTCAATTCTTTTATGGCGTCTGGAATTTTATTATAAATGCGTGGAGCCATACCCAAGACACTTTTTCTTACTAATGCTGTTTTACACTTGTAATTATTCAAAGAATTTTTGTACTGACTACGGATTGGAACATTTCGTACCATTGTAACTTTTTCAAAAAGGTTGGGATTTGTTTTTACGAAGGTACTAATTTCTAGTATGTATATCGCCGGTAGCGTGAGTATTTTTAATGCTTTGAAGTACGGTGCACAGCTATCATCTGTTTTCAGACCACACATGGCTCTAATGCACCGTTTCTGTGCCTTGAATACTAAGCCCTTGTCCGGGGAATTACCCCAAAAAATTATTCCGTACCGTAATAGTGAGGCTACTAAACCATGATAGGCAACAAGTAACGCGTCTATATTTACTTTTCTAGCCAATTGAAAAAGTGCATAGGCAGATTTATTTATTTTTTTGCATAGCTGTTCTATATGAGCTTTCCAATTGAGTTTATTGTCAATATGGATACCTAAAAACACACTATCTTTTACTTCTTCGATTTCGTTACCATTGTAATTGACAAACAGTTTTAGGGCTTCAATTCTTTGATGGAAATGCATTACTTTGGTCTTCTGAAGGTTGATTATTAAATTATTCATATTAAGCCAATTAATTATGTCAGTAAGAGTATTATTAATGTCAAATTCATAAGTATTTAAGTCATTACATTTTACTACGGCAGTGCTGTCGTCCGCAAATAAGACCATTTGTTGTTGTGTCACTTTTGGCAGATCATTTATGTAAATGAGAAATAAGGGTGGCCCAAGCACGCTACCTTGGGGCACTCCATATTTTATACTCCTGAAATTTGACACATACTTTCGTTCCATTTTGGTTTTTGCGCACACTCTAGTGATTTCAGTACATTGCAATCTATTACTTAGATATGATTCTAGTAGTTTTAAAATGTTCCCTCTGATGCCATAGCAATGCAATTTGTTTAGAAGGATTTTGTGATCAACATAATCAAAGGCTTTGGTCATATCTGTGTAAATAGCGCAGATGGGAATTTTTTTATCAACAGCATGCATAACGTTCTTTAAAAGGTCAAAAATAGCATTATACATGTTAAAACTATTATATACTGTGGACCCGGCAATTTGCACACTTTAACTAGAAGATTGACTGATTTTGTTTTTCTACCCATTTCCGTAATGTTTACCTACTGATACTCCCCGTGCACGATAGCATATTGTGGCAAGGACGATGACGTCATAGCCGCGATGCCCAACCAAATGTAACCAAATAATAGTTGTCTATTATGATATTTTGTTTCGCAACGTACAAGCTAGCGACAAATCTGGCATTATCATTTTATTATGTGGTTGACTTTTGTTAAAATTCAACCTTGTTAAAGTAAATTCAACATAAACATTAAAATTTAATTTGATATCAATTTCATAATCTGCAATAATTTATCATTTTAGTCAGATTAATTGTAATCGATTACAAAGTCATTTATTAAGTTGGAACATTGTGATTAAACTTAACATTTTTGATGTATATCAACACTCTCTCTCTCTGCATTCATGTACTTCTTCCAACCGGCAAGTCCATTTTGTCTACTTTTGTAAATTTATAAAAGTATTAAATTCAATCTATTTTCCGCGCATGAGTTTTTATTATAAAAACCCTATTTCGACTGCCGCAACAAACACTATCGAAACTGCAAATCACGCACTTCAAAGGAGAGCAATTCAAAGTTGTAATTCGATGCAAAATATTTTGTATTATTAACTTCAGTAAAAATATATAACATTATTGAAGTATATTATATTCTATTTCTATCTATTTTTATCTGATATTTTGCATCGAATTACAACTTTGAATTGCTCTCCTTTGAAGTACGTGATTTGCAGTTTCGATAGTGTTTGTTGCGGCAGTCGATTTATCCGCTTCTTTTTGTTTTTAGCCCAGTACGCAGTTGATGCAATTACGGAAGTCTGTGCTTGAGCAGGACACGTGCGAAGCTTTTTACACCGGTCCGGGTGCACTCACTGTACTCACTTTACAAGATACCATGATCTGCGCAATGACTGGAGCCTCTTCTTCTTCATGCGCGGTAGTAACTTATTTGTATTACTATTAATGCTCCTCCAAATAGAACTTGGTTGTCACCTAATAGCAGCACTAACATGTGAAGACAGAATTCGACCAATTATTGTTTATAACTTTGAGACGTTTGATGACCAAAAATTTAATAAACCATTAAATATTCATGCTAGTAATTAAATACTCTCCAAAAATATTCTTTTAGATACAAATTTCACAAAAAAAACTTAACAAGAGGAAGAAAAATTACATTATCATTATAATTTACGCTATTTTCAGGGCGACTTAGGCAACCCGTTAGTATGCAACGGTAACCTCAACGGTGTTCTCACTGTCAACGGCCATGACTGCTCAAGCTCGATCGTTCTGCGACCTGAAGTGTATACCCGGGTCTCCAGGTTCACCATATGGATAATCAATACGATCGATCAGACTCCAACGACGACTTCAACGACAATAACGCCTACAACTACACCCGCAACCACACCCGCAACCACACCGGCTACTACACCCGTTCCAGGCGCAGCATCCACTTTCCAACCGGGAGCGGCAGTGTTAGCATTGATCGCTATTGTTCAAATTATAACTACCAATGTTTTTAATTAAGATATTTTAGAGAAATTATATTATTTTTATTTAGAACTTGGTTTTATTTTAATGCCAGTTATGTTAAGTCTACTTTACTAGAGAGTTTCCAATTGAAGGTATAGATATGGCTGTCGTGGATTTGGTTGCTGGCACTAGTTTATTAACATTATCAACTCAGCCAATTTCAACCCATTTCTGATATAGGTTTATCTCAAGCTGTGCCACAACACTCTGTCCTCCGCCTTCCGCATCTAGTATGTTCCAGATACTTTCTTAAGATATTCGATCCATCTATCCGAATGTTCCACACTACGCTTTCCGTTACACGGTCTCCACTCCAGGACTCGTTCACTTCACTGATCCACTGGCTATCGAAGCAGGAACTAGTCTTACTTTGTATCAGAATAGGCTGCGTGGCTACCGAACTCTGAACTTCTAGCTAGTGAACTGACTTTTGTTCTTTTGAATGGCATCTCGAAGTTCAACCTCAGTTTGAGGTTGTCGTCTGCTTAACCGAGCTTGCCTGTGGATGCCTCAATAAATTAAGGCCTCCAACCACCAGCCAGGGCTTAAACAACTTAAAAAATAAGCGACTACACGCTAAGGGCACCCCTGTGGTGTACGGTCCTCGGCTTAGGGCGTCGCTGGGAGAGGGCAGCAAGGGACAGGCTGGTTCGGAATGATTTAGGGACGAATTTAAAACTACAGGCGCAGCGGCGCGGGCTGGCTCGACCAAGAGTCGGGGCGGTGACTTTTGTTCTGGATCGTCGGTGCTTATAAACCCAAGGATATTTACATGTGTGCACAATATGGATACATATTCGTAATAGTCAATAGAATGGTCACTCACGTCAGTTGTAACTGGCGAAAAATATTTTCTAGTGTATGTATAGCATCTATATTTGGCCGAGCTCATGAAGTATACGAGTATCCCATGCGTGCTCAATGGGATTCAAGTGTGGCGATTGAGCAAGCCATAGTATGACGTTGCTGGACGTAGCTGTGGCAAGTGGTTTTGCAACGATTCTGGCAGTGTGTGGACGTGCATTATCATGCATAAGCAGAAATGAAGCGCCAAATTTGGTCCTAAAAGGTATGAATACATCTGATACAATCTTTCAACGTAAATCTATGCATTGAGATTGCCTCTGATCCAAATCAGTTCGGTTTTTCCGCCGATACCCACCCATATAATGATTGTTCCACCACTGTATGCATGGACTTCCTGGCATGACTTTTAATGTTCATGGCGTCCAGGAGTCGCCAAATACCGTGTATTTCTAGTATCTGGCCTCATACCTAAGTGAGATTCATCAGAAAAACACAAAAAATTCCACTCTTCTTCTGCCCAATTTCTGTGTTCACGAACCCATTGTAAACGGGCTCTGCGATTGCGGGGCTCAATAGGTGTTACACGTAGCGGTCTCCGGGAACCGAGGTTGACTTCACGCAAGCGATTTATTATGCTTTGATCGCTTAATAATATACCTGAAGAGCTGTGAATCCTCGTAACCAACATCATCACGTTCCTTGTAAGATTTCGTCGACCAGTAATTTGTATGTAACGATCTTGTCTGCGTGTGGTGATGCAAGCTCGTCGTCCACGTCACTCTTCTACGCTACCAATAAAGTGGTAAGGTGTTCCAAGTCGACTTACTGCACCCTACAAAGTGCCCAGAGCGATTGCCTCAGCACGTTGCCAAGAATCATATTCCAACATTCCTCTGCTCTTGCCATTCCATTCCTCTGATCATTTATTCTCGGCTCAAATGACGTCTTCTCTTCATAATGTTCTTTTGTATTGATTCCACACCAGTATGGAAGAAATTTTATTGATTTGGCGTCAAGCCCGTTGCGGGATTATATAGGAATACAACTTGACAGATGATTTTCATATTTTGAATGAAATTCTAAAATTATTTCGCTTTCAACTGATGAAGTTTACTTAAAAATGTCCATCGAAGTTAAAGAAATATATTAAAAAAAAACAGAATTTAATTACTAGCAAAAAGTGGTTGATCCCTAGACAATTTTGATGGTTGTAGTTTATAATAATGCCTTTTCGTTTTCTTGTCCTCAAATATGTTGGTTTTACTATTAAATATCAGTATGAGTAATAATAATAATTATTCATTTATTTTTCTCCCACAATATTTAAACATTACATGGAAATATTGTTTAGTAATAGGTAATATTAACGTATTCTTCAATATTATGGGAGACTGGTGCCTAAGCTAAGTTAATAACCTGGACACCAGGTCTCCACCCCGAGTAACAATGTCAGGACATAGTAAACCAATACATCTTTAGCTATAAGGACACGTTCGGTGGTATCGTAAGACAACTCCTGCAGCCAATTGGTAAGCTTAGTCTTCAATTTACTTCTGGTGAGAGAATATTGGTAGATTTTATTATAAATTCAAACACTGAGAACGTCGAAGTGGCGGCCCGCGAATGAAGTACGACATTGAGTAGGATTGCTGACTGGATGACCTTTACGTTTCCTTAAAATTTTTTTGTCAAGAGGAAGCAAAGAATGTCTGCGTAGAACAGTACGCAGAATAAACAGTTGGCGTACTGTTAGGACTCTTGCTCGGAGTAGAGCAGGGCAGTTGGATAATCTCTGCGTTTGAACTGCATAACCTTTAGGACTGCCCTTTGTGCTTGTTCAACCTGAATTAGTTGTGTTTTTCCGGTTCCTCCTCATGTCGAAATACAGTAAGTAAGAAGAGAGACACACAGGCTCTGGTACACAAGGAATAGAGTTTCTCGATCAGCTGAGTGTCTGAATTCTTTGAAAATATATATTAATTTCCTGATTCGCGAGCAGAGTGCTTCAGTATGGGGACGCCAGCTCAGGTGCTTATCAGTGACTCCTAGGTATTTGGTACTTGAAACCAGTGATAGGGTTAGGCAAGTGCAAACATTGAGGCTGTGATCCAAAGAGTTCAGGCAAGTGTGGGCTTCGACTATACTGGAACCTATGGGAGTTGTACTCGTGTGAGGGCGGGTGAAGCGAACAACCTTGGATTTCTCAATATTGAGGGTCAACAAATTAGCCGAGAGCCATGTCATCACTCGTTGAATCGACCGCTCCACCCTCAGCCTACAGTTATCCCAGGTATCGTCATATATGATCAGCGCCGTGTCATCTGCATAAGTGAAAATATTACAGTTAAGTATGGATAAATGGCACAAATCATTTATGTAGAGTAAGAAGAGGGTAGGGCCCAATATACTACCCTGTGGCACACCAAAACTAATGCTCCCATCGTCACTGTACAATGAGTCGATTTTGACACACTGCAAACGATTTGTCAAATAGTCTGAGAAGATCTTGAGTGCCACTCCACGGATTCCAATGCCTTCCATTTTTGATATGAGTGTAGGTATAGAAACCGAGTCAAACGCTTTTGACAAGTCAAGAAAGACACCAAAGCATTTAAACCCCTCATCCAACTTACCAACCACCATACTTGTAAGATCCAGATCCGCATCCTCAGTAGAGATTCCCCGTCTAAAACCGTATTGATTGTCTGCTAGTAGCTTATATTTCGCGAGGTATTTGGTAAGACACTTGTTTAGTATTTTTTCGAGTACTTTACATAGGGAACTCAAAACCGAAATTGGCCTATAATTGGTGACATTGGATCTGTCTCCACTCTTGAAGATAGGGTGAACAACAGCCTTTTTGAACGCCCTGCGGAAAGTACCCGACTCGATGCTGCTAGGACAGAACTGGGCTGCTTGTTGACATAATAAAGAGTATTCTATTCTATTCTATTCTATTGGCAGGAATATTGTCATAGCTAGTGGCGCAGTCACTACGTAGGCTGTCAATCACCCCTTTTACTTGTATTTCGTCGACCGGCATAATGAAGAACTTGGTACAAGAGCACTTGGTGACTGCGGAAGAGAGTTATGGTTTATTATACCCTTAATAGCTTTCCATGTGGCATTGGTATTTGTTTTTAGCTTTAAGTACCTAGTTCATTTTTGTCGTACGATCTTTTAAATTTTTTCAGAAGACTATTGAGAAAATTTCGGTATCGGATGTAGGTAGTTTTAAGAATATCGTTATCGGGGGATGATTTCCATTTTTTGTGCAGCCAGTCTCGGTTTCTGAAGCAGCGGACTAAACCTAGGGTCATCCATGGCTTGAGAATCCTACATTTCCTAGGGACTCGAACGGTATAGCTATGTTTTGTAATAACATCTTGTATGGTAGATATATGCAAATCTGCAGCAAGATTAGAGTTTTGTTCATTTAGCACACGACTAAAGTCAGTGCTTTCCAGTGATTCTTTAATGTCTGGAAAGTTATAGCGGAGCACGTCAGCTGGTTGTTTAGCTGCGGACATTTTCTTCATCTCTAGACAAAGGATGACTGGGAGGTGGTCGGTGATATGACTTTCAAGGACTTTTACTGTGGTAAGGCGATTTGATTTTAAAAGTACGTAATCTAGGCAATTGCCTGATCTTCTGGGGAGCACATGAGCAGGCAAAAGTCCTAGAGAGGCACAACACAGGGTGAGAAAATTACTTGAGTGGCGATCGTTACTGTCTGGTTTAATATCGATGTTCATATCGCCAATCAGAGCTGTATTGTTGTAGCGTTTTATTGATTATACTACACTATCGAGGCTTCTATAAAAATGTTCAAGGTCGCTAAAAGAAGGGGATCGATAAACGCAAATGATTGCTGTGTCACCCATTGTACAGATGAGGGCAATTTGAGTCACAGAATGAGGGTTCAAGGTGCAGTTAAATGAGGCGTGCAGTTTAATGAGGTCTTAGTGTAAATCGTCACTCTCGTTCTGCGACTTGTTGTCAGTCGTTGCGGAAAAAGAGTAGCCTTGCAGATAAGGAAGCGGCCCAAAAACCCTTAGCCGACACTCTGTTAATATGATAACGTCAAATTCAATTTTAGTGGTTGTTAGCATCGTGATAAATTGTTCAAAGTTCTTTCTAAGGCTTCTAATATTTATATGAATCATTTTTAAATTATTATTTGGTTGCTTAATAAAGTCTAAACATCGTTCGGGGGGCATAGATGAGAACAGGCTATGGAGAGATCGTCTATTTCATTAGATAATGTATTGTTGTGATTAGCCATTTATTGTTAGATGAATGAGATTCAGCAGCTGGTATTTTTTTCCTTTTTTTGTCTGTGCGTGGACATGTTTCGATACCGAATTATAAACGGGGGAGAGGGACAACGTAATATAATTTTATAATTGGACCTAGTAAAAGGGTGTACAAGGTGTTTCTGGGTGCTAACGTGAGAGAGTGTGTGGGTGTATGGTAGTGGCGTGTGTACTTTGTGAATGCAGTGTATGGACAATAAAAGGTAAACAACAGTAATACAAAAACAACAAGCTAATACAATGAAAGAAGTAAAGAATGCATAAAGAGAGGGTTTAAAATATAATAGGCATAGTCACTGTTGACCCAATAACATAGTGAGACAGTTCTCTGCTTTGATCTGGAGTGGTTTCTCATAAGGGCTCTTACGCAGAAGAATTCGTCCGTTCGAGTACCAACTGGAGTAGTTGTGGATTTTAGCAAACTGGCGAGTCTCATAAAGTAGCTTTTTGACGGTTGGGGGCAAGTGTTCGTCAATGTAGACAGGTTTCCTTTCGCCTGCTATGCCGATAGTCTGAGTGCTAAACTTATCTGGTATGGGGCGCTCTTTGTTGAAAGTTCGAACTTTAGCTGGGAGATCATTTCTTGTGCTGACACGGCAGGATTCGGCAACTATAGGTCTACATAAACCGGGTTTCCCAGGTATGCGGTATACATCTCGAAAAGCGGTAGCCGGGATGTCCATGCCAAGAACGCTCCCCACAGTATTAATAAAAATAAAATGGAAATAAGGTCTTGTGTCTTTTCATTTTCCTTAATCGGAATATTGCGTAGCTCGATAGTTGCTTGACGCGACTGGAAGTGTAGGTCTTGTATTTGCTTTTGTAATCGGCATATATATTCGGAGTTATCACTTTTTTCTTTTTCCAATTTTGATACCTTACTGATGGTATCTTCATGTTGCTTATTTATAAAACTCATGCTACGCTCAATCTCGGAGTTGGTCGTCTGATTGGAGAGGCACTGTTTTTTAAGCTCAGAGACATCGCTGACTAGTTGCGATAATATGGCGTCTTGATCTGCTCTCTAAGATGTTTTAACAGCTGATCGTGTTCAGTCTTCCATTTTGTCAGCATGTCAATAAGCATAGCTTTGAGCTGGCCTAAGTGAGTGGCACATAATTGTTAGTTCCATTGTCAACAAGCAGACTCAAACTCAAAGCATTTATTTGAATTTAACCAATTACTTTTAAATGGCCAAAGAGTTGGTCCGTCACAAAAATAGAGCTTGTTACTCATTCCTGCCGAGAATATTGTGCGGGTTTTACCTATTTACACACGATATCTTAAAAATCATATTAAATCCCTGATAAAAATATTGTTTCATACGCCCCTGCTTAGATAAGATTGTAGGTACCTATATAACGTAGCCAACGTAACGTAGCTTAGATTAGCAATATAAATCAGTCATCTAGTAGTAGTGTGTTCCATAGTGCGACAGTCATCTGATCTTGTTTTTTAATCCTCTATTAGTCTCCGCACCTAAAAAATGAAGAACTTTGTGATTTTATTTGTGATTGCTCTATGTGGTAAGGATTTGATAGAAGTTTTATTATTTTTCCAAAATATATAATAAGATCATGGGATAAGCTGAACAGGTTCCGTCAAAACTGGAACGAGGGTGCGTGAGGTCGCGAAAGATGAAAAGAGAGGAGGGAGGCCTTTTCCCGTGAGTGGGACAGCGTAGCCTATTAAAAACGCATACAAAACAGAACGCAAACGCATTATACGCTGGCTTGACCAAAATAATTTAATGATTAATATACCAAAGACCAATGCAATGCATTTCTATCAACGGACCAGAAGTCTTACATTTACTCTATAATGGACAAAAAGCTGACCAAGTACTAGTTGCAAAATTACTTGGTATTATGATAGATAGTCAATTAACTTGGAAGCCAGAAGCAGAAGTGGTATGCAAAAAACTTAGTTCAGCTGCGTATGTACTCTTTTGCCCTTTCTAAAAAAAGTAAATATGGCTACAAGGTTAATTGCATACCACGGGTTAGTCGCGTTGGTTTTTAGATTCGGCATATTATTTTGGGGAAATTTTAGTCTGAGGGAACAGGTGTTCATGGCTCAAAAACGCTGTATAAGGGATATGTGCAATTTAATAGTAACAGATAGCCGCGTACCTGTATTTAAGTCCCTAAAATGACTTATATTCCCATCACTTTATAGTTTCGAGGTGGCTGTTTCTGTTAAATCAAATATGCATCTTTTTAATAAGGTGTCCGAAAATAGAAACCGGCCAATCAGGAGGAGACAGTATAAAAATTTGCTAATTGTTAGTGGTTCCGATACCGCCCTATTGAAGAAAAGTATTATATGTATGGGTCCAATCAAATTTAACAAAATACCCGATGTAATAAAAAATGAGACATTTCCACTTTTCAAAATGAAATTGACAGATCTATTAATTAATAAATGTTATTACTCAATTGGCGAATTTCTGACCGATAGTAATTTAAATTGATAATATGACATCTCTGTATTCCTGACTTGTGCTAAATCATTTATATTTTTAATTTAACTGGATAGACCTCGAACTTGACGAATTTATAATCCTATTTTATTAAAAACTCGACATTATGTGTTGTATTGCCTATTTCTAATAATGTACTGAATTTCATCTTGACATAGTAAACTTATATTGATTGAATTTAATGTGTTAATAATATATATTAACGAGTCTTCACTACATAGTATAAAACAAAGTCGCTTCCCTCTCTGTCTGTCCCTATATATGCTTAGATCTTTAAAACTACTCAACGGATTTTGATGCAGTTTTTTTTAATAGATAGAGTGATTCAAGGAAGGTTTATATGTATAATACATGCATAATATAGTAGAGAAACACTGATAATTTTAGAGGTTTCTAATGTGATGTCGTAAATAAACACATTTTTTTGCGCTTACATTGTAAACGCTGGCTGAACCCGTCGAGATAGATCAAAATAATGTACTACAGTATTGTACACCTTAAAAAGGTCTACAAAAAAGTCCGCAATGGTATATGTCTATCTCTTAGGGATAACCCACAATAACCATTTTTATCCTATACTTTTTACGAAAAAAAATATCAGTTTTTCTCCATTGCACCCGTGCGAAGCCGGGGCGGGTCGCTAGTTATTATTAAAACTAAAACTGTTTGCATGCCTTAGTTAAGGTAGTTAGTATAGGATCATTTTAAACTTAACATCTGTAACTTGTACCTACTTTCTGTGCAAATACAGAACTTTTCTATTTTTTGCTAAAAAAAAGACTACTAAAAATATTTCAAAGGGATTTTTGTCACCTTTCTTCAGAACGGATCTCACTGTAATAAGTTTGACTTATCACATAATATATCGTATTTATATTAATATTATTATCAATTTAATGAACAGGCACATCAAGCTCTTTAAATGTTGAAAGGACTAACAGAATAATAGGAGGATCGCCTGCAACTGACAACCAGTTTCGCTATATGGTAATTATATATTATTTTCTATGGCCAGGAGGATCAAAACATTAGAACTGTACTAGTTTTTGTTTATTGAGAAGAGAACATTGTACTCATCGTTACGACCAACTTACATATAGTAGTATTGACAGGCCTGTTGGTCTAGTGGTGCCCTGACTGCTATGTGCAAGGTCGTGGGTTCGATTCCCACCTAGGACAAATGTTTGTGTGATGAGCACGATCATTTGTTCTTTGTCTGGGTGTAATATATCTATAATATGTATGTATTTAGAAATATATATATGTATGTTTATCAGTTGTCTAGTACTCATAGCACAAGCTCTGCTTACTTTGGGACTAGATGGCGTTGTGTGAAAGTTGTGGAATATTGTTATTATTTTTAGTATGGGATCAATCCTGAAATCTGGAAGTACTACATATAAGTTCCCGTTACTATAAATACCTAATGTACTTCTGTATAATGAAATAACCCATGTTTACATATTCTTTTAGATTTCCTTGCAACAATTAAGTCAAGTAACCAATTACGCAAGAGGACACAGATGCGGGGGAGCACTGGTTACGCTAAGGCATGCAGTGACATCTGCATCTTGCCTTTACAACAACGTAAATGGGTCAGTATCTAGAGTTAATTTTAGTCATTATTACAAATGCCAAAAAACAGCTAAGTGCGTGTCAGACCAAAATCTAATTCATTGTTCAGAGCTAAAGACGTTTACATTACTTAACACTGTTTTTCAGGATACATACCCTTATTGCCCCGAATGAATACCGAGTGTTTGCTGGTGCAGCGGTTCTTACCAACGACGCTTCTGCCGATCGCCATCGTACTGTGTCAAACTTTACCGTACACCCCAACTACAGCCCGGGTACCCCGTATGTCAATGATATTGCTGTTATTACCGTGAGTAAAATTTTTACTGCATTCATTTTTTTAAATAAGAAAATGATGTGCTCATTTCAGGCAGTCCTCATTACAGGATATACTATTGATAGGTAAATTGAGTTTTCTTTTAAGTCTGTGCATTCTGAAAGCTAGCAACGTCACAAATAGCTCTCCAAACTGAGCCTCAATTCTTTTCTAATCGTCTAAATAAGAAATCACATAATACACGCCATCAACTTAAACATCACAATATTCGCGAAGTTCGGTTTTTAAGCGTGGGAGCTTTGTGGAAGATAATCTTAACATCTTGTCTATTTCAGCTGACAACACCATTCCCAAGTAACACAGTATCAATGGTGCCACTGTCGACTAACGACGCCACCACAATGCAAGGGCCAATTTGCACGTCGTCCGGTTGGGGATCCCAAAACAACACAAATGCTGTAAGTATCATTACTCATGTTAAAAACCATTATTAGCTCTGGGCCCGGCAATTGATCTACTTTAGCCGGAACAATATGTTTGTTTTTCTTTCCATTTCCGTAATGTTTACCGACTGTGCACGATAGCATGTGACAAGCACGATGACGTCACAGTCGCGATGTGAGGCTAAATGAACCCAAATAATTGTTGTGTATTGTTTCGTACCACGAAAGCTAGGGACAAATCTGACACCTATGTGCCTATCATTGTAACTATAAAAGGACACCTACATGGAATGCGATTCCCCAATGGAATCGCATTCCACGTAGGTGTAATTTTTTACGAGGTTGATTTTTGTTAAAATTCAACCCTATTAATCCGCTTCCTTTTGTTTTTAGCCCAGTACGCAGTTGATGTACTTACAGAAGACAGCGTTAGAGCAGGCCGTTTGCCAAGCTTATTTCACAGGTGTGGGTGCCATAGGCGAAACTACACTCACTTTACAAGATACCATGATCTGCGCATTAGCAACAACACCTTCTTCTTCATGCTTGGTAATAACTTATTTGTATTACTATTATTGCTCCTCCAAATAGAACGTGGTTTGCACCTAATAGCAGTACTAACGTGTGACGCAATTCGACAAACTATTTTTAACATAACTTTGAGACGTTCCGTGTCCAAATATTTATTATACCATTAAATATCCATGTTAGTAATTAAATACTCTCCAAAAATATTCTTTTAGAGACAAATTTCACAAAAAAAAAGCTTAACAAGAGGAAGAGAGATTACATTATCATTATATTTTACGTTATTTTCAGGGCGACTCAGGCAACCCGTTAGTATGCAACGGTAACCTCAACGGTATTCTCACTTTCAACGGCCACGCCTGCTCAAGCTTGAACGATCTGCGACCTGAAGTGTATACCCGGGTCTCCAGGTTTGCCACATGGATAAATAATACCACGGCAGGAGCATCCACTTTCCAAGCTGGGAGTGCAGTGTTAGTAGTGGTCGCTATTGTTCAAATTATAGCCACTAATGTTTTTAATTAAGATATTTTAGAATTTTAGAGAAATTAAATTATTTTTATTCATAACTGTTTTTTTAATTACTAGAAATTGAAGGTATAGACATGGCAGTCACTGATTTGGTCGCTGACAGTAGTTTATTGACATTATAAACTGAGCCAATTTGAACCCTCTGCTGATATAGTTTTATCTCAAGCTGTCCCTGTCCTCCAACTTCCACGTTTAGTATGTACCAGCTACTTTTTTAAGGTCCATCTAGCTGAACGTTCCACACTTGCCGATACATGGCCTCCATTCCAAGACTCATTCACTTCACCGTTCCAATGGCCGTGAAGCTGCGGCTGAAGTGGCAGTGGGGTGGCCATGTTTGTCTAAGCACCACACTGTCCTTCGAAAAACATGGTCGGCCTACTAGCTCACTTAGGTACTCTGCAAGGTATGTCAGTAAGTCCGGTTCTTTTCCGGATAATTTTATTTCTGATCTTATCTTGCAGCAGTGGTTGCCATTATAAAACTACCGCGGGTGGTAGTGATTTTATTAAGAGAAGCTCGCCCACTCATTCTAAGTGAGTGAGCGAGCGGGAGCAAAGCAAGTAAAGAAAGTCTTCAGGGGAGTTATTATACGTACTCTACAAAGGAAAAAAAACGTATGTGGTAGAGGGGAACTAATACGCCTCGCTTTGCTTATGCTTTGGTGTCACAATCAACGGAGATGACTAAAGGCCGTCTCTGCACGTTATTTCTAGGGTCCAAAGCTCCGGCTCACCTACCGGCTATTTTCCAAAGTTCCAGCTTATCCCAAAATTCTGTACCTAGTTTACCTGCGTGGCCACGTAAAGCCATCTACGGGTCTTTTTTTTTGGGTGGGATATTATCAAATAACTTCTCCCGGTCTGGGCGGAGCGGGAGGACGTGTTAGACTTTTACTGACTAAAACTCAGCCGTGTTCCTTCAGTTGTCTGTGCCAGGGGTCACGGTAACTCTTTCGAACAGCCCGCGACCCTAGCAGGCATCGGTCCTTTTTTTTTTTTTTTTCCTGCGAAGAAAATGCCTAACGCATACCACGCCGTTCGGGGAGACGACGTGGTTATGTGGGTCTCGCACCCACTAAAAACTCCGCCTGTGCACCTACTTTCGCCTTGATGGGTGGGCCGCGAGAACTACTACGTATGACATTCGCGACCTATCCAGCGTGGCCCACTTCTGGGCTACCTCTTCTTAGCCCGCCTCCGGGCTCCATCTTTCTTCGGCGATGTCCGGGTGCACTGGAACATCACCACAACTCCAGGGGACCGTGCAGTGTGGACGATAGAGTTCCCCAATCTATCATCCGATGGCCTCCCTTATGGCGGCATCAAGTCCGCATTTCGCCGCCTACGCCGTCCTGCCCTCCTGCGGCGAATCGGGTCAGCGAGAGAGTCTGCCTCCCTGACCCGCTCCGCCGCTTCCTTCTGCGAGATTACGTCCTCGCAAAAAGACGCAACCGCCTCCCATGCCCTTTCACTGCCGACCATAGCCCTTACAACGGCCGACAACGACAGGTCTTCCCCAATTTCAATCGCCAGAACACGGCGCTGCGCCTCCCAGGCAGGGCACTGCTCGAGAGTTTGCAGGGCCGTATCCTGGCTACAACCGCATTGGTGACACACGGGAGTCACCTCCCATCTTGCCACTGTGTGCAGGTATTTCCCAAAACAGCCATGCCCCGACAATACCTGCACTAAACGGAAGGACAACGTCCCGTGTCGAGCAGGCATCGGTCCTAGCGGACCCTGTAAGTTAGTGCTGACATCTCTTTGAGTCTCTACGGGACTGGCGAGACCATAGACCGCTGCAGACACAAGGGAAGTAGACGGTCGTTGCCGTCACCATGTCGGGCGTCTGCAGCGTGGCACACCCGCAACGGTCTTCCTCACACCAACTTGAGCCAGTCGAGTTCTGCGCTACTACCAATGGTGTAAAACTGAATAGTGGACCATAAACCTTCTTTTATGCAATATATTTTTATGTTGACTACTTTACGTGGTCTTATTTATCTCCATCACATAAACTTTATCCGTCTAAAAGTATTCATAGGGGTGGCGCATTATTCTAATTCTCTTATGTCACCACAAGATTAAATTAATGGCTACTCGAGCTAGACATATGTAAACGGGTAATACGCGCGGGAAGTATGCCGAGCTTTCTAAATTACCGGCAACATCATCATCATCAACTTATAGAAGTCTGATGATGGAAATAAGGCTTCCCTAATTGCACGCCGTTCATATAAATTTTTGTATGTAACATATTTTATATCATTAGAAGCCAGATTTTAATTGATTGAATAGGTAAATGGGCTGTATTAAAAGAATCCAAGATTGCAGTTGCGAATATTTTAATTTTTTCTATCATGGGTATCGTTTTCGTGGTTTTCGAGGGCGCTGAAGCCGATACTGAGGTAAAAATTAAAACCCAAGATAGCGGCTGCAAAATTTTATAATTTTTCGATATTTGTGTCGTTTTTATGGTTTTCGAGGATACCGAAGCCGATAGTGTGGTCAAAATGAAAATCCAAGATGGCGGCTGCGAAAGTTTTCAAAGTTTTTGTCATGGGTCTCGATTTCATGGTTTACGAAGGTGCTGAAGCCGATAGTGTAGTAAAAAATGAAAATCCAAGATGGCGGCCGAAATATTTTCAAATTTTTCGTCATTGGCGTCGTTTTTATGGTTTTCGAGGAGCTGAAGCCGAAAGTGAGGTGAAAATGAAAATCCAAGATAGTGGCTACAAAAAATTTCTGTTATTATGGGTGTTGTTTTTATGGCTTTCGAGGGTGATGACGCTGATAGTGAGGTGTAAACAAAACTCCAAGACGGCGGCTGCAAAAATTTTCAAATTTTTCGTCATCGGTGTCGATTTCATGGTTTTCGAATGTGCTGAAACCTATAGTGAAGTAAAAATGAAAATCCGAGATGGCGGCTGAAATTTTTTTAAGTTTTTCGTCATTGTTGTCGTTTTTATGGTTTTCAAGGATGCTGAAGCCGATAGTAAGGTCAAAATGAATATGTAAAAATTTTAAAATTTTTCGTCATTTTGATATCTTCGTAGCTGCTACGAGGATCTTGGATTTTCATTATAAACTTCGTTCCTGTCGGGGGTCCCTCGACCCCCACGCGGCTTTTTTTTATTCTTAGAACATTATTCTGCAATGATTT
Organism: Eremobia ochroleuca; assembly: GCA_949629135.1. Classification (NCBI taxonomy): domain Eukaryota; kingdom Metazoa; phylum Arthropoda; class Insecta; order Lepidoptera; family Noctuidae; genus Eremobia; species Eremobia ochroleuca. The sequence continues at coordinate 8,623,632 of OX451389.1, forward strand.
TCGATACTCGCATGATACTGGCTTTCTATTTGTTTATTTCATTCGACAATATATAAGTACTTACCCACAGTTTACCTTACCTATCTTACTATTTTTATATTCTTGCTCACTAAAAATAAAATAGATTAGATTATCTAGTTTTATGTTAGTAAGTTTTATCTAATCATAATCATCAAATTCTACTTAGATAAGGCTTGCACGTCGTAGGTATCTACTTGTTGCGCACGATTAAGTACTTACGATCAGGCAGGAAGTAAAATAATCTAGTGATACAATTTTATCATTTTGATAATATTAAATTAATATTTATTTTTGATTTATTCTTTTTTTGGTATTTTAATGATTTTGGTGATATTTATTAACTTCATAGTGATATTTATTTTAGAAGTATGTATGTATCTTTGTATGTAGGTGTGTGTGTTTATTTGTATATATGTATGTAAGTACATTCTCATAGTATTTGTTTAGTTTCATTAACGATTTTATGAATTTTTTTGTCACCTTTACTCTTTCACACGCTGTCTACATCTCTCTATCTAATGTCCTATCGCAGGTATGCTGGAAGAGATTTCTTATGAAATACGCATTTGTGTACCTATTTTTCTGTTCTGTTTTTCTTGTCTGTTTATGTATGTGTGTACATAAATGGTAAAATAAATAAATAAAAAAAAATTGACATGGAGATCCCATGTCAATTTTTTTTTATTTATTTATTTTTAAATTTGTACCAATATGATTTAATATCTCTTAGTTAAAAAAAATCTTAATTTATGACATTGGCGGTTATAATTTGAGCTATAGCGATCACTGCTAGCACTGCTATTCCTGGTTGGAAAGTGGATGCTGCGCCTGGAGTGGGTGCGGGCGCCAACCCGGTTGTATTATATATCCATGCGCTGAAGCTGGAGATCCGGGTATACACTTCTGGGTCTGCAGAGACTGTGCAGTTTTTGTGTAGATTTAGAATGCCATTTAAATAACCACTGCATACTAACGGGTTGCCTAAGTCGCCCTGGAAATAAAGTAAATAATATTGTATTTTTGTTGGTCATGTTTCGTCTGTTTAGATTATCGTAGGTACGTAAAGAACAACTTTTGGGGTGTATATTTGGTTCTTATGCCAAGGCATCATACTGAGAGCCATATACTGGGTGTCCGAAAAGTCATGGATTACCTTTTACCTGCTGATGGGCCACATTGGGATCTACCAATAAAATTACCATACTAAAAGTCTTATGGTTTCCGAGTTTTTTGATGTTTAGTAAAATTTTGGAAAATCTCTATCTTTGATCAGTTTTTTCCATGCCATTTCTACGAATGAAAACTTTTTCGAGTACAAGTTTTTTTAAATTTTCATTTTGAATTATCCTACTATCGATTGAATATAAGAAAGTTACAGATATCATCTTTAAAATACCTAAAATTTAGGATCAAACTTAAAAATTTCACCAAAAAAAATTTTACCTTATTTTTGATCGGCCCTGGTGAAAAAAAAAATTGTTGGTAGGTCATTTTTTTTTTTATTGGTAGATCCCAATGTGGCCCATCAGCCGGTAAAAGGTAATCCATGACTTTCCGGACACCCTGTACTTTTAAAAGGGTTGCAACGTCGCACCACTTTTAGTGCTGATCAGGTGACAGCCAATTTATTTTTATTCTCCCGACCGAATTTCAAGATATTATAGTATACATGCACACAGATTAATAGTGCACTTTGCACCTGTGTTAACACACGAACTGCCTTACTCCCATAGACCCTGAACCTGAACCTGACCCTGACTCACATAGTCCGATTGCACGGCAATCCGACACGAACGAGGTGATATCAGTCTCAACACCAACAGGCTTAACGTGTTTTCCGAGTCATGGTGACCCCCCACCAACTTTCAAACTTCGGTCTGCTACTGAGAAATTACATGAATACAATACAGTTATTACCGTGCATCCTGAAAACGGCGTCTGTTGAATACCCGACGAGCAAATCATGCTGTCTACTATATTAAGGCGACCGTAGTAATGTGCACGGCAAGCGCCCTGGTCAGACACATGTTGTGATATATGCATCAACTGCACACTGGCCTGTAACGAAAAAACGAATGGATGATAAGGCACGTTTGTACAGTTGACCCCGCAACTACTTTACCACCATAAGGTTGAATGTCAAATTGCACGTCATAACTCGACAAGAGGGTTTAAGCTTATGCGAATTCTGTTCAAAATCTTTGTAGAAATACAAAACGCCACGAAAGCGATTGCCTCTTGGCAAGGACCTCCGGTCTATTTGCCTGTGTTAGAAAGATGTTTCAACCTTCGTGAAATTTCACTTTGTAATTGTTGTCAAAAATGGTGAAGTACCACAGGTCGACTATACAAAGATATAAAATATGCTAGTCATACTCACGACGACGCTTAAGAGGAGAAATATTTTTCGATTTTCCATTTTCAACTTTAAACTTTTACTTTTGGTATTTAATATAATATAACTTACAGTAGCTGTAGCATTTTGGGCTCCCCAACCAGAAACATAACAAGGAGTTGAGTTGGTAACGCCAGCTTCCGTTCTTGGCAGTGCCACTGGTATACTTGTGGTCGATGAGAATGCAGAAGTGAGCTGAAAAAGATGACCGCTTCATAATATCTCCATGTCAGGTAAAAGTGCGCACATACTTACAACTACTTAGGGCGAATTTCACCAAACTTTCATAACTAGAATAAGTCTTATTCTGCGACTTAATTTTGAATTCTTGACAGTGTTTCCATAGGTACAGACGCCAGTAAATCAAGCTAACCGAAACTGTCCAATTTTCTCAATCAACTTTGAACCTTAAACTGTGGCGATTAAGTTGATTAAAGAAATTTTACAGATTGTCAGATAACAATTTTATTCCACGGATAAAAGATATATCTGGCTTTGGTATAATCAGCCCTAAGATGAAATAATATTATTTTTGCAGTAAGAGGCGCCAGGCATAAATAAATAATAAATAAAATTTATTTAATAAAAACGTTTACAAGTAAAGTACATTTAGCCAACAGTAGTAAATTCCTTATACATTTATAGTGCCTAATAATAATAAATAGGACTTGGTCGCTGCATTACACACAAGTCTTCTTCTTACCCTGTGTCCTAATATAAGCGCAAATACACGATCGTCGCGTTGATTTGCCACTTATTTGCTCGGAAACTCCGAACACACCCTCTGTCGTTGCATTCAGCTTCGCCGAAAAAAATAATTGCGATGAAATAGGCTACTGGATGTTTCCCGAAATAACAAAATGAATATTAAACTCAGATATTATTTGAATCATAATACTTAAAGTGTACATTAAGTATAATCACGTTATAGGTACTGTCTTCTTGGTGTGACGTTTTTTTTTTGTCATAATTTTTTTTTGTTGCTATAGGGTCGTGCTCTTGACCTCAATAACGCCTGATAGAAAGCGATGGATGAGGTCTATGATGGAAAGAGCATGCCCAGAAGATGCCTATAAATTAACGATAAAGTATAAACAAATATTACTCACGAAGATAACAGCGATATTATTCACAAATGGGGTACTAGTAAAATACTGGGGGTGTGGGGTGATTCGGTCTATAGACCGAGAGTGATGGGTAGAGACGTCGCCGGTAAGACTAACTGCACCAGAAAACACCCTGAATTGTGCCGGGTTGATTGGCATGAAGACCCTGCGGAACAGTTTTAAAGTTAACGTATTGTGCTCTGTAAAATAAACTGAGAAGTGATTTTACAAAAGGCCTTAATTCCATTTCCCTACTGATTGGAGAATCAAAAATCAATCGCATAGTCAAGGCAAAGGCAAACGATGAAGATATCCCATTTCCCCTGTAGTAAAAGGTGCATTCATATCGAAGGTCATTTAAACCTGTATAATTCCAGTTACTCCATAGGAATATTATGGCAACTTTGGGACGATAGACAAATTCAAATAAAAAAAAAATAAAAAAAAAAACTCCTCAAATAGAGTTCAGTTAGAGGCTTCAGCGTCATCCACATACATCTTTGTTACAAAAGGTTCACAAACTACAGTAGCTAGGTTTGACCACTGACCCATTGACTTCGACGAAATTACAAGATGCAGCTGTCACTGCGTGCTGTAAGGTAACCAACGCTCCCCCGCATCGGTGTCCTCTTTTGTAATTTTGTATTTCACTTGTGTTTTGCAACGACACCTAAAACAATATCAACACGTTTATTTTATTTCACTGGTGTGTGCGCAGTGATTACGGTGCATTTTGATCTGCAACATTTTTTGCGTTTACTTAATGACAGATTTTTCTATCTAAGAAAAATTTTTTTTTTTGTACAGAAAATAACGCAGTCTAATTTATTTTATTAATCAGTACAGTAGATATCTAAAATCTATAATGACGACTGAAAAATCCATTCTTATTAAGACAAGTATTAAGCTGACGTTTATCATTAGAGCGTTTATTTAAAAACGTTGAGTAAAGTTAAAAGATGTTTAAAATTTGTGGTTAAGCAGTCGTTCGTCTTTGCCTACGTAACTTTAAGACACGTTTATAAATAAATTAACCCTAAATTACACTAAACCTGGACCAACGTTTATAAATTGGTATGGATTTTTCCCGGCTGTACTAAAAATATATATTTACCATATATGGGAACTGGGTTACGTTTGCAGGCGTCCCTTGTAATATTCTGTTTGCCCCTTCAGATATTAAAGAGTTTGCACGTGTGCCTGTTCATCAAAACAACAAAAATAAGTATACATAAATTGGTACAATAAAGGTCAGCTTAGAGGAAACGAGAATTTGCTCGTTTAAAGAAGAAGAAAAAGAAGAAGAAGGCAAACGCCAGCTCTTGTTTCACGGGAAGTGTCAACCAGCAGTTTCGAGAAAAGAAGAGAATTGAGAAGACTGGAGATAGACTATGCAAATGGACATTCTATCCCCAGTCTTCCCAATTCTCTTTTACCTCGGCTCGAGCCTAAGCATTGCCATACGATTTGATAATGCCGCCAGTTTCTTGAGTACATTACTCGTACCAGTCGACAGAGATGTGGATCAATGTTTCGACGCTTTATTTTAGTTTGTGAATAGTTTTAGTTGTTATTTTAATTCTAAATTAAAACGTATCAACTAAATACATAAATCTTGTATTCTCTTGCTCTAGTTCTATATTCGTTTGGTCTAATTCCACTTTCAGGTAAAGCCGCACTTGTGCAATAATGTATATGTGTATGTCATTACTTGAATACGATGATACGACGCGTCTCGGCCGTTTTGCGTGGATGTGACTCATATTTTCCGTCTATTTCGGTTTAAAGACATTTATTTTTCTCAAAGAATATATACACAAAAGACATAGTACAGCCCACAAAAGCACAATTAAATGATAACAAATTACATGACTACAATAAAAACAAGGTGCCAATATAAAAAAAAAAACATACTTATAAAGAAATATAGTGACGCTATGATATACTTCAAATCACATAACTAATATACAATATTATGCGGCGTGAGTCTCAAGGTTGCACCAAATGGGAGTCCAGCCCAGCATTTTTGACGCCAGCACATCAAGCTACTACAATCTGTCAAATTTCGTTAATAGATATTCAATTTTATCGCTAAAGCATGAGGTTCAAAGTTGATTGGGAAAATTTGACAGTTTCGGGTAGCTTGATGTGCAGGCGTCTGTACATAGTGCCCGCACTTATGAATGTGACGACACAGTAAAAAAAAACATGTGTGCAGTTCACACGCAATAGAAGTGAAACCTTCTAAAATGTTATTAGGTTTCTGCTTGAAGGCGCCCAGAGCAGTACCGACAATCTACAAAGACTTACGAATATTCCCCAACGTGTGAAGATGGGATAGGGTACGGACAGCGCACAAAGAGGAGATCACAAATATAACAAACACTTTATAATGCCTTCTATCTCATTCTCTCACACGTTAAAACCTATAGATGCATGTGTTTATATCATTTATTGTCGCTTTTTCGTTTCATTGAGTTTTAAATCACAAGGATGCTAAAGAAGGTTTCACTTCAAAAAAAAAATTGAAATCCTTACCACACAAGGCAACCACAAATAAAAACATAAACTTGTCCATCTTTTCAATATGCAAACAACGAAAAACAAAAAAATATATATATTGTAGCACAAAATAACGTAACACACTGCAAAATAGTTAGCCGAGTTCTGTTACATACCTAGCTTTAACATTATAATGTACTTACCAATAACAATAATCTAATCTCATTTAGAAACGGACAAAACGTTATCATTTTTCCGCTATTTTACGAACTAGATATTCACGGCGTAGAAAATTGTTGTCCACGCTTTTAAAAGATGTGTGGTATACAGTAGGCACCAAGTATGTACGAGGCATTTTGATAGGTTTAAAATACTGTTCTGTATCTGAAATTATTGTATGTAAAGATAACTGAAAAAATAAAACGATGTCTCTAAATAGCACACTTTTTCAGAAAAAAAAAGAAAATTTAATATTTATGTGTAACGGAATCCTCGTTGCGTGAGTCCGACTCGCTTTTGACCGGTTTTTTAAATTACTGTACAGTACTGAACTTACTACTGACTGTTCGATAAAGTATAAATTCTATCTTTTTGTCTCATTGGTCTTGTAATCGCTAGCGTTAATGCTGAGCGTTAGGTTCCATTTCCAGTTCGAGTAAACTGTTATTTGGTTTTTTTTTTATCAGGAGTATCTCAGTAGCTGCCCGGAGTCTGGACTTATGCCCGGCTGATGGCAATAGTTCCCCCTGTTACGTATGACTTAAAAACTTATCTGGCAAAATGTGGGTATTAGCGGTAGGTACACTTCTGGCTAACCCTTCAGGATTACAGGCATGATGTTATGTTTATCTATCTACCTATAATTAAAAGTTGTGATAGGAGTTGCACACAAAGTGGCGCTGAGTAGATTCCTAAGGTAGAGCAACAATATGGACATTTACAAACGTCATTTTTTAAAATACTTCCTAATTATATATCGTTAATCGGCTGAGGCGATAACACTAAAACTTTAAAACTATGCATGGAAACAACATTACTACTAATAAAGCAGAAGACTTTGTTTGTTTGTACGTGCCAATCTCTGCGTTGTGTGCATTACGTGCGTACGAGTATGCATTTGATAGCGCAATTCTCGAGGCAGGCTATAGGTTTATTTATCTAGGAACCTAGGCCATCACGCTAGGAACCTTAGAAGCCGAGCAAATACGTAAAGAGTCAGAATGAACGTTAAACGAATTCGAAGTATGAGGTTGCGATGCGATAGGATGGATCGGGGAAACAAGAAATTTCACGCCGGGGAAGTCCCGGCAGAAGCTAGTTATAATAATTATGTGTCTCGTTATCATCAACCATATTTTAATTACTGTGACCGTAGTATGGGTAGTGTTGGTTATTTTGCAATAGAAAAACGGTTTACAGTTCAAGTCTGATTATAATTTTACGAACAGTTTAATCACACTAGCGAATCACACACTGTAGTTATACAACTCAACGATACGGAATGATAGACAGTTTCTGAGCACATGTTGTCTGTAAGATGTCCAATGTTCAAGTTTTTTGAGCCGCTCCACGTCACTGCTCGCTCTACTCAACCCGACCCAAGAACTCAGGCTATACTCTGTCCAGCGCCACCAGATGACGCTGACGTTCCGATCAGTCAAACGAATGACGTATTTCCGACATAAATACTGCCGTCATACGGAGAAAAGCCATAACTAACATTTTTATCAAAAAAGACTTAAATATAGGCTCGGACTTGCCAAGAAATTGTCTACCATTCTATTCAGGTTATAAATCTGCAATTCGTTTATAGCCAATGTTACAAATATTAAAAAAAAAAAAACATAACTGAAGGGCCAGGGGAAAAAGGATGAATGTCAATCCGACAAAATTTTAATAGACGTAATTTAAGATTACAAGACTGTCACTGCCTAGTTGTGAGCCATTTTGAAATGTTTATTTGATACAAACGGTTGCATTACTTTATAGTTATCCATAAAAAAGGTGAAAACGAATGTTTTGCATCTTGCAAAACATTAGTTTGTATTTTTGTAAAAACTGGACTAACCCCAAAACAGAATTGACAAGAAAGGGGAATGACATATGACATTACCCCTTCTTGCCCTGTAATATTACAAATAATGTATTAATGTTTATTCCAATTATTATATATTTTAAAACTTTATAACCTTACAGTATCTCGCGACGTGGATTATTAATGCTTTGTACGGTTTCTACATACGATTCTACGTAAAATTTTCCTTGATGGCATTAGAAACTCAAATTCATAAAAAAAAAGGTGAAATTCATCCGTTTTCCCCTGACCCCTTCAACTTAGCCCCGAAAACGTTGCTCTCTAAAACGAAAAGCCATTATTTCCACGGCTAAGACCTTTCTTATTAGAAAAGCCAGTTTGCATACTTGAAAAGCCGTAACTTTATTTTAGGTTATTTCATATTATCACATTTATCGATCACGATTTCTATATCCTAAAGTCATTGCGCAATGCGCGAACATTACGAAATAGGAAACTATCGTAAAAATCGAAAATAACTAAATTTAATTTGGTTATAACGTATTTTCAAACAAGAAAGTGTCATCTATAAAAAACCATGTTTACGATTTGTTTACCTTTATTTATTTACATAAAACAGTGAAGTGTAAGTCTTATGAAAATACTTTCCTGTCGCCTAAAGGCGTATATTCAATTCAGGCCTTACTATTTCAAAATAATACAATAATATATTTTAGATTGAAACGGTGTTATTTATAATTGTACAGACGCCAGCACTTCAAGCTACCTGAAGCTGTCAAATTTTGCTAATCAACGTTGTACCTTATACTTTAGCGAAAAATCTATTAAAGAAATTTGACAGATTGTAGTAGCTTGATGTGCTGGCGTATTTACAAAGAAAATCCCTAACTATGAATTTAGGACTTTTCTACTTAGGGATTGCATAATATAATTATTAATTTAAAAAAAATACTTTCAAAAATGAAAGAAAATCAAATTTAAAAAATAATCTATTCAATAATTAATTATTTTTATATTCAACGAATTATCATAAAAGTTAAATCAAGTGAAGTCCATCGACAGTGTTTGTGTTTTTGCTTGAGTGTTTATCTGAAGTGTAGGTTAAAACAGGTATATTTTTAATAAATGACAGTCTTCTCTGAATCTGTATGACGGCAGTATATTTAACGTTATTAGGTAAAAAATAAGTATTATAGTAATAAGTATATAACTACATTAAATAATATAATTGTTTGTGTACTAACTACATATATTTTTTTAAAGTCAGTTACTATATTTTTGATCACAATTTTTTATAGGTTCGTACAGAAATCGTTATTTGATAAAAAGTTATTTAATAAGATAAAAATATAGATAGTAGGTACTAATTACCTATATCTGAATGACAAATCTGACATTTGCAACATAGCTCAATAAACAATATGTGTAGATACAGGTAACATTATTATTTTTGATAATAAAGTTATTTGAGCTCGTTTTAACCTTTGTGAATACACATAAAAAATGGACAAGTTTTTGTATCTCTCAGCGATTGTTTTTTCTGGTAAGCCTTTTAGATAATAATTATTTTATTTCTACCTACCTATCTTCAATGATGTCTATCAATTTTTTCGAGGCCGCTTGTAGTACACTACACGGAATTTTACTGACCGGTCTGGCTGTAAAATTTGGCATACATCCGTCGAATCATCATAATAGTGACATTTGCTTAAAAATCGAACCGCCGCCGCCACCGCCGCCGCCGCCGCCGCCAGACCGACCCCGACTCCTAAACAAAAAGATGGTCACGCTCATGTCATTCATTTGTTCGGAAAATCGAAAGGCCTTCCGAACAAATAAGGGGAACTAGAACACGTGTTCGCGTCAACAGAGGGCACTGTCGACGCGAACATGCATTCGGGTTCGCTGAACAAAAAAACGCGACGATCGCGTTGGTTAGACCGCGGCCTCGAAAACGACTGTCGCGCAAGTAGGTGACTGTCGCACAGTACGCGATCGTGGCGCTCTTTTATAAATATGAATATGACATAATCACGTGACCAGTCAAGTCGCGTGTGTACGTTGTTATTCAGGTAAACGTTCACGTAATCGCGCGACAGTCGCTTTCGTTTAAGATGCAGAGTTAAGGCTCGTACAAAAAGGCGCGACGCGACGGCGCGACGCGATTCTGCGATATGTATCCGTAGAACAATAATTTCTATGGAAACGCGCACGACAATTCACACAGGGACGACCTGTCGCGCTGAAACATGGTTACGCCGCGACTCCTATAGGAACATTTTGTATAGCGACGCGGTGATATCGCGGCGATATTCGCACAGCGGCCGCGATTCGCGTCGCTCTAGTGTGAAAGGTGTTGCGGCGATAATATCGCAGAATCGCCCCGCGCCACGTAGCGCGACAAGTCGCGCCAGTCTGCACGAGCCTTTAAAGTTCCGTGTAGTTTAAGTGAACCTCTTCGGTTCACTTCATAATTGATTGAAGGATCTAATACCGATCACTCTCCATCAATAATCCTTTGCACAGCGGGCTTATAAAACATAATTTTTGACCTACAAAATACATAGTCATGTATAGTAAATTATTAGGCGCCCCAAGTAGCGCCCCGACACAGTACCATCTTATTTTTCTTGCATAACTTTCTTGACACAATTATTATTATTTTGATTAACAGCCACATGCACAAGCTCTTTATATGCTGAAGGGCAAAACAGAATACTTAATGGATCACCTGCCAAGGAAAACCAGTTCCCATATATGGTAATTATTATTATTTTGTATACCATGTTTGGTAAGAGATGCCAATCTCTAAAGTTCGGTTAAACAAAAAGGAGCGAGTGTACATTACAGCCCCTCTCCACTTAAGGTGAACATAAGTTAGCTACATGTATACTGAAAAGTAGTGAAACAATATGCTATGTTGATGATCTTTCAGATTTCGTTGCAACGATTAAGTCAAATACACAGTGTCACTAGAGGACACAGATGCGGGGGATCGTTAGTTACGTTACAGCATGCAGTGACAGCTGCATCTTGCACTGTCGAGTTCGTCAGCCGACAAACGAATGACGTTGAGTGGTAATTATATTGGTCAATATTATAATAATTACGTTGGCAAGTAGAAATTTTCAGAATTATCTAGAATTTTTTTATTTGTTCATTGAATGTTCCAATGAATGAATTGAAATTTCCTTTGACGAAAGTATAAAAACGGACGACATTTCCTGCCACGTTTCATAACGCTTCCAACATCGAAGGCAACACATCAAAATAATGGATCCTTCAAGATAACTAATCAAACTGTTGTTACTTCACGAATACTAATTGGGACATTCAGCAGCGAAAGCGGCAAGAAACATTTATATAAATCGATGGGAGATTCTACGGTCACTTAAATTGGTTTCATAAATTCGACATGGGAGAGTACACTTTAAAAGATTCACCTCACCCCAGCCCTGTAGTTCAGACTGACATGGAATAGAATAGAATAGAATACTCTTTATTATGTACACCATATAAGTTTCAGACATAAATATAGAAATTTTACAAAGGGTCACAAAGGGTAACTTATCGAAAGTGATCCCCGTTTATCGACACGAGCAGTAGCAGAAGAACTCGGCTGTTCTCATACCACCATACAAAATCACGTTGATGAAAAATACTTTGTTATCATCATAATAAATATAAAGGTTTTCTTGGATATAAATGTGAAAAATTCAACTTGTTTTATAAAGAATAAGGAGTTCCAAGAGCTTTTGCAAATGAATGAGTAGATACTTGACGTGAGGCGCAAGTCAGCTACACTACCAATATTTTATCTAGTTAGTCTTTACATCTACGTGTAAAGACTATCTAGATAATCGCATATGCTGAATTTCCGTCGCTGAACATTGGCGCAATAAATATTTAATTATGTACGCTCCGACATAGCCGGCTTCTATGGCACATCTAAACAAAATACAAAGAAGACGTTGCATTGTCGCAGGGCTGCCCGTCAGAACTTTACGCTTACGTAAAAGAGCGACATAATTTCGGCCCAGCAGTGCGATTCTGTAACCATCTCATCGTGAAAACTTAGGTGAAGTGAGCGTGGAGTGAGCTGTCAGTGTCATCTTACCTGATACTAGGGATTGACCAAGAATATCTTTTACAATCATAATCGAGATTTTAATAATATTGTTTATGCAAATTCTATTGATCAATTTATATAATTTCAAAGCTAGTAGGTATTTTAACTGTCAAAACATTACTATTTGTGGGGCTTTAATCTGAGAAAAAAAAGATTAGTCCTTATATTATAAGGACTAATATAGGAACAAAGAAAACAAAAAACAAAATTGATATTCTGACTAAGTTTGTGTTTTGCTATTTTATTTTAAGCCCCCACAAAATAGTAATGTTTTGACAACTAAAATAGCAGTTTTGAAATTATATAAACTTACCAATAGAATTAGCATAAAAAATATTATTAAAATCTCGATTATGATTGTAAATTTTTGCTTAGTCAATCCCTAGCATCAGTGGGATGACACTGACAGCTCACTCCACGCAAGTTTACACGGTGAGATTTTTACAGAATCGCCGTACAGCTACAGCGTTCGTTCAGCGTCGCGTATGCTGGTTGCCAAGAATCGAGATGAACGGCGGCGGCGCTTAGAGAGGCCTATGTCCAGCAAATCAAATCAAATCAAATCAAAAGTCATTTATTCAAACTAGCCTGAGAATCAGCACTTTTCGAACGTCAAAATTACAAAAGACAGTCCCCCAAAACGCCCGCCCTTCACCACTTCCTAGTGCTTTCGCTGGGAAGAAGAAGTGGCGCAACAAACTCCCCAGCAGAACAAACAACTTCCCAGCAGTGGACTACTGTAGGTTGATAATGATTATGATTCCGCTGGTATTTTGAAAAGCTCGGCAAACTTTCCTTGCGTTAATTTTCGAAGATATGTAGCTATATACTAGCCATGGTTATTCTTGTGGTGACATAAGAAAATGAGAATAATGTGTTTCCCCCGTAAATGCTACCAAAAAGACGACAGAGCTTTGATATTTCTCCAGCTAGATTGAGCACTGAAGAGATTGTGTTGAAGCTATAAAACAATAAATTATTTACAGATCCCGAATCATTAACACTATGACTGTTTTTCAGGACCCTATCGCCAATCAACCCAGCTGAATACAGAGTGTTCGCTGGTTCAGTGGTTCTTACTGACACTTCGGCAGATCGCATTCGGCGTATCGCTAACATCAACATACACCCGGAGTATAATATGAGCTTTCCTCTTCCCAGTAACCGGTTTCCTAACGATATTGCTGTTATTATAGTGCGTAATGTATTTGTTTTATTGAATTGATGTTAAGGCTAAAGGCATTGATTATCTATAATAACTTCTTTCAATCAATATATTTCAGCTTGCTACACCGTTCTTAAGCAACACAGTGGCACAATTGTCGGTTACAGACCTGAGTTCTTACACTGAACCAGTATTATGTACTCTTTCCGGGTGGGGGGCGCAGGGTTCATCACCTACTGTAAGTTTTCTTTTCCTTTTTCCTATTCAAATTATTAACAAGTTTTAATTGAAATAACTGATAACCTGAAAAGGTGTAATTGTCTTCATTATTTGGAAGTGTGCACAACTCTTACTTCGGGAAAAACACTGGAATTGCAAAAAAAGTGTCCATGAATTTATTAATTTGTCTGTGTCATTAATGTGTTTTTTTATAAATAAACTCACGCTTTCTTGCTTGCAGAAACTACAGAAAGCCACTTGTTACGATACTTACACTCTTTTCCCTCGTTTACAACACACACACGCACGCACACGCATACACGCATGCCGGTTGCGACTACTATGCGCTTGACCTTTCTTAAGAACATCATCAATAAGTTCACAATAAATACTATTAAATGATGTATTTGAATATTATTTTTTTTTTGTATTTTGTCCTATTAACTCGACTAAAATGTATGGAACAACTTCCTTTTTTCCCGCGATCCCGTAGAATGACCCTTTTCGGGTGTTAGACCCGACTATTTCATTTTATTTTAATCATTTGTTATAGACAAGTACGCAGTTGATGTACTCACAAATGTTGACGGTGTATCAAAACGTGTGCGCTTTAATGGTCAATTCATCATTATTACCAACCATGCTGTGCGCTTGGGCTCCTGGCGCCGGTATAATAGAAGGAGCTGCCGGATGCTCGGTAAGAACTTATTATTAACAGCAGATCTCACCATGAACGCACAGGTGAAGTGAGCTGTCATTATTGTCAGTCCCTAGCATGGTAATGGCAGCTCACTTCAAGCTCACTTCACCTAAGTTTTCACGCAGACATTTTACAGAATAGACCAACAGGTCGGGGAATGCCTCGTTGGTATGGGGTGCTGGGGAACTGCTGAGTATGGGGACTTGGGTTGAGTGTCAAACCCAGAAGCAGTAGGAGTAGGATGAAGGGAAATTTGGTTTTTTTCCTTAAGAATTTTTCAGTAGTAGTCCTGCTCTGAGGCTGGATTTGTGCTCGATCTGTAAAAGGCTCGCTCTCACTGTACATTTAACCTCGAGCAGCCTAACCCTTCGGGGGCACCAGCGTGACATTATATTCTGTTAAAAAAAAGAGTTGCCCCCGAAACTCACGGGCACAATGGACACTGTGTCAAAACATCGAGATTCCTGTGCTATATCTAAGTCATATATTATGCATATATCTAAATAGTAGTAAGTCATATAGCTAGCTTCATCTTTCTAACTGACCGACCCCTTGATAATTCAAAAGTGCATATAATTGGTTTATTTGAAATAAATGCTTTGAGTTTGAAGTAAAATATTATTGTAGTATAAAAAACCTTCCGGAATAAATGTTCTAAATGGTGATAAAAATGTAACTACTCAAAATCCATTGTGTAGTTTAAAAGGTGCACTAAACGGTCACACACATACGAAAAGCGAATTTGTTTTATTGAGGAGTGATTTTATATTTTTAATATTTATTTCCAGGGCGACGAAGGCAGCCCGTTAGTCTGCCACGGTAACCTAGCAGGTCTTCTTATCCAACCCAGTGACTGCTCAGAGGTCCCTAGAAGACCTCAACTGTTTACCCGTGTCTCCAGCTACACTACATGGTTAGATGATGTCATCATCGCCCAACCTATACCTGACATTAGGCCTGAGCCTACAACAGAGGCTCCACAGACGACGTCACCAGTGACGTGACCTGTGACTTCACCTACATCGCCCGCTCCAAGTGGAGCACCCACTTTCCAAGCTGGAATGGCAGTGCTAGCAGTGATCGCTATTGCTCAAATTGTATAGTTAAAATTAAAATAAATTAAAGTTTTTTAAACGAAGAGTTTTAGATTGCATTAATACGGAACCTGTTTTTATTTTTATTACTAGCCGTGAGTTTGATGGGACAACCTTGGGCAAAAATGACATTAACCTTTTTTTTTTTGGTAAATAGAACGGGTAACCTATTCAAATTTTCAAAACCCTTCAAAAGTAAAGGTTTTAAGGCGTTTTTCATAAGTTAAACTAACCCGGTTATGATGTAAGATGTCGCATGGGGTATACAAACCCGTTCACAATCTAAGATTGTAACACACAGAATACATATATCACACACATCACACACATCTTAAAGTTTTTTAAAACCCTTCGCACAAACCTTATCGAAAACCCTTAATAGCTACTGTCTTACCCTGTGGGTTAACAGAAACTCCCTACTTCCTCTTTACCTCTTATTTTTTTATAAATTTCTAAGTCTATGTTTCAAATAAACACACTTTAAATTGTGCATGTTCGCGATGAATAAGGTCGTGATAACAATGAATAAATACCAAATCAATAGATTAGATTAAATAGAAAGAAAGGAAGTAATAATTTTTTTAGATGCATGTCTTAAATAAAATCAAATTTATAAAAATGTGTTTTATATTTATTTATAATAATTGACATTATGCTCATTGTAGTTATTGAAACCCGACGAAAAATTTCTACGCTGAATAATAATTTTCACACACAAACTCTCATACACTCCCCTCACACACTCTCTCACACACTCCACTTTCATACTTACTCACACATCCACCATTACTACACCTACCAGGACACATTCACACCATACACAAACCGCACTTTCCCATTACTTACACATACACAACATACCTACTACACCTACCACGACCAACTCACTCCAACTCAAACACTCACAAACAGTTTTATTGTTAATTATGTTTACTTTCCCTTTTTTCCTTACACATAAATAATAATTATATTGTTATGTTAACCATGTTACTGGTGAAAACAGTTTTAATAAAACATTTTGATCATGTATCTACCCTTATGGAATCACTGGTCCCCAAGTCACAGGCTATAAACCTAGTTTGGATGCCAGGAGATAATACTCAATGCACTTTATGTTGTAGCAGATTACTGTACTTGTAACCTTTGTGAGCGTTTTACTGGAAATAAACATTATTATTATTATTATACTGGTTATTTTTTATTCCTGTATCTAATCTATCTAAAGTTCATAAAACATTTCAGAGAATATTTAAACAGAAACCATAATAATCAACAAGATTCTAAATGGCTTAACAATAATTGTTTCATAAACCACATGGTTGGTAAATAGTGGCTCACCTCAATGAACGCAATCCCCAAGCGTGGAACAAGGAAGTAATCGAAACTGAACTAAAACTAAGTTCCACAACAAGGAATCGATTCCGTCATACAGTTTACATCCGATTAATGATTTATTAATACATTGGCGATTGAGTTTGGCGATCGTAAATCTTCTTAACGTTGTTAATAAAGGTCGTTAGCAGTAAATAATGAAATGAAAATGGGCCAAACAAATCACTGGCCTAAATGACGGAGTAAATCGACTGAATTAAAAACAAAAATGATACCTAAAGGACACTTAATATTTTGCTTGCCCGGTTTTTGTTATTAGATTTTTAGTTGAAGGTTTTGGATAATATTTAATTCGTACTGGGCATTGGACGATCTAAAAAGGATTACTTGTTTAAAATGACATTAAAAAGGTTTGGTTTCTAAATGAATTAATTATACTCAATTTAGGCTCCAAATTCTTCGATTCATCAATTACTGATTTCAGAATAGAATATTCTTTATAATATCACTACATAGTATAAAACAAAGTCGCTTCCCGCTGTCTGTCCCTATGTATGCTTAAATCTTTAAAACTGCGCAACGGATTTTGATGCGGTTTTTTTTAATAGATAGAATAATTCAAGAGGAAGGTTTATATGTATAATACATGCATAATATAGTAGAGAAACACTGATCATTTTAGGGGTTTCTAATGTGATGTCGTAAATAAACACATTTTTTTGCGCTTACATTGCAAACGCTGGCTTAACCCTACGAGATATATCAAAATAATGTAGTACAGTATTGTACACCTTAAAAAGGTCTACAAAAAAGTCCGCGATGGCATATGTCTATCTCTTAGGGATAACCCACAATAACCATTTTTTATCCTATACTTTTTAAGAGAAATAATGGCTCTAAAATTATCAGTGTTTCTCTATTATATTATGCATGTATTATATGCATATAAACCTTCCTCTTGAATCACTCTATCTATTAAAAAAAAAACCGCATCAAAATCCGTTGCTTATTTTTAAAGTTCTAAGCATACATAGAGACAGACAGACAGCGGGAAGCGACTTTGTTTTATACTATGTAGTGATAGTGATCAGCATTGCACCCGTGCGAAGCCGGGGCGGGTCGCTAGTACTCCATAAATGCAATACTCAACAAAGTCTAGGGAACAAGCTGACTAAATCAACTTATTTAAGAAAACTCTTTAGAAAAAGTACTGGCCACACAAAAAATGTAAGGGAGATGGATTTTGGTCCCATAGGTACAAGCTTGGCCCGGAAGTGGACAACAATAAAACAAAAATTATTACGAAACCATAATAGTGTTTCAAAAAGCTCTGTATATTTTTGCTCGTCGTTAAACTTGGTGAATGACCATAAGACCCTTCCCAAATCTAATGACTTCTAACCTGTCAAAAAATAAAATCACACCTGTCGATCACGGAGTAGTCCACTGTCTTCCAACAGATTGAATTTCACTCAAATCTAACGACTGTATCACAAATAACTCATTCGCTATGCCCCAGTTTGATCTCCATTGGAAACCAGGCAAAATCAGAGTTTTCCGAGATGCGAGTTATAGTTATTGTTGTTGTAGTTGAGGTAAACAGCAGTGTTATTCTGTAAAAATCTCACCGTGAGAACTTAGGTGAAGTGAGCGGGAAGTGAGCTGTCATTAGGGATTAACACTATTGACACTGCTCACTTTAAGCTCACTTCACTTATGATGTCACGGTGAGATTTTTACAGAATCGACCGGCTGTAATGCAAAATTCCATCTGGCATCTGACAAGAGCATAACTATGTACAGACGCCAGCACATCAAGCTACCCGAAACTGTCAGATTTTCCCAATCAACTTTGAACCTTATGCTTTAGCGATAAAGTTGAAAATCTATTAAATAAATCTGACACATTGTAGTAGCTTGATGTGCTGGCGTCTGTACCATGGATTAGTTATTCTTTCATAGCATCCAGATGTCTGTCTAGATGCATTGTAAGGATGTACATGTCGTTATGATTCTGGTGACCGCCCAGCGTATCGCACGTCACTTTCAATCGCAATCCGAAAGATTTTGTAGGAAATTCCTAATTAAATAGGTGCGGTTTCACAAAAATCAACATGGCTGACTTTACAAAGCAATAGTTTTGAAAAAACGTTTTTAGTACCTACCTCAAAATAAAGAGCTCGAGGAGACAATTCCAAAAATATGACTTATGACCCTGGGGTCACCACGGTCATTCATTTATTTTTATTGGTTCACTAACAATTGTTTACACTGTTTTATGCTAAAGATAACATGCAAAAGTGTGTATGAAACAGTGCAACAATCACTTAAACGTTCATAAGTCATATTATTGGGATAGTACTCGTAATAACTAATGGCATATACGACGTGTAACGTTGAATGCGCAAAACCTGAAAAGAGTTTGATCTGAATAACGAGCAGAATTAATTGAACCACTTTTTAATATAGGTCACATTTTTCATTAAAAAGGTTGCCGTGTCTATTTATTAATAGGCCAAGCAAGCCAATGTGAGCACGGCGCGGTGGCCCGGTGACGACTCCTCCCTCGGTAAAGCGTCGTCGCAGACGCAAGAAACGATTAGAATGGCCAGTAAAACTAAAACAACACATAAAACCTTTACAATATTTTTAATGACTTTTTTCTCTCTGAAATAGGTCAATAGAATTAAAAATCAGTTGGGGTGTCTGAGGTTTTGCGCATTTAACGTTACACGTTTTATAAGTACTAAAGGGTTCTCTTTCGAACACACAGGATTTTTGGTACAGAAAAAAAAAGAAAAATAAAATATTGCGTGGCATTGTTTATCTTTTAATGCCTCCTGTATGCTAGTTTTGATTTCTCGTCTTGATACAAGACAATGCTGTGATGAGATTGTTCAACTTAAGGTCATGCCTTGCCGGTAGCAGTATGGCCATGATTTCATGTTCATGCAAGATAATGTGCGTGTGCACACAATCAGGCTGGCAATGAATGTGCTCTGCGAGAACAATGTCACGCTATTAGAGTGGCCTGCTCAGTCCACTGATCTCAATCCCATAGAGCATACGTGGGATTTAATAATAATAATAATAACGTTTATTGGACAAAATCAGAACTTAGCCTACTACAGTTTCGATACTAAAAACATAAATGAAATTTTTAATAAAAAAATTAAATGAAATTAAATTTATAATTAAATTTTTCATAACATTTCAGAGGCTTCTAACCTAAATGAACTCCTGATTTCCAAACTAGGTAAAAACCTGTATCTCGGAAATCAGTGCTCTTCCAATGAACATAACAAGGACTCTTACTTAGATAAGGAGACTAAAATACATTAGTACTGAAAAAGTTAGATCACAATTAAATCGTGAAAAAAAATTTCCTCAGGAGAAGAGCGTTCAGTGACCTTCCCTAAAATGTTAAGACGGAAGAAGAGCTTTTTGAACATCTTTCCAGACTGTGGAGCCATACGCCACAGGTGACAATAGAAAACCTGTCACTCAGCATGCCACGCCGATGTTAAGCCGCTGCGATTGCCTTGGGAGGTCCAACAGATTACCTATTAAAATTTGCTAGGAATTTTTTTTTTTTTTTTTAATTAATGTTATCTGGGCGTTACTTTTTTATCTGTCAATAAGTGTTTGTTTTCGTTTTGGTACCATTTTAGATTTTCATGATTGATTTTATTTTTTAACCAGCAACCTTCTTTATTTAATTAAACAATTAAAGTTTGTTTTAAATTATTCTTCATTTGATATAAAATATGTTACATAAAAAGTGTTCATATTCAAATAATTAACGTAAACGCACCTAATAACGACCCGTTAAAATCCGCGCTCATTACCGCCCTATTCAGAAAACTATCATTTTTATGTCATGTATTAAAGCTACACCATTGGTTGCTTTAAAAAAAATGTAGATGTATTTGTATTGCAAATGTTTATCTCTTTTTTGCGTGCGTAACCCGACGATTTAAATAATAATTGTTGAGTTCGTCCGTGGACGCCGACCTTAGTGCATTTTCCATAGTGTGGCATTCCCGATGGCGTAAGTACTCTTGTTTCTTTTTTAGCAGAAGATTATATCGTAAAGCATTTTAATGTAACTTATAGTTCTTTTGATGCATTTTTGATATTTTCAGGAACACAAGTAATGATTCATTTTAATGAGATACTATTTTATTTTGCTTAAAATTCAATATTAAAAATAGGCGGTAATAGGAACAAAAATCTCAATTTTATTCCTATTATCGACCCATGTCGCTGATAAGTACTTGTCGTATCTTTTGTGTGCCATGATTTTTGTTAAAATACATAAATTAATAGGCAGGAGGCTATACTAACTCAGTTCCTTAGTATGTTAACTTATATTTGAGCTATTAACGCCATATATTCAAGAGCTTTAGTAGCCGTATATACCAACTTTGTTCTTATGTAAATATTTTGATGAATAAAGGAGGTATAATTTTTAAATAGTGTATTTTTATAGTTGAAATATCATTATTTTTAAATATTTTTAGCAACCGCACCACTTGAAATCATATACATTTACAAAAATCACATGTATTTACACAATTCATACACATTCCCTTGGGTCGGTAATAGGTTGTACGATTTCCTTTAAGAAAACCTATTACCGATCTACTTGTACATACATTTACGACGGACCCCATACTACATGTTTTTTTATTTGGTATTTATTTTCAAGTAAACATAAAGTTATTTAATTGACATTATAGTATTTCATAATGAACATACAGCGCATACACAATCATATCTCGGCCGCTGTGGATTTGATTCAGGGTCAGATGAATCTATTTTTTAATCTTATTTTTTTTTTGCCAAAGGTTAATTTTCTTAATTTGTTTTATATTATAATATTTGATTTTGATTTGACATGACTGCTAGAATTAAGATTTCATTCTAATTTTATATTTCTATCTTACATTTTGTAAAATAATATACTAATATTACACTTTAGGTTACAAATAATTCATATTAATTAGTATATTTTTTAAGACTTATTGAAGGCTGTTAAGAATATATAATAACGTTAAGTTTTGATAACATTTTGTAGTGAATGCTGAGATCACAGTTAATCTTAAATTTGATTCAGAGTCACATGATGCTATATTTTATAATTTTTTTTCACATGAATAATTTTATTCATTTGTTTCATTTGTCAATCTTAATCCAAGATTTGATTTTTGATTTGACATAACTACTAAACTTAAGAGGCGGTTTACAGTCAAATGCCTTTTCTACTGTTTTAATAGATCACATTTTGTATTTTTTATTCTATTTACGAGTTATGATACTTTTTCAATTAGCGGCGCTAGTGGACGGTAAACCGCCTCATAAATGTTATTGTAATTTTATATGACTATGTTACATTTTTACTAAGATTCTATAATGCCATTTACTCTTGTATTTATAATACCAAATGCCCCCAATGGTTATATATTATAGTAGTTATAATCAATGCTGGCCTTTGGTAATTTGTTATACATAATTCGTATAAACATGATATTTTTTATTGATTTAACGCTGTTAAGAATATACTATTATATGAATACATATAATTGTTAAGTGTTGATAGCATTCTGTACTGTGTTGGAGCATTTATATAAACAGTTTAATATACACGAGCATTTTTATTTAACTTTAACGGTTCCATTTATTTAGTGGTCGGTATTAGGTGTCACATAAACGGTATTAGGCACACACCCGATATTTTGAGTCGGTAATAGGGACATGACCCTTTTCCTTTTATTTAATATTTAATTTTTTAAGTAATTCTTTGATTATCTGTTCTTATACATAACTAAAAAAATCGATAATATCAGTACTTGAAAAAATATTTTTATTGAAGCCACATATTAAGAATGTGCTTATTATTTGGATATCAATCTGAACTCCGCTTAAACTGGCGGTAATGGGTGCGTTTACGTTACTATGAATACCCTTGTTCCCTAGACTTTGTTGAGTAGTCTATTACAGTTAAGAGTGTAGAAATTTTACAAGAGGTGACACAGTGGGCGGTCTAGTGGTGGGGGGGGGGGGGGGGGGGTGTTTGGGTTCATTGTTATAAAGTAGTTATGTATGTAGATACATCCATCCCACTACATATAAAAGTTATTTCAAGTTCGTTATAGAACTCGTTCATTGCTTTCCATTAGGCGAGATTGAGGTCAAGAGCAGGCCTATTCAGCAAAATATATATATTTTTTTTTAATCTCCGTGTCTTCACATCGTCTAAACGATAATGATTAATGATTTTATTACTGTATGTAGGTTTGTCCAAACACTTTTAAACGATAGAAGAAGAAGAAATCAAACTGAATCATTTATTTCAATTACATCATTTACAGGCACTTTTGAATTGTCAAGGAGACGGTCAGTCAGAAATATGAAGCTAGTTGCTCATTCCAAAGCGTAGTAATTACCTACGTAAGGCGGAAGAAAGGACGAAAAAAAAAATTAAAGAACTCTATCTAGAAAACAAAGCGAACACTTTCTAAAACGTGTTTACTCGTACATTTGTTAAAGTTGAGGTTTCACATGCACGTATTTCACATTTCACTGTAAAGTGCATCGTAATTGAATCCTTTTGTGAACGGTCTGAGAGAGAAGTAATTGAATCTCCACTACTACTGTCACACGCCTATGATTGTGGATGGATCTTTGAAACAAATAGTATAAAATGCTTAGAGCGTGCAAATTTCACCCAATACACTTCCAGCCGTTTTAGCGTGAAATTGTAACAAACAAACAGGGTCTGATTTATACCCACAGGATAATTAGGGTCGAGCCAAGGAGCTCGATACTCAAGTTCTAGTGCAATAGTGGCATTGGTAAGGGCATGTCGCTCGACGGTCTGCGTGACCGTTGTCGTACAAATACAGTGCGTGTTTATAGTGTGTTCGCCAAACGTTAATTTATTTTATTTTATTATTAATGTACACACAATTTGAAGGATACAGATCCACATATTAGTATAAAGTAGAAAGGTACTGCTGCTTATTTCTTAAGCTTCCAGCAGACCTGCGAAAGAAGAAATGAAAAAAGAAATGCAGACAATAGTGTGTGAGAACAAGAAGAACAGAATTTGATTTGTGACGTCTTATACTAAAATATTAAATATATACAAATAAAACCTACATACGAGTATACAAATAAAAAAATAAAAAATAGCATACTTAAATAAAATACATAATGCTAAAATAAATAAATATAAATATATAAATTCTCACAGTAAAGAGGAAAGGTAATGCTCGTTTACTCGGTACTTGAATTGAGAAATAGATTTCAGATCTCGAATGCTAAGCTGAATTGAGTTTCACAATATTACGCCATGAACAGAGAAGGAATAAGAATAGTAGCTTGTTTCATGTGGAAGGGATTTAAGGAGGGATATAAGGTGTGATGTCCCCCCGGTGCGTCGCTGAGAAAATCGTCGTGTAAGAAAATCGCTCACGCAGGTAGGAAGGATAAGACGGGTTGTGTAAGAATTTGAAGAGGAGACATCAAATCTGAGTGTTCTTGCGAAGGCAGATTGGGAGCCACTTGAGATCCTTGTGAAGGTGAGAAACATGGTTATACTTTCGCAGACCGAAAACATAGCGAATGCACAAGTTTTGCTAGCGCTCAAACTTCTTTAATAGCTCCTCAGTAGCATCCAAGTAGCAAGGGTCGGTATAGTCTATAATCGGTTGAATAAGTGTCTGCGCTAAAGAAATTTTAGTCTTCAAAGTCTGCTAGTCTTCTAGTTTCATTCGCTGAAATGCCTTCAAAGTCAGCAGACTTTAAAGGCATTTCAGCGAATGAAACTAGAAATTTGCCTTTCGACTGACCTCATTTACCTGAGTACGCCACGAAATATTGGAGTCGATAATTACACTCAGATCTTTGGTGGTTTCGAAATAAACAATGAGAACACCATCGAGATACAAAGGCATTAGAAATCAAACATCAGCCGCATTACGAACGAATCTGCTGCCTATGATCATGGCCTGGGATTTAGTTGGGTTAACTTGCAAACCAAAAGACTGCACCCAAGCACTGATAGATGCCAGGTCATGATTCATTGCAGCAATTGTGGAACCTGAGTCTGCTACAGTAAAATGTTGGAACAGCTGCAATCCATCTGCGTAGAGATGGAAACTAGAGGAAATTACTCTGGTAGCAAAGTTTATGAAAATATAAAAGAGAAGAGGAGCATGAAAGCTACCCTGAGGAACGCCCTCAGTGAGGCTACACCAATCAAAGAAAGACTCCTCAAGGCAAACATACTGAAAGTGGCCCCGAAAATAAGAACTGAACCAGGCTAGAGTGGAAGAAGAGAAATTAATAGATTTGAGGACATCTAATAAAATGTCGAAATCCACTGAGTTAAAGGCGCTACTAAAGTCAAGCAATACGAGAACAGTAAGGGAATACATATTCTCTATTGCCCAGCGGATGTGGTCAGTTAATTTTAAAAGCTAATAGTTTTAAATGGTAATACTTTGGTAATTAAAATATTTTAGTAAAAATAGTGATACTTGGTGTATCTTTATAAATAAACTAGCTGACCCGGCGAACTTTGTTCCGCCTTAATTGCAATAAATAAGCAGTTTTTTTTGTTTTTTAATTGGAAAAAATACAACCATTACCGATAGTCAGCAATTGCTCCGAGAAATCTTCAGCAGATGTATCATTAAGCAATGTAACTCTCATGTTTGTTGTCAGTTGCAGTTTCTTCACATAGCGCCATAGATTTGACGATTTGAGGCAAGCGTTTATTTCGTCGGCAGCCGTAGATCTTGGAATTACTGGCAGTATTTGGCGGAAATCGCCAGACAGTAAAATCATTGCTCCTCCGAAACATCTCGAGTCATTGCGTAAATCTTTTAATGTTCGGTTAAGTGCTTCTAATCCACGTTTATGCGCCATTGTGCATTCGTCCCAGATGATTTCGATACCGCTAAAACTTTGGCCATTGCTGAGTGTTTTGCAATATTACACGTTGGTTCTTCAATAGTTTGAAGATTTAACGGTAATTTGAATGCTGAATGAGCCGTACGGCATCCTTCTAACAATGTGGCTGCTATTCCAGAAGAAGCAACTGCAACCGCTATGTTAGATCTCGCCCGAACAGTTGCTAAAACTAATGACATGAGGAATGTCTTGCCAGTTCCACCATTGGCATCTAGGAAATATAAACCACCATTTTCATCATCGATTGCCTTCATTAAAGTATCATAAACTTCCTTTTGTTGGTAATTCAACAGGGGTACATTCGTTTGAACTACTAAATCTAATTCCTGGTGATCATATTCACGTTCCCGTTCCAATTCTCGATTAAATGCGTCATTCATTTCACGATATGGTGCTGGCATACCTAACCTGATTAATAAATTACCGCACATGAGGTAACACATATCTTCGATCAAGAGTAAAGCACGATTATGTATCTCCTCATTCATCTCAATATCGTGATTTCTGGAACTGACACGAATTTGATGTAAAATATCTTCTGACATATTATCCTTGTATTTGTACCACAGGTTACATGGGTTTGATGGAAAACATGTCGAAATTATGATAGCGAATAATGTGCGTATCTGACTTGGAGATGCAGAGATAATGGCTTCAGCGATTGTCGTATCCCAATGACTATCGTTTTCTAATAACTTCAATTCTTCACATGCAGCACGATATGTTGGGAATATTACACCATTAACAGTTCGTAGTGACTCAAATGACGTTGGCCCACGCACATTTACCAGCAACAACCGCAAATAGAAACATTCATTATTCTTTGGATGAACTCTATACATACGACCAAGAGCATCAGTAGAACGCACATCTGGATACCCAGGAACCGCATCGCCTTGCTTCCGTCTTTGAAAATTCTTCGATGAAGCATTCCAAGTATAATAACGTGGCATCTCCGAGTAAAGCAAAGTTCGTACAAACTGATCTCTTTGGCAGATTGCAAAAAAACTGGTCAATGTAGTTGCTGGAGGTGTTTCAGCACGTTGCGTAGCATTCGAAGCCGTGAAATATACTCTTTGACCATTTGCACCGCCAAATGCATAACAGTAGGATGACGTTCGTGAATGGGAAATGCGAATATACGCCAAATCGCTTCATTACAGTTCACATAACGACCAACTTGATAGCGTGAAATTTCATCGTTGGTATTCGAGGATTGCAATCCAAAAACCGAAAAAAAAAAAAAAAGAAAAGAAGAAAAAAAAAAGAAAAGTATCCTATGTCCTTCTCCTGGCTCTCAACTACCTCCCTGCCAATTTTCAGCTAAATCGGTTCAGCCGTTATTGAGTTATAAGTGGAGTAACTAACACGACTTTCTTTTATATATATAGATAAAATTAAAAATAAATAATATTTACATACTTATTAAGGTGAGTATGGACTACAACATTTTCTGGAGCATTTCTGTGTAATGTAACGTTCTTACGAATGGTACAATACAGGCAAAAGTTCAGTTTCCAAAGCATTTCCATGTAATGTAACGTTCCTGCGAATGCTCGGCATTATGTTACGGGTAAATGCTCACAGCGAGTGTGCATTTACCAACATTTCGTTGTACCTTGCGTTCATTCTTTTTTGATAATAACGAGCTAATGCAATCCACGTGTAAAATCACAGCGTCAACTTGAACAACTAAACGACCGCGCGGACCGCGTGCGTCTTTCGTCCCTCTCCCTCCGCGTCACCCCGCAACCGCGCATCGCCCGCACTCGTGGCTCGACGAAATGTTACACCAATATACTCGTTGGTTTGTAACAAAGAGGTGAGCGTGCTCGACGTTTAGTTCGTAAAAGGATGATACACTAGAACATATCATAGAGCGGCTCGTTGTTCTGTTACAAGTAAATGTTGTAGTCTATACTCACCTTTATACAGACATATTGCAATGTTATTTTAATTATTGATTGGCTGTGCCCGCTACTTCGTTCGTGTGGATGTCATAAAATAATAATAAGTAGCTTAGGAAAGGTGTAATTACCACTCCTTCGTTGAAAAGGAAGAATCTTCCGATCTTTCCTGGCAGGAAGCGAGTGACAATATTTATATAGTGACAACAAATTATGTATCAACCACATTAGGAAATAAAACTAACTATTTCTAGCTAAAAAGCGCAAATGCAAAAAATTGGGCAAAGGCAAAATCTAAAAGGTATATTAGTATATTTATGATATACTAGCGACCCGCCCCGGCTTCGCACGGGTGCAATGGAGAAACACTGATAATTTTAGAGCCATTATTTCTCGTAAAAAGTATAGGATAAAAAATGGTTATTGTGGGTTATCCCTAAGAGATAGACATATACCATCGCGGACTTTTTTGTAGACCTTTTTTAGGTGTACAATACTGTAGTACATTATTTTGATCTATCTCGATGGGCTCAGCCAGCGTTTACAATGTAAGCGCAAAAAAATGTGTTTATTTACGACATCACATTAGAAACCTCTAAAATTATCAGTGTTTCTCTACTATATTATGCATGTATTATACATATAAACCTTCCTCTTGAATCACTATTAAAAAAAACCGCATCAAAATCCGTTGCGTAGTTTTAAAGATCTAAGCATATATAGGGACAGACAGACAGGGAAGCGACTTTGTTTTATACTATGTAGTGATTAGCTTCCACCCGCTTGAAATTGAGCCTTGATCGCGTTTCTACCTCAAGTACCTTTATCTTTTTTCTTAAATTGGTATTGCTCACGATGACTTGAAGTTGGATTTATGTCTAAATTTCTCTCTACTTAATGTAATTACTTACTACAAGCCATAATAGAAATACTTGATAGTTGTGAATTGATATTCATTCATATAATCTCAAACTCAAACTCAAACTCAAACTCAAAGCATTTATTTCAAGTAAACCAATTACAGGCACTTTTGAATTGTCAAGGGGTCGGTCAGTCAGAAAGATGAAGCTAGTTGCCCATTCCAAAGCGTAGGTACCTGTGGAGAAGAACGGGCAAGAAACTCCACGGACACTCTTTTAAATCATAAAAATTGTTACAAAATTTTGGTTACATCATTCAAGTTGGAATTATACATGTGAGAACGATGTAGAAAGACGTGCACGTTAAAAGCGTCCGTACTAAAAAAGATAAAAACAAAAACAAAAAAATAACAAATCAGAAATGAAAATACTTAGATTAAAATTAAAATAAGCCGTGGCGGCTAAGAGATGACCAGTCCCTACTGGCGGCGCCCGTTCACGAACATGACGTATGGATCAGCACCATTTAGCTCAACCATTTTGAAGGGAACTCAATGATCCAACAAACACGCCACCACCAGCGAGACATTTGAGTGAGCATGACATACCCTCAGCCGCCAGGGCACATTCAAGTCAATGAAAGACGTACCCAGTAAATGGTAGCTTTAGAGTTTAGGTGCATAGTGCTCACACGTACAATACAATACTAAGAGATTGAATTTATACAATACAAAGATAGTTTTTTCAATCTTCAGCAGCTCACAACTATATTTTCGAATGCTAATTAATTAGTTTATGCGCCCTTGTGGAGCTGGACCAGCGGTGAACCAAGCATTTTTGTCAGCGATGTAATCCCCCAACTTATAATATGCTTGGCTGCATAGTGTGCGTTTTATGTAAGATTTGAATTTAGTTTTGTTGAGTTGGAGTATGTGGGGAGGTATTTTATTAATGTAATTGGAATTAAAAAAAAAACCTATATACATACTAATATTACAAATGCGAAAGAACCACTGTCTGTTACCTTTTACGCCTGCTGAACAGATTTCGATAAAAAAAGGAAAGGAGATAGACTGACAACATGCAACCTGAAGAAAAACCTTTTACCGCGGGAAAATAGGTACCTTATATACACGGGAAAATGTGGACAAAACCGCGGGTCGTAAATCTAGTAAGATATAAAAATGTAGCAAGTATATTCATAGTCTAGGCAGGACAGGCTGGGGAGGGGGGGGGAGCATAATCATAGTTAGCCTAGGGCCGTCAGAACTCTAAATCAGGCACTGCAAACAAACTTACTTTCGCCTTTATAATATTAGTTACGATTAGAATTAGAGTTAGGATTAACATTCGTGTTAGTAGTAGGTAAAATTAAACATTCAATGAATGACTTCAATCTCAACTGAACAAAAAATAAACTATCTACAGTATAAGTTCTCAGAAAATAGAACTAGACATGTGTCTAGTTCTATTTTGTGAATGATGACCCAGGGATGTCCCTGGGTCTTGCGATACAAGAACTCCTAGTACAAGAGCCAGAGCTACTCTGACTTTGAAGGGTAAATTAAACAAAAATAAAAAATTTAATTCTCTTATACAAGGTGGAGACGACAATACAACAATAAATTAAACTGCGTATATCTAACCAGCTTTTGCCCATGGCTTCGCCCGCTTGGATGTTGAAAAATATCCGACGGGAACGTACTACCAGGATTTAAAAGTAACCAAGAGGTTAATCCAGATTATAAACGATATGTGTGCCAAATATCATCCAAATCTGTTCAGCCGTTTTTGTATCTCTCGCATAACCGCTCCATCGGTTTATCTATAATATTTTTAACATAAAAATGTTATCCCCCTTTTCACCCCCTTAAGGGTTGAAATTCTAACGACACCGTTGCTTTAGCTTCCAACCAGAAGCCTAGATAGTAAATTTAATAATTTTTACTTCGAAAATTAAGGACTTTCTATACACAACTTTATCCCCCTTTTTAACCCTCCGGAGGTCGAATTATAAAAAATGCTGAGACACGTATAAATTCATTTTTAATTGTCAGCCTAAACACAAAATTGGAAGATCCTAACTTCAAAACTGATGGACTTTCATATAAACTTCCATCCCCTATTTTATCCCTTTAGGGGTGGAATTCGCTTGAATTCGCTTGCTAGGGTCGCGGGTTGTTCGAAAGAGGTACCGTGGCCCTTGGCACAAGGAACTGAACGAACACGGGTGGGTTTTAGTCAGTAAAAGTCTGACACGCCCTCCCGCTCTGCCCAGAGCGGGAGAAGTTACTTGATGATTTCCCACCCAAAAAAAAAAAAAGGGGTGGAATTCGCAAAAATCCTTTCTTAGTGGATACTTACTCTTCACAAAGAACACCCCTCCAAATTTAATGTCTCTAGGACCACCGGTTTAGGCTGTGTGTTGATATATCACCCAGTCAGTCAGTCAGTTTACCATTTTTAGATAATAGATAATGTTCCCAGACTGGAAACAAAAATTCAAGTATTGCCCGTATTATCATTTATCGTCGTAATGTGGTCTCCATATTGTATAAATCTCAATACTTCTACCATAATTACAAAGCCTAAAATCTTACAAGATTTAAATACTTAAGTACAAATGAATATTTAACTCACAGCAGCATCGAAGCATTTTTACAAATTTATAACGCGACAAAGCACACAGCTATGCCATTACCATCCATTTGGTGCACTTACAGTACTGTGGCTGTACTATTCTGTTAAATAACAAAACCACGGAGCAAGTTCTTACGGCAAATGGGTGTACAGTCCCCATTTATGAGCCCCGTGCGACGTGACTCCGCCGACAACAGTGTACCACCTTATGTATTATAAATTCACCTAATTCCAGGCTGAGTGAATTTCTAGTGTTGTTCGCGACAGATTAATTAAAAGTCTACTTTGTTTATATCTAAGTTAATCCTAATTATTCAGAGCTAAGTGCGAAGTGAGCTCATGTCTAACTTAGTACCTAGGTTTCTGCTTAAAAGCTTTCATATTTTCTGTTTTATGTGTTAGTGTAAGAGCAGTAATAACCCTCGGGGTTAGAACCAGAAATAACGATGGAATGAGTTTGTACCTCGACGTGCCACTCTCCTTATTAAGTATTATTTTATTTTTAAATTAAATTAATGAATGATTAAGAATAGAATAGAATAGAATACTCTTTATTATGTACACCATATAGATTACAGACATAAATATAGAAATTTTACAAAGGGTGACACAATGGGCGATCTTATCGCTAAGAGCGATCTTTTAAAGACAACCTTTGGATGGATTGAAAAAGGAAGGAGAGACAAATATTGTAGGTAGTCTGTGGTGTACTATTTACACGATAAAATAAATACATACATAAAGTATATTATACCAATCTAAATAAATATATACATATAACAATAGACATGATTCAGGAGTAAAGAAAATATAATGGTGCTGTTTAAGGAGAGAGGAAGTGATTTTTTATCATAATTTTAAAAGTGGACAAAGATTGAGCACGCCTTACCGACACGGGTAAGTCATTCCATAAGCGTACTGCTTGAACAGTAAAAGATTTATCATAGAAACTGGTGGAATGCATCGGCATCTCTAGTCTCAGGTTTTCCGATGACCTCAGATATCTATTATGTGTGTCATGAAGGAACTTGAAACGTCCTTTAAGATAAGAGGGGGTTTTAGGGTTAAACAAAATACTGTAGAGCTGAATCAAGATATGAGAATTCCGGCGAAGACGTACGGGAAGCCACTTGAGCTTTGTACGAAATTCAGATATGTGATCATATTTGCGCAGTCCAAATATGTATAAATCTTATGCAAAAGTTTTGAAGTCGCTCAAGTTTATCTAGTTGTGCCTCAGTAAGATCTGGATAACTGACATCAGCGTAGTCAAGGATGGGAAGTAAAAGGGATTGTGCAAGCGCAGTTTTAGTGGCAGTTGGAAGAAAATTCCGCAATCGTCTCAGTGACTTCATCTCAGTGATTAATTTCTGTAAGTAGGTATAAGCAAACATTTTATTTGATATTGTATGAGCTTTTCTATATTATCATAGTTAATTAATTCTCTAAATTGATTATAACGGATACACACTTCCCTATGTGTTTGTTATTCCAGCGTATGGCACTCGTCGGTTGCAGCTGAAAATCAGCGTCAGATGATATACCTTGTGTTGTCAACTGACATTATGCTGAGCTGAGGCCCTTTTGGCATTATAGTCTTTGTTTCCTGTTTTATAGTTTTAATGTGTACTTATTTTGATGTAATGCCAATAAACGCATTTTTCTTTCTTCCTTTCTTTCAAAAACTTCTGCTCGTCAATCATTTTTTAAAAACTACATGAGGTCGGCGTTTCTTATTTGACTACTCTGAGAAGAAATACCGAAACAAACTTAGAGGTCACCAGTCTCTTTTAAAGTCCAGACATTATCTTTATCAGATCATGTGAAGACAATGTAGATTGGTGTCTGAAATGGTATGGTGAGGAAAGAGAGATGCAGATTTAATGAACATTCTTCTCACGGAAAAAAATATTTTCACTGCAGTTAAAAGCGCGTTAAATAGAAAAGGATGTCGTCTACCTTACTTTATCTACCAAGCGTTTAGGAGGTGTAAATAAAACTGCGACAGTAAACACCAGCTATAAAGTGAATGTGTTTATTCGACACCGTGTCACACGAGCGTGTTAATTCGCCCTCACTTTGATCAATCCACTAGAACTTAGCACATAAAGTGCAGGCAATTACTTAATCATGTCACACCCCGCTTCATCGCACAGTCAAGTCTTTGAGGTGTTTGAAAACTTGTACCTGTTCGAGTATATAAACCCGATGTAAAGACAGCTAATATTTACAGAAAATAATTTCCGTGCAAATATTTGAGAACCACCCTAACAATGTTTTGCAAAGATGCACACAATTATTAAGGCAGGCTATTACAGTCAGCCTTTCACAATATTGGAAAACGTAATGGGAATAAAAAATAATTATCCTAAATCCCCATGCCGGATTCCGGGGTTTCATATCGGTTTGAAAATTTAATCCGTTTATGAGTAGATTAAAAATATTATAATAATTTCGGGAAAAGATATGGTATAAATAATACAAAAGAGGTTACGAGAAGGCTTTACAAAAATAAAATATGTGTGTAGTTAAAATATGTCTTTACAAAAATAAAATATGTGTATGTAGGAAAAAATACTCCGGGGTCAGCAACATTTTTCCTTTACAATACCTCGGTTACCTGTTTTGTGGAAATCCCTATAAAGCCCCATCATAAATCCTGCGTCCCATACGGGTCAAAGGACATAGTTTATGTATTGTGTGTCTGTGGAGGTAAACCGACTAATTAATGTGCATACGCATTTGGTAAATCTTAGGACCGCTGCGGGCATACTCTTGGCAT